>JALBCY010000048.1:630434-777624 GCA_023079485.1 Archilochus colubris
AGTCTCCTCCCAGTCTCCCCCGTCCCCTCCCAGTTCCCTCCCAGTTACCCCCGTTCCCCTCCCAGTTCCCTCCTGGTTTCCCCAGTTCCCTCCCAGTCTCCCCAGCCCCCTCCCAGTCTCCTCCCAGTCTCCCCAGCCCCCTCCCAGTTTCCTCCCAGTCTCCCCAGCCCCCTCCCAGTCTCCCCAGTCCCTCACCTGATGAGGTTATTCCGGGATTTATGGCTGGGGGGGAGGTTGTGGTTGGTCTCGATGTTCCCTGGGGGGGGGGAAGGAGGTGTCGGGGGGGGGGTCCCCGTGATCCCAAGCAGTGTTTAGGGGGGGGGACGGGGGTCTGACCCCCCGGGCTGACCCTTGAGGGCCACCCTGTTGCGGCGGATGGCCATGATGGCGTTCTGGACCTCGGCTTCGGGGGCTTCAGCACCCACCAGCACCTCCTCGAAGTCCACGGGGACACAGGCGTGCCTGAGGGGGGGTTTGGGGGGGGTAAATAAAGATGGGGTCCCCTTCTTGCTGTCTGGGGGGGGGGAAAGGGGGGGGAACCCCCACCTGAAGACCTCCTTGACGTGCAGCATGAGCTCGGGGCCGATGCCATCGCCGGGGATCAGGGTCACGGTGTGACGCCCCCCGTACTTGGCTGGGGGGGGCTGGAAGGGGGGAGAAGGGGTGAGGAGGAGGGGGCTGAGTGTCCCCCCCCATCCCATCCCACCCCCTTTCCATGCCCCCCACCCACCCCCCCACTTCCACGCGTGGTTTTTGGGGTGTGTCCCCCCCCACCCTCCCAGTTTGCCCATACTCGCAATGCTGGGTTGCTGCTGGGAAGAGGGGAAAGAGGGGGGGGGGGTTTCCTCAAAAAGGGGGGGTCCAAACCTCCCGTTTCCATGCCCCCCACCCCCCCCACTTCCACGTGTGGTTTTTGGGGTGTCCCCCCCCCACTCCCCACCCTCCCAGTTTGCCCATACTCACAATGCTGGGTTGCTGCTGGGAAGAGGGGAAAGAGGGGGGGGGGTTTCCTCAAAAAGGGGGGGTCCAAACCTCCCCCTCCATCCCCACCCCCTTTCCATGCCCCCCACCCACCCCCCCACTTCCACGCGTGGTTTTTGGGGTGTCCCCCCCCCCCCTACCCCCCACTCCCCACCCTCCCAGTTTGCCCATACTCACAATGCTGGGTTGCTGCTGGGAAGAGGGGAAAGAGGGGGAGGGGTTTGGGGGGGGGGGGGCAAAAAGGGGGGTGCAGTTAGTGACAATGGCAGCAAACAGGGAGGGGGAAGGAGCAGAAGGGAGAGAGAAGCAGCCCCGGGTAAAGACCCCCCCCCCACAGCCCCCTCCTCAAAAAGGGGGGGGTCCAAACCTCCCCCTCCCATCCCACCTCCTTTCCATGCCCCCCACCCACCCCCCCACTTCCACGTGTGGTTTTTGGGGTGTCCCCCCCCCCCACTCCCCACCCTCCCAGTTTGCCCATACTCCCCCCCCCACAGCCCCCTCCTCAAAAAGGGGGGGTCCAAACCTCCCCCTACCCCCACGAGGGGACAGGGGGGGCTTGAGGACCTTGTCACCCCCCCCACACCCACACCCCACCCGTGGGTCCTTGTAACCCCCCCCCCAGTGTTAGAGAGTCCCGGGGGGTAAAAAGAGAGGGGAAAAGGGGGAGAAGGGGGAGAAGGGGGGGGGGAAAGGACCCCCCCCCCCCTATAGGGAACATACGGTTGAGAGATGGCGACGCTCGGGAGGAATCCAGACCTGGGGGGGCACAAAGAGGTCACAAAGGGATACAGACCCCCCCTAATTAACGCCATTACTGCTAATTAGAGGGGGGGCACAAAGAGGTCACAAAAGGATCCAGACCCCCCCCTAATTAACGTCATTACTGCTAATTAGGGGGGGCACAAAGAGGTCACAAAGGGATCCAGACCCCCCCCTAATTAACGCCATTACTGCTAATTAGGGCTCTCCCCCCCCCTCCCCTCAGCAGCTGAGGAACCAACCTCCCCTAGAAAAATCCACCAATCAGCGGCCGGCTCCCGCCCTCCCAGTCAGCCCGCAGCCAATCAGCGCTCGAGCAGCGAAGCGCCGCCGCAGTGGGAACCAATTAAAAGCCGAGACGCCTCAGGAGGAGTCCCGCCCCGACGCGCCCTCTCCTCCAATCAGATCGCAGCACACTCTCCAGCATAGAAACCGGCGAGAGCGGCCCCGGGGGGTTCCCCAGAGGGGTAAGGGGGGAGTTACCGGGTGCTCCCCGCCCCGGGGCCCCGGGACTCACCGGGCGCGATCCCAAGAGCGCCGGGAGCCGGAGCCGGAGCCGGAGCCTCCGCGCCGCCGCCAGCGCCGCCGCCATCCTTGGTCCCTGTCACTCCCACCGCCGAATTCTCGCGAGATTTCGTCGGAGGCCGCTGCCGCAAGGACGGGCGGAGGATGAAATCTCGCGAGATTTCCCCGCGGCTTCTCTCAGGCCGCCGGGTTCGCGTTTTACCTCAGCACCTATAGGTTCTATAGGCACCCATAGCCACCCCATAGCACCCAGAGGTTCTATAGGCACCCATAGCACCCATAGGCACCCTCACCCACCCATAGGCATCCATAGGTTCTATAGGCACCCACAGCCACCCCATAGCACCCAGAGGTTCTATAGGCACCCATAGGCACCATAGAGACACCCACCCACCCATGGGCACCCATAGGCACCCTCACCCACCCATAGGCATCCATAGGTTCTATAGGCACCCATAGCCACCTCATAGCACCCAGAGGTTCTATAGGCACCCATAGCACCCATAGGCACCATAGAGTCACCCACCCACCCATAGGCACACATAGGTTCTATAGGCACCCATAGCCATCCTATAGCACCCAGAGGTTCTGTAGGCACCCATAGCCACCCCATAGCACCCATAGGCACCATAGAGACCCACAGGCACCCATAGGCACCCTCACCCACCCATAGGCACCCACAGGTTCTATAGGCACCCATAGCCACCCCATAGCACCCACAGGCACCATGAAGACCCCCACCCACCCACGGGCACCCATAGGCACCCACAGGTACCACAGAGACCCCCACCCACCCATAGCACCCACAGCCACCCATAGGCACCCACAGCACCCAGAAGCACCTATAGGCACTATAAAGACACCCACCCACCCACAGGCACCATAGAGACCCCCGCCCACCCATAGGCACCCACAGGCACCATGAAGACCCCCACCCACCCATAGGCACCCACAGGCACCATGAAGACCCCCACCCACCCACAGCCACCCATAGGCACCCATAGGCACCCCCACCCACCCATAGGCACCCATAGGATCTATAGGCACCCCCAGCACCCATAGCACCCACAGACACCCCCAGACACCCCCAGACCCTTCAGGATCCACTTTTATTTCTCCATCTGAGCGACATGAGTGTTGGGCTGGGGGTGCCCTGGGTGGGTGTGTGGGTGTCGGGGGGGTGTGGGTGGGGGTGTCCTGGGGGGGTGGGTGTCAGCGTTGGGTGCGGAGGTCGGGGGTGAGGGGGTCGTGCTGGATGGTTTGGTGAAGCATCAGGGCCAGCAGCCCCGCACGGTTGGTCATGGCCGCCCTCACGTTCCGCTCCTGCTCGAACAGCTCGTCCAGTTTGTACCACTGCGGGGACACCGGGGACGTCAGGGGCACCCAAGGGACACCCAAAGGACACCCAAGGGACACCCAAGGGACACCCGGAGGCACCCGGGGACACCCGCACCCGAGGGACCCCCAGGGACACCCCTGAAAGCTACGGGGAAAATCGTGGGGACCACCGAGGGACTCTGGGGACACTCAGGGACACCCAAGGGCCCCTGAGGGCACCCAAGGGACCCTCACCACCACCCAGGGGACCCTCAAGGCCACCCATAGGACCCTCATGTCACCCAAGGGACCCTCAACACCACCCAAGGGACTCTTGGTGACCCTCAACACCACGCAAATGACCTCAAAGCCACCCAAGTGACCTCACCACCACCCAAGGCCAGCTGAGGGCACCCAAGGGTGCAGCACCCACCACCCTGACTCTCTCCAGGTCGACCTCAGCCCTGCGCAGCTTCTCCCAGCAGTAGTGGCGGTGGCAGCGGCGCTTGGGGACGCGGCAGAACTCCCCGGTCAGCTCGAAGACGTCCCGGACCAGGGGGCACCCACAAACCTCGTCCGCGGGCACCTATGGGTGGGGGGGGGGCACCCAAGGCTCAGAGGAGGCCTCACAGCCACCCCAGGGAGCCCTGGTGTCCCGGGGAACCTCCCGTGGGTGGGGGGACAGTGTGGCACCTGTGGGTGCTACTCGTGGAGTGGTGGTGTCCTATGGCACCCATGGGTGGGGGGACAGCGTGGCACCCATGGAGTGGAGGACGTGTACCGTGGCACCCATGGGTGGGGGGACACCTCCAGAGGACCCCATGGCACCCATGGGTGAGGGGACACCATGGGGTGCCCATGGGTGCCATGGGTGCTCCTCATGGAGTGGGAGACGTGTCCCACAGAACCTCCCGTGGGTGGGGGGACACCATGGGAGCCCCCAGACCCCTCTCCCAGCACCCATGGGTGCCCCAGACCCCCTCCCAGCACCCATGGGTGCTCCCAGACCCCCCCCAGACCACTCTCCCAGGACCCATGGGAGCCCCCAGACCCCCCCCAGCACCAACAGGAGCCCCCAGACCCCCTCCCAGCACCCGTGGGGGCCCTCAGATCCCCTCCCAGCACCCATGGGTGCCCCCCACCCACCTTGGGGTCCCGGGAGTGCTCCGGGCAGAGCACCTGCAGGCGCTTGCAGTACGTTTTGCTCTGGGGGTTGTAAACGTCACAGAAGAGCCGCGTGGCCCTGGGGACCAGTTCAAACCAGTAAGCACCAGTACGCACCAGTATGCACCCACCTAGGGTGACCGGAAGGGTCCCCGGCTCACCCTGAGCCACCCAGTACCCCCCCCTCCGCGGCCATCCCAGTAAGCCCCAGTTCATCCCAGTAAGCCCAGGAGCATCCCAGTAAGCCCCAGTTCACACCAGTAACACCAAGCAGGCAACTGGGAGCGCCCCCAGTTCACCCAGTAGCCCTCCCAGTGACTTCCCCCGTGGCCCCCCACCCATAACCCCCCACAGACCCCCACCCATGGGACCCGCCCCACCCATAACCCCCCTCAACCCCTCCCCATAACCCCCCCCAGACCCCACCCATCACCCCCGCCCCACCCATAGGACCCCCCCCACCCAGAACCCCCCAAACCCCCTCAATGCCCCCCCCAGCCCCCCCCCCCAACCCCCCCACCCATGGGTGCCCCCCCCCCAGTTTCGGGGCTCACCCCTCGATGCGGGTGGGGTACATGGACCCGAAGGACGTCTGGCTCTCGTACTGCAGGGGGAGGGGGGGTCAGGGACCCTATGGACACCCCCAGACCCCTATAGATCCCCCCTGACCCTATAGACACCCCCAGACCCTATAGACACCCCCTGACCCTGTAGACACCCCCAGACCCTATAGACACCCCCAGACCCCTATAGACACCCCCAGACCCCTATAGACAACCCCTATAGGTGCCCCTATATGAATCTATAGGTGTCTATAGGTACCCTGCAGGTATCTATAGGTGCCCCCACAGGTGTCTATATGTATCTATAAGCATCTATAGGTGTCTATAAGTGCCCTATAGGTATCTACAGGTGCCTATACGTGTCTACAGGTGCTCCCGCAGGCATCTATAGGTGCCTATATCTATCTATAGGTGCCTATAGGCGCCCCCACAGGTATCTATAGGTGACTTATGCGTATCTATAGGTGCCTATAGGTGCCCCTATATGTATCTATAGGTGCCCATAGGTGCCTATGGGTACCCTATATGTATCTATATGTATATACTGGTGTATATAGGTGCCCCTATAGGTGGCTATATGTACCTATAGGTGTCTATAGGTACCCCCACAGGTGTCTATAGGTGCCCCCACAGGTATCTATAGGTGCCCTACAGCCGCCCCCAGGTATCTCTCAGTATCTATAGGTGCCCCCCAGGTCTCTATAGGTGTCTATAGGTGTCTATAGGTGTCTATAGGTGCGGTACCTTGGCGTAGCAGCGCTCCATGTGCCTCAGGGCCACTTTGGGGTTGATGGGGTGACCGCAGGAGACGCAGAAGATCTGCAGCTCCGTGTCCTCGCTCTCCCCGTCCGTGCTCTGCCCCACCAGTAACACCAGTAAGCACCAGGAACACCAGGAACCGCCCACCAGTAACACCAGTAACACCAGGAACCACCCACCAGTAACACCAGTAACACCAGGAACCACCCACCAGAACACCAGAACCCTCATGTCCCCTCTGGAAGACCCCAGGTGTCTGGGGGACCCTCTGGAATGTCCCCATCCCTCTGGACTGTCCCTGGTGTCCCCTCTGGAAGATCCCTGGTGTTTGGGGGACCCTCTGGAATGCTCCCGGTGACCCCTCTGGAAGATCCCTGGGAGATGCCAAGTGTCCCCTCTGGAAGATCCCTGGAATGTCCTCAGTGTCCCCTCTGGAAGATCCCAGGTGTTTGGGGGGACCCTCTAGAAGATCCCTGGAATATCCCCAAGTGTCCCCTCTGGAATGTCCCTGGAATGTCCCCAGGTGTCCCCTCTGGAATGTCCCCTCTGGAAGATCCCTGGAATGTCCCTGGTGTCCCCTCTGGAAGACCCCAGGTGTCTGGGGGACCCTCTGGAAGATCCCTGGAATGTCCCTGGAATGTCCCAGGTGTCCCCTCTGGACTGTCCCAGGTGTCCCCTCTGGAATGGATCCCAGGTGTTTGGGGGACCCCCTGGAAGATCCCTGGAATGTCCCCAAAGTGTCCCCTCTGGAATGGATCCCAGGTGTTTGGGGGACCCTCTAGAATGTCCCCATCCCTCTGGAATGTCCCAGGTGTCCCCTCTGGAAGATCCCAGGTGTCCCCTCTGGAATGGATCCCAGGTGTCCCCTGTGGAATGTCCCCTATGGAATGTCCCTGTAATGTCCCCAGGTGTCCCCTCTGGAAGATCCCAGGTGTCTGGGGGACCCTCTGGAAGATCCCTGGAATGTCCCCAGATGTCCCCTATGGAATGGATCCCAGGTGTTTGGGGGACCCTCTGGAATGTCCCCATCCCTCTGGAATGTCCCCAAGTGTCCCCTCTGGAAGGTCCCAGGTGTCCCCTCTGGAGTGTCCCCCCCGTGCCCCTGTCCCCCCCACCTCCTGGTCGGGCCGTGCCGGGTGTCCCTTAGCTCGGGCGATGAGCGCTTCCAGCTCGTGGAACTTCCTCTCCATCTCCTGGAGCCGCAGCCTCGCTCCCTGCTGCTCCCGACGGATCCGCTCCAGCAGCCGCTTCCCGTGCTCCTCCGCCACGCACGGGCTTTGCTGCCACTGCTGGATCCGCTGCGGGAGGATCTCGTAGATCCGGCTGGGGAGAGAGGGGTTTGGGATCAGGATCAGATCGGATCAGGGGGATCTCGAGATCCCTGGAGAGAGTTGGGATCAGGATCGGGATCAGGATCAGGATCAGGGGGATCTCGTAGATCTGGCTGGGGAGAGAGGGGTTTGGATGGATCAGGTGTCAGGGGGATCTGAGATCCGGCTGGGGGGACAGAGGGGTTTGGGATCGGGATCGGATCAGGATGGATCAGGGGTCTCGTAGATACGGCTGGGGAGAGAGGGTTTGGGATCGGAAGATCAGGATCAGGGGGATCTCGAGATACCTGGGGAGAGAGGGGTTTGGGATGGATCAGGTGTCAGGGGGATCTCGAGATCCCTGGGGAGAGAGGGGTTTGGGATGGATCAGGATCAGGGGGATCAGGATCAGATCAGGATCAGGACAGGGGGATCTCATAGATCCAGCTGGGGAGAGAGGGGTTTGGGATCAGGATCGGGATCAGGATCGGGATAAGGATCAGGATCAGGGGGATCTCGAGATCCGGCTGGGGACAGAGGGGTTTGGGATCGGGATCAGGATCGGGATCAGGGGGATCTCATAGATCCGGCTGGGGAGAGAGGGGTTTGGGATCGGGATCAGGATCAGGGGGAGCCGGGAAATAGGGGAGAAGGGGATTTGGGATTGGCTCTGGGATCAGGCGGATCTCGTAGATCCGGCTGTGGGGAGAGGGGTTTGGGGTTTGGGGTCAGGGGGATCTCGTAGATCCGGCTGGGGAGAGGGGTTTGGGATCAGGATCGGGATCAGGGGGATCTCGTAGATCCATCTGGGGAGAGAGGGATTTGAGGTTCGGGATTCAGGGATTTGGGGTTTGGGATCGGGATCAGGGGGATCTCGTAGATCCGGCTGTGGAGAGAGGGATTTGGGGTTTGGGGTTTGGGGTCAGGGGGAGGTGGGAAATAGGGGGGAGAGGGGAGAAGGGGATTCGGGATCGATTCTGGGATTGGGAGGATCTGGGAGAGGGAAATGGGGGGGCAGACGGGATCCAGGGATTTGGGATTCAGGGATTTGGGATCAGGATCAGGGGGATCTTGTAGATCCGGCTGTGGGGGGAGAGGGGTTTGGGGTTTGGGATCGGGATCAGGGGGAGCCGGGAAATAAGGGGGAGAGGGGAGAGAGGGGAGGGGGGGATCTGGGATCAGCTCTGGGATCAGTGGGATCTGGGAGGGGAAATGGAGGGAGAGGGGGATTTGGGATCGGCTCTGGGACCCATACTGGTTCCTACAGCTCCGTCCTGGTTCCTGCTGGTTCCTCCTGGTCCCTACTGATTTGCACTGGTCTATACTGGTCTATACTGGTTTCTACTCCCTTAACACCCACCCTAACCCCCCCTCTTCCCCCAGCTCTGTGCTGAGCGGGGCACTCTGGGGCTCTATGGTCCTCCCCAACCCTTTATACCAGTCTGTACTGGTCCCTACTGGTTTCTACTGGTTCATACTGGTCTATACTGGTTTCTACTCCCTTAACACCCACCCTAACCCCCCCTCTTCCCCCCAGCTCTGTGCTGAGCGGGGCACTCTGGGGCTCTATGGTCCTCCCCAACCCTTTATACCAGTCTGTACTGGTCCCTACTGGTTTCTACTGGTTCATACTGGTCTATACTGGTTTCTACTCCCTTAACACCCACCCTAACCCCCCCTCTTCCCCCCAGCTCTGTGCTGAGCGGGGCACTCTGGGGCTCTCTGGTCCTCCCCAACCCTTTGTACCGGTTCCTACTGCTCCATACTGGTCCCTACTGGTTTCTATGGTTCCTACTGGTTCCTACTGGTCTATACTGGTTTATACTGGTTTCTACTCCCTTAACACCCACCCTAACCCCCCCTCTTCCCCCAGCTCTGTGCTGAGCGGGGCACTCTGGGGCTCTCTGGTCCTCCCCAACCCTTTGTACCGGTTCCTACTGCTCCATACTGGTCCCTACTGGTTTCTATGGTTCCTACTGGTTCCTACTGGTCTATACTGGTTTATACTGGTTTCTACTCCCTTAACACCCACCCTAACCCCCCTCTTCCCCCAGCTCTGTGCTGAGCGGGGCACTCTGGGGCTCTCTGGTCCCCCCAACCCTTTGTACCGGTTCCTACTGCTCCATACTGGTCCTATGGTTCCTACTGGTTTCTCGTCTACTGGTCTATACTGGTTTATACTGGTTTCTACTCCCTTAACACCCACCCTAACCCCCCTCTTCCCCCAGCCCTGTGCTGAGCGGGCATCTGGGGCTCTCTGGTCCCCCCAACCCTTTGTACCGGTTCCTACTGCTCCATACTGGTCCTATGGTTCTATGTCCCCCCTCTTCCCAGCCCTGTGCTGAGCGGGCACTCTGGGGCTCTAGGTCCTCCCACTTTATACCAGTCTACGTCACTGGTTCCTACTGGTCTATACTGGTTTATACTGGTTTCTACTCCCTTAACACCCACCCTAACCCCCCCTCTTCCCCCCAGCTCTGTGCTGAGCGGGGCACTCTGGGGCTCTCTGGTCCTCCCCAACCCTTTGTACCGGTTCCTACTGCTCCATACTGGTCCCTACTGGTTTCTATGGTTCCTACTGGTTCCTACTGGTCTATACTGGTTTATACTGGTTTCTACTCCCTTAACACCCACCCTAACCCCCCCTCTTCCCCCAGCCCTGTGCTGAGCGGGGCATTCTGGGGCTCTCTGGTCCCCCCAACCCTTTGTACCGGTTCCTACTGCTCCATACTGGTTCCTATTGGTTCCTACTGGTTTCTTCCAGTTCCTACTGGTCTATACTGGTTTATACTGGTTTCTACTCCCTTAACACCCACCCTAACCCCCTCTCTTCCCCCAGCCCTGTGCTGAGCAGGGCACTCTGGGGCTCTCTGGTCCTCCCCAACCCTTTGTACCGGTTCCTACCGCTCTATACTGGTTCCTACTGGTTCCTACTGGTTCCTACTGGTGCGTACTCACTTGGCAGCCAGTTTCACCCCGCAGGCCTCGCTGCAGTACTTGGAGGGGGCCCTGGCAGGGCGGGTGCAGCCGGGGCCCAGGCACTGGCCCAGCCCCGCGGGGTCCCGGGGGTCGCAGCGCTCGGGGTGGCGACTTCGCTCCCGGTGCCGCGGCCGCTGGCGGTGCCGCTTGTACCGCTCCTCCTTCTGACCAGTACAGACCAGTACGCACCAGTTAGACACTGGGGACGCGCTGGGAAAGCACCCGTAACACGCCAGTACCAGTATGCACCGGTACGCACCAGTTACACACCAGTATGTACCAGTTACACACCGGGAATGCACTGGTGCCGCTTGTACCGCTCCTCCTTCTGACCAGTAACAACCAGTATGCACCAGTTACACACTGGTAATGCACCAGTACTGATATGGACCAGTACACACCAGTTACACACCAGTGTGTACCAGTTACACACCAGTACACACCAGTTACACACCAGTATGCACCAGTTAAGCACCAGTATATACCAGTATGTACCAGCCCTCCCAGTACCTCCCAGTAGCCCTCCCACTGCCTCCCAATGCCTCCCAGTAGCCCTCCCACTGCCTCCCAGTACCTCCCAGTAGCTCCCAGTAGCCCTCCCAGTGCCTCCTAGTAGCACCCAGTGCCTCCCAATGCCTCCCAGTACCTCCCAGTGCCTCCCAGTACCTCCCAGTGCCTCCCAGAAGCCCTCCCAGTGCCTCCCAGTAGCCCCCCCACCTTCTTCTCCGCCTTCCTCTCCCTCCTCTTGACGTGTTTCACCTTCACCGCGCGTTTCCGCAGCGCGGGGTCCAGGAAAGGGGCGTCCTCGGGGTCACTGAGCCAGGGCTGGGGGGGCAACACGCTTAGAACACGCTTAGAACATGCTTGGGGGGGCTGAACATGCTTAAAACACGCTTTGGGGGCTGTAACATGCTTAGAACATGCTTAAAACATGCTTCGGGGGGCTGAACATGCTAAGAACATGCTTGGGGAGGTATAACATGCATAGAACATGCTTGGGGGGCTGTAACATGCTTAGAACATGCTTGGGGGGCCCCTGATCATGCTTAGAACACGCACTACATGCTAAGAACATGCCAGGTGCCATTTTGGGGCAATTCTGGGGGATTTTAGAGCCTGGGGTCCCATTTTGGGGGGATTTTTGGGGACATTTTTTCAGCTCAGGATCCTGGGGGGACTTTGGGGGTTTTGGGGGGACTTTGGGGGTTTTGGGGGGGGTTTTGGGGGGTTTTGGGGGGACTTTGGGGGTTTTTGGGGTCACTCACCATCCCGTGCTCATCGAAGGCCCCGGCACAGAGGTCCTGGTAGAGCCGGGGGTCGAGGGGCAGCTCCTCATCCGAGAGGGTTTCGGGGGGTCCCGTCCCCCCCAGTTGCTCCTTCAGCAGCTCCAGGTCCCCCTCACGGCCCCGCGTCAGCTGAGGGGGGGTCAGAGCCCACCCAGAGGGGACACGACCCCCCCAAAACCCCCCCTTTTATCCCCAAAAGGGAACCAGGAGTTGGGGACCCCCCCAAAAGGGACCCAATGGTTTGGGGGACCCCCCCAGAAGGAGCCCAGGAGTTGGGGACCCCCCCAAAAGGGACCCAAGGGTTGGGGACCCCCCCAAAAGGGACCCAGGAGTTGAGGACCCCCCCAAAAGGGACCCAAGAAGTTGGGGACCCCCCCAAAAGGGACCCAGGAGTTTGGGGACCCCCCTAAAAGGGACCAAGGAGTTTGGGGACCCCCCCAAAAGGGACCCAAGGGTTGGGGACCCCCCCAAAAGGGACCCAGGAGTTGGGGACCCCCCTAAAAGGGACCCAAGGGTTGCGGACCCCCCCAAAAGGGACCCAAGGGTTGGGGATCCCCCCCTAAAAGGGACCCAATGGTTTGGGGGACCCCCCCAGAAGGAGCCCAGGAGTTGGGGACCCCCCTAAAAGGGACCCAAGGGTTGGGGACCCCCCCAAAAGGGACCCAAGAAGTTGGGGACCCCCCCAAAAGGGACCCAGGAGTTTGGGGACCCCCCCAAAAGGGACCCAGGAGTTTGGGGACCCCCCTAAAAGGGACCCAAGAAGTTGGGGACCCCCCCAAAAGGGACTCAGGAGTTTGGGGACCCCCCCAAAAGGAGCCCAGGTGTTTGGGGACCCCCCCAAAAGGGACCCAGGAGTTGGGGACCCCCCTGAAAGGGACCCAATGGTTTGGGGGACCCCCAGCCCCCCCAAAAGGCCCCCCCGAAGGTTTTTGGGGTGACTCACCGAGGTGGGGAAGTATTTGTAGGACTCCTGAGGGGGGGAAGAGGGGAACACGTCAAGAACATGCTAAGGACATGATACACACCCCAACACGCTAAGCACACGCTAAGGACATGATACACACCCCAACACGCTAAGCACACGCTAAGGACATGATACACACCCCAACACGCTAAGCACACGCTAAGCACACGCTAAGCCCCCTCTCACCCAGCAAGGAGCCCTCCGAACCCCCCCATCCCCCACCCCCTTCTACCCCCTCTGCTCCCCCCACGCCAAGCACACGCTAAGCACACGCTAAGAACACGCCAAGCACATGCCAAGCACACGCTAAGCACATGCTAAGCACATGTTTAGATCTCTCTCAACCCAGAACAGACCCTCCCGCCCCCTCCTCCCCCTACCCCAAGCCCCCACTAAGCCCCCACTAAGCACACGCTATGCATACGCCAAGCACACGCTAAGCACACGCTAAGCACACGCTAAGGCCACGCTAAGGCCGGACCCGTGCCCGCAGCTGGCACTGCCTGAGGCGACATTTCTGCCGGATCTTGTTGGGGCCCCCAAACTTCTTCATGTCCCGACAGAAGTCGCAGAGCCCGCAGTCCTCGGGGCGCCGACACGCCAGGCACTCCCCACACATCCGGGCTGAGCGCTTGATCTGGGGGGGACACGGGGAAACTGAGGCACGGGGAGGGCACTGGGAGGGGATTGGGGGGGAGTGGGAGGGGACTGGGAAGGGATTGGGGGGACTGGGAGGGACTGGGAGGGGAAACTGAGGCAGAAAGGGGGGAAATTGGGGCAGAAAGGGGGGAAACTGAGGCACAGAGGGGGACTGGGGGGCACTGGGAGGGGAAACTGAGGCACGGGGAGGGACTGGGAGGGGATTGGGGGGGACTGGGAGGGACTGGAAGGGGATTGGGAGAGATTGGGGGGGACTGGGAGGGGAAATTGAGGCACAAGAGGGGACTGGGGGACACTGGGAGGGGATTGGGAGGGACTGGGAGGGGAAATTGAGGCACGGGGAGGGACTGGAAGGGGATTGGGGGGGACTGGGAGGGACTGGGAGGGGATTGGGGGAGACTGGGAGGGGATTGGGAGGGACTGGGGGGGAAACTGAGGCACGGGGGACACGCCAGGCACTCCCCACACATCCGGGCTGAGCGCTTGATCTGGGGGGGACACGGGGAAACTGAGGCACGGGGAGGGCACTGGGAGGGGATTGGGGGGGAGTGGGAGGGGACTGGGAAGGGATTGGGGGGACTGGGAGGGACTGGGAGGGGAAACTGAGGCAGAAAGGGGGGAAATTGGGGCAGAAAGGGGGGAAACTGAGGCACAGAGGGGGACTGGGGGGCACTGGGAGGGGAAACTGAGGCACGGGGAGGGACTGGGAGGGGATTGGGGGGGACTGGGAGGGACTGGAAGGGGATTGGGAGAGATTGGGGGGGACTGGGAGGGGAAATTGAGGCACAAGAGGGGACTGGGGGACACTGGGAGGGGATTGGGAGGGACTGGGAGGGGAAATTGAGGCACGGGGAGGGACTGGAAGGGGATTGGGGGGGACTGGGAGGGACTGGGAGGGGATTGGGGGAGACTGGGAGGGGATTGGGAGGGACTGGGGGGGAAACTGAGGCACGGGGGACACGCCAGGCACTCCCCACACATCCGGGCTGAGCGCTTGATCTGGGGGGGACACGGGGAAACTGAGGCACGGGGAGGGCACTGGGAGGGGACTGGGGGGGACTGGGAGGGGAAACTGAGGCAGAAAGTGGGGAAACTGGGGGGGAAAGGGGGGAAACTGAGGCACAGAGGGGGAGTGGGGGGACTAGGAGGGGAAACTGAGGCACTGGGAGGGACTGGGAGGGACTGGGAGGGACTGGAAAGGGCTGAGAGGGGACTGGGAGGAACTTGGAAGGGAAACTGAGGCACAAAGAGGGGAAACTGAGGCAGAAAGGGGGGAAACTGGGGCAGAAAGGGGGGAAACTGAGGCACAGGGAGGGATTGGGGGGACTAGGAGGGGAAACTGAGGCATGGGGAGGGACTGGGAGGGCATTGGGGGGGACTGGGAGGGGAAACTGAGGCACGAGGAGGGATTGGGAGGGACTGGGAAGGGCTGAGAGGGGACTGGGAGGAACTTGGAGGGGAAACTGAGGCACAGGGAGGGGAAACTGAGGCACAAAGAGGGGAAACTGAGGCACAGGGAGGGATTGGGGGGCACTGGGAGGGGCTGAGAGGGGACTGGGAGGAACTTGGAGGGGAAACTGAGGCACAGAGGGGAAACTGAGGCACAGGGAGGGGAAACTGAGGCACAAAGAGGGGAAACTGAGGCACAGGGAGGGGAAACTGAGGCACAGGGAGGGGAAACTGAGGCACAAAGAGGGGAAACTGAGGCACAGGGAGGGGAAACTGAGGCACAGAGGGGAAACTGAGGCACAGAGAGGGGAAACTGAGGCACAGGGAGGGGAAACTGAGGCACAGGGAGGGGAAACTGAGGCACAGAGAGGGGAAACTGAGGCACAGGGAGGGGAAACTGAGGCACAGAGGGGAAACTGAGGCACAGGGAGGGACTGGGGGGCACTGGGGTCCCTTTTTGGGGGTCCCCCTTTTCTTGGGGTTCCCCCTTGGTTCTGGGGTTCTGGTTCTGCTGACCTTGGCTGCCCGGCCCGGTTCCAGTTCGGGTCCTTTGGTGCTCTCGTGCTCCTTCTCCCTCCACTTCTTGTGCCGGTACCGGATCTCCAGGCTCGGATCCTTCTCTGGGGGGAGGGGACACCCCAAAGTTGGGGACCCCCCAGAGTTGGGGACCCCCCCTCTGACCCCCCAAAAAGAAAAGAGACCCAGGAGGAGCCCCCCCCTCCCCCCAAAAACAGGGACCCAAAAGTTGGGGTTCAGCCCCAAAAAAGGGGCTCAGGAAGCTGGGGGCTCCTTTTTGGGGTCCCTTTTTGGGGGTCCCTTTTGGGGTCCCCTTTTGGGGTCTGGTTTTTGGGGTCCCTTTTTGGGGTCCTGTTTCTGGGGTCCGTTTTTTGGGGGTTCCCTTTTGGGGTTCCCTTATTGGGGGGGTCTGGTTTTCTGGGGTCCTTTCTGGGGTTCCCTTTTTGGGGTCCCTTTTGGGGCTCCCTTTCTGGGGTTCCCTTTTGGGGTCCCCTTTCTAGGGGTCTGGGTTTTGGGGTCCCTTTATGGGGTTCCCTTTTTGGGGTCCCCTTCTGTGGCTGGGTTTTTTTGGGGTCCCTTTTGGGGCTCCTTTCCTGAGGTTCCCTTTCTGGGGTTCTCTTTTGGGGTTCCCTTTTGGGGTTCCCTTATCGAGGGGTCTGGTTTTTGGGGTCCCTTTTGGGTCCCTTTCTGGGGTTCCCTTTTTGGGGTCCCATTTCTGTGGCTGGGTTTTTTGGGGTCCCTTTTGGGGCTCCTTTCTTGGGGTTCCCTTTGGGGGGTTCCCTTATCGGGGGGTCTGGTTTTTGGGGTCCCTTCTGGGGCTCCTTTCCTGAGGTTCCCTTTTGGGGGTCCCCTTTCTCAGTCTCTGGTTTTTGGGGTCCCTTTTGGGACTCCTTTCCTGGGGTTCCCTTTTTGGGGTTCCCTTTCGGGGGTCCCCTTTCTAGGGGTCTGGTTTTTGGGGTCCCTTTTGGGGTTCCCTTTTTGGGGTCCCCTGTCTGTGGCTGGGTTTTTTTGGGGTCCCTTCAGGGGCTCCTTTCCTGAGGTTCCCTTTTGGGGGTCCCCTTTCTCAGTCTCTGGTTTTTGGGGTCCCTTTTGGGGCCCCCTTCCTAGGGTTCCCTTTTCGGGGCTCCCTTTTGGGGGCTCCCTATCCAGGGGTCTGGTTTTTGGGGTCCCTTTAGGGTCTCCTTTCCTGGGGTTCCCTTTTGGGGTTCCCTTATTGAGGGGTCTGGTTTTCAGGGTCCCTTTTGGGGTTCCCTTTCCTGGGGTTCCCTTTCGGGGTTCGGGTGCCTGGGGTGTGTTTTGGGGTGTTTTGGGGTCCCTTTTGGGGGGTGTTTTGGGTGTGTTTCTGGGTGTGTTTTGGGGTGTTTTGGGTGTGTTTTGGGTGTGTTTCTGGGTGTGTTTTGGGTGTGTTTTGGGTGTGTTTTGGGTGTGTTTTGGGGTGTTTTGGGTGTGTTTTGGGTGTGTTTTGGGTGTGTTTTGGGTGTGTTTCTGGGGTGTGTTTTGGGGTGTTTTAGGGTCCCTTTTGCGGTGTGTTTTTGGGTGTTTTGGGGTGTGTTTTGGGGTGTTTTGGGTGTGTTTTGGGTGTGTTTCTGGGGTGTGTTTTGGGGTGTTTTGGGTGTGTTTTGGGTGTGTTTTGGGTGTGTTTTGGGTGTGTTTTGGGTGTGTTTTGGGTGTGTTTTGGGGTGTTTTGGGTGTGTTTTGGGTGTGTTTTGGGTGTGTTTTGGGGTGTGTTTTGGGGTGTTTTGGGTGTGTTTTGGGTGTGTTTTGGGTGTGTTTTGGGGTGTTTTGGGTGTGTTGGGTGTGTTTTGGGGTGTTTTGGGTGTGTTTTGTGTGTTTGTGTTGGGTGTGTTGGTTTTGGGTGTGTTTGGGTGTGTTTTGTGGTTTGTTTTGGGTTTTTGGGTGTTTGGGTGTGTTTGGTGTTTTGGGTGTGTTTTGGGTGTGTTTGGGTGTGTTTTGGGGTGTTTTGGTGTTTTGTTTTGGGTGTTTGGGGTGGGTGTTTTGGGTGTGTTTGGGTGTGTTTGGGTGTGTTTGGGTGTGTTTTGGGTGTGTTTTGGGTGTGTTTTGGGTGTGTTTTGGGTGTGTTTTGGGTGTGTTTTGGGTGTGTTTTGGGTGTGTTTTGGGTGTGTTTTGGTGTGTTTTGGGGTGTTTGGTGTGTTTTGGGTGTGTTTCTGGGTGTGTTTTGGGGTGTTTTACCTTTGGGTGTTTGGTGTTTGGGTTTTTTGTGTTTTGGGTGTGTTTGTGTGTTTGGGTGTGTTTTGGGTGTTTTGGGTGTTTTGGGTGTGTGTTTTGTGTGTTTTGGGTGTTTTTGGGTGTGTTTTGGGTGTGTTTTGGGTGTGTTTTGGGTGTGTTTTGGGTGTGTTTTGGGTGTGTTTGGGTGTGTTTTGGGTGTGTTTTGGGTGTGTTTTGGGTGTGTTTTGGGTGTGTTTTGGGTGTGTTTTGGGGTGTTTTGTTTGGGTGTGTTTTGGGGTGTGTTTTGGGTGTGTTTTGGGTGTGTTTTGGGTGTGTTTCTGGGTGTGTTTTGGGGTGTTTTAGGGTCCCTTTTGCGGTGTGTTTTTGGGTGTTTTGGGGTGTGTTTTGGGGTGTTTTGGGTGTGTTTGGGTGTGTTTTGGGTGTGTTTCTGGGGTGTGTTTTGGGTGTGTTTTGGGTGTGTTTTGGGTGTGTTTTGGGGTGTTTTTGGGTGTGTTTTGGGTGTGTTTTGGGTGTGTTTTGGGTGTGTTTTGGGTGTGTTTTGGGGTGTTTTGGGTGTGTTTTGGGGTGTTTTGGGTGTGTTTTGGGGTCCCTTTTGGGGTGTGTTTTGGGTGTGTTTTGGGGTGTGTTTTGGGGTGTTTTAGGGTCCCTTTTGGGTGTGTTTTTGGGTGTTTTGGTGGGGTGTGTTTTGGGTGTGTTTTGGGGTGTGGGTGTTTTTGGTGTGTTTTGGGTGTGTTTGGGTGTGTTTGGGGTGTTTTGGGTGTGTTTTTTGGGTGTTTGGGTTGTTTTGTGTGTTTGGGTGTGTTTGGTGTTTGTGTTTTGGGTGTGTTGTGTGTTTGTGTGTTTCTGGGTGTTTTGGGTGTGTTTTGGGGTGTTTTGGGTGTGTTTCTGGGGTGTGTTTTGGGGTGTTTTAGGGTCCCCGTGTTTTTGGGTGTTTTGGGGTGTGTTTTGGGGTGTTTTGGGTGTGTTTCTGGGGTGTGTTTTGGGGTGTTTTAGGGTCCCTTTTGCGGTGTGTTTTTGGGTGTTTTGGGGTGTGTTTTGGGATGTTTTGGGTGTGTTTCTGGGGTGTGTTTTGGGTGTGTTTTGGGTGTGTTTTGGGTGTGTTTTGGGGTGTGTTTTGGGTGTGTTTTGGGTGTGTTTTGGGTGTGTTTCTGGGGTGTGTTTTGGGGTGTTTTAGGGTCCCTTTTGCGGTGTGTTTTGGGTGTTTTGGGGTGTGTTTTGGGGTGTTTTGGGTGTGTTTCTGGGTGTGTTTCTGGGGGGTGTTTTGGGTGTGTTTTGGGTGTGTTTTGGGTGTGTTTTGGGGTGTTTTGCGTGTGTTTCTGGGGTGTTTCGGGGTGTGTTTTGGGGTCCCTTTTGGGGTGTGTTTTGGGGTGTTTTGGGTGTGTTTTGGGGTCCCTTTCGGGGTGCTCACCCCGGCACTGCCCGCAGTACCACTCCCTGATGTTCTTGGCCATCTTCTCGGTGATGTTGATGCAATCCCCGTGGAACCACTCGTTGCAGCTGTCACAGCCTCTGGGGACAGGGGGGACACGGGGGGGACAGGGGGGACATTGGGGGTGTTGGGGATTGGGGGGGGGGGACATTGGGGGACAGGGGGGACAGGGGGGGACATTCGGGGGGTTGGGGACAATGGGGGTGTTGGGGGGGTTGGGGGCATTGGGGAGGTTGGGGGGGGGGGGACATTGTTGGGGACATTGGGGGACAGGGGGGACAGGGGGGACATGGGTTGGGGACAGGGGGGACAGAGGGGACAATGGGGGTGTTGGGGTGGGGGCGTTGGGGGTGTTGGGGGAGGGGGGACATTGGGGGACAAGGGGGACAGTGGGGGACAGGGGGGGCTGGGGACATTGGGGGGGTTGGGGGTGTGGGGGACAGTGGGGGCATTGGGGACATTGGGGACATTGGGGGGGCTGGGGGGACATGGGGGACAGGGGGGACCAGGGGGGACATTGGGGGGGTTGGGGACAGGGTGGGGACATTGGGGGACAGGGGGGACACGGGGGGACATTGGGGGGGTTGGGGACAATGGGGGTGTTGGGGGGGTTGGGGACATTGGGGGACAGGGGGGACAAGGGGGGCAATGGGGATGTGGGGGGACAGGACCCCAGGAGGGGGTCGCAGGGGTCAGGGGGGGACACTGGGGGTGTCCCGGGGGGGAGGGTCCCGGTTTGGGGGTGTCCCGGGGGGGTTTGGGGGTGTCCGGGGGGGGTTTGGGGGTGTCCTGGGAGGGTGTGGGTTTGGGGGTGTCCCGGGGGTTTGGGGGTGTCCCGAGGAAGGTGTCTGGTTGGGGGTGTCTGGGGGGATCCTGGTTTGGGGGTGTCGGGGGTTTGGGGTGTGCTGGGAGGTCTGGTTTGGGGGTGTCGGGGGTTCGGGGGTGTCCCGGGGGGGTGGGTTGGGGTGTCCCTGCGGGGGTGTGTGGGGGTCCCAGTTTGGGGGCTCCCAGGGGTGTCGGGGGTGCCTGAGGGGGTGTCGGTTTGGGGTGTCCGGGGTTTGGGGGTGCCCGGGGGGTGTCTGGGTTCGGGGGTGTCCTGGGGGGGTTCGGGGGTGTCCGGGGAGTTTGGGGGTGTCAGGAGGGTTGGGGGTGTCCCTGGGGTGGGTGTGAGGGTCTGGTTTGGGGGGTCCCAAGGGTGTCCCGGGGGGTGCCGGGGGTGTGGGTTGGGGTGTCTGGGTTCGGGGGTGTCCGGGGGGGTGTCCCGGGGCTTTGGGGGTTCTCACATCATGAAGCAGTTGATGTCGGGTTTCCGGCACACGCAGTACACGGGCGCGTTCTCCTCCCCCCCCCCCGCTTCCGCGTCGGAGAATTCGCTGTCCTGGGGGGATCCGGGGGGGGTCCGGGGGGGTCAGAAGCTCCGGGGACCCCCGGGACCCCCCCCCGAAACGCCCCAACCCCCCCCTCCCCTCCCCCCTCTCCTCACCATCCTCCCTTTGTCGCCGCCGCTGTCACCGCCGGCAGAACCCGGAAGCGGAAGAAGGGCGGGGGAGACTTCCGGTTCCGGCGGGGAAGCGGAGGAGGCTGCGCGGTGAGGGAGAAAATGGCGGCGCCCATGGGGAGGGGAAAACAAAATGGCGGCCGCGATGGGGGCGGCCATGTTGGGGGGGGCTGTGATGGGGGCGGCCATGTTGGGGCGGCCATGTTGGGGCGGCCATGTTGGGGCGGCCATGTTGGGGCGGCCATGTTGGCGGCCATGTTGGGGCGGCCATGTTGGAGTGGCCATGATGGGATGGCCGTGATGGGGGCGGCCATGATGGGGCGTGGGGCGGCCATGTTCGGGCGGCCATGTTGGGGCGGCCATGATGGGGTGGCCGAGATGGGGGCGGCCATATTGGAGTGGCCATGATGGGGCAGCCATGTTGGGGCAGCCATGTTCGGGCGGCCATGTTGGGGCGGCCATGTTGGGGCAGCCATGTTCGGGCGGCCATGTTGGGGCGGCCATGATGGGGTGGCCGAGATGGGGGCGGCCATATTGGAGTGGCCATGATGGGGCAGCCATGTTGGGGCAGCCATGTTGGGGCGGCCATGTTGGGGCGGCCATGTTGGGGCAGCCATGTTGGCGGCCATGTTGGGGCGGCCATGTTGGAGTGGCCGTGATGGGGGCGGCCATGATGGGGCGGCCATGGTGGGGCGGCCATGTTGGGGCGGCCATGTTCGGGCGGCCATGTTGGGGCAGCCATGTTCGGGCGGCCATGTTGGGGCGGCCATGATGGGATGGCCGTGATGGGGGCGGCCATGATGGGGCGGCCATGTTGGGGCGGCCATGTTGGGGCGGCCATGTTGGCGGCCATGTTGGGGAGGCCATGTTCGGGCGGCCATGTTCGGGCGGCCATGTTGGGGCGGCCATGATGGGGTGGCCGAGATGGGGGCGGCCATATTGGAGTGGCCATGATGGGGCAGCCATGTTGGGGCAGCCATGTTGGGGCGGCCATATTGGGGGGGGGCAGGAGCGATGCGTAACCAACAGAGACACCAAGGGCCGAGGGATTTGGGGACATTTATTGGGGGGACGGGGGGGGACAGGAGGGGACAGGGGGGGACAGGAGGGGACAGGGGGGGACAGGGGGGGACAGGAGGGGACAGGGGGGGACAGGGAGGTCCCTGCTCACAGCTCCCTGCGCTCCGGTGTCGCCTGCAGCCGCCCGAGCTCCTCCGCCAGCCTGGGGGGAGCGGGGGGAAACTGAGGCACGGAGGGGAAACTGAGGCACGGAGGGAGGGACCCAGGAGTGTGGGAAAGTCTGGAATCTCCCCAAGCTCCCAGTACAGGGTTTACTGGTACCAGTACAGGGGGTACTGGGGAGGGGACCCCCGGGCCCACCCACCTCTCCCTGCGCTGTCCCCAGCTCTGGCGCCGCCCAAGCTCCGCCCCCAAGCGCTGACGCGCCGCCTCCTCCGCCTGGCGGACCAATCGGCTGCGAGGGACGGGAGAGGGGGTGTGGCTAAAGGGGGCGTGGTTAAGGTCAAAGGGGAGTGGGTGGGCGGGGCCGGAAACTCACGTGGCCTCCAGAGCTTCCGCTCCCAGCCGCTCCTCAGCGTCCAATAGGAAGCGCTCTGGGGGACCCAGAAGTGGGGAGGGGAAACTGAGGCACAGGGGGACCCAGAAACATGGGAAGGGGAAACTGAGGCACGGGGGGACCCGGAAGTGGGAGGAGGGGAAACTGAGGCACAGAAGGACTCACCCTGCCTCAGCAGCCTCTCCCGTTTCTCCTCCAGTTGCACCAGTTCAGCCTCTAACTGGGCCGGAGCCTGAGGGAGAGGGGACCCAGGAGAGTGGGGAGGGGAAACTGAGGCACAGAGGGCACAGAGGGAGCCAGGGGTGCGAGGAAGGGAAACTGAGGCACAGAGGGAGCCAGGGGGTGCGGGGAAGGGAAACTGAGGCACGGGGAAACCCGGAAGTGTGGTGAGGGGAAACTGAGGCACGGGGGACCCAGCTCACGTGCTGCTCCCGCAGGCGTTTGTGCTCCTCCATGATGTCATCAAGCTGCTGCCAAAACTCCTGCCTGGGGGGAGGGGTCAGGTGACACGTGACCTCGGTGACCTTTGACCCCTCGTGACCTTTGACCCACCTGTGACCCACCTGTGACCCCGCCGCAGCTCCCGCAGCCGCCCCCGCTCCTCCCCTGCCCCCTCCAGGTCCCGCGCGCGGCCCAGGCAGAGGCCCCGGCGCCTGCGGGGTCAAAGGTCATAAGGTCACGAGGTAAACAGAAGGGTCAGGGGGTCAGGGGTCAAAGGTCATAGGTGCCCGCTCACCTCTGCCCTTCGGCCTCCACTTCCACCCTGCGCAGCCGCCCCACCCGCAGCGCCGCTGCCGGGGCCCCGGAGCATCATGGGAGTGCCCCGCCCATGGCCACACCCCAATGACCCCACCCAATGACCCCACCCCATGGCCACAGCCAATGGCCCCGCCCATGGCCCCTCCCATGGCCACAGCCAATGACCACACCCCATGGCTCCACCCCAAGGCCCCCCCCAATGGCCATGCCCAATGGCCCCACCCATGGCCACACCCCCATGGCCCCACCCAATGGTCCCACCCAATGACCACACCCCATCACCCCACCCATGGCCCCACCCACTGGCCACACCTCTTGGCCATACCAAATGACCACACCCCATGGCCCCACCCAATGGCCCCACCCATGGCCACACCCCTTGGCCACACCCAATGACCCTGTCCATGGCCCCACCCAGTGACCCCACACAATGGCCCCGCACCATGGCCACACCCAATGCCCCCATGGCCACACCCCTTGGCCACACCCAATGGCCCCGCCCCCCATGGCCCCTCCCTCCCCTTCTCTCACCCTTCTGCTGCTGCCACAGCCCCTCCAGGGCCGCCCTGCGCTGCTCCACTGGGGGGAGGGGGGATCAGGGCCTGAGTGGAGCCCCCACGGATCCCGGGATCCCCCACGGATCCCCCACGGATCCCTGAGTCTCTCCTGGGTCCCTCCTGGATCCCTGAGTCCCTCCTGGGTCCCCCATCCTGGATCCCTGGGTCCCTCCCGCATGCCTGGATCCCTCCCAGATCCCTGCGTCCCTCCCTGATCCCTGGGTCCCTCCTGTGTCCCTCCTGGATCCCTGGATCCCTCCTGGGTCCTTCCTGGATCCCTGGGTCCCTCCCTGATCCCTGGGTCCCTCCTGTGTCCCTCCCAGATTCCTGGGTCCCTCCTGGGTCCCTCACGGGTCCCTCCCAGATCCCTGGATCCCTTCTGGATCCCCCATCCTGGATCCCTGGGTCCCTCCCAGATCCCTGTGTCCCTCCCGGATCCCTGGATCCCTCCTGGATCCCCCGTCCTGGATCCCTGGGTCCCTCCTGGATCCCTGGATCCCTCCTGGGTCCCTCCCGGATCCCTGGGTCCCTCCTGGGTCCCTCCCTGATCCCTGGGTCCCTCCTGGATCCCCCGTCCTGGATCCCTGGGTCCCTCCTGGATCCCCCATCCCAGATCCCAGGATCCCTGACACTGCTCCAGCTGCCGCCGCTGCTCCTCGCTCCGTCCCTGAGCCTCCGACAGCTCCCGTGACACTGCCTGGCGGGCTGAGGGGACACGGGGGACGTGGGGACACGGGGGACGTGGGGGACATGGGGGACATGTGGACACCCAGGGATACCTGGGGACATGGGGGGGCTCAGGGGACACGGGGACATGGGGACATGGGGGACATGGGGACACAGGGACATGGGGACAAGGGGGACATGGGGACACGGGGGACGGGGGGACATGGGGACACCCAGGGATACCTGGGGACATGGGGGGGCTCAGGGGACATGGGGACATGGGGACATGGGGGACATGGGGGACATGGGGACACAGGGACATGGGGACACGGGACACGGGGAGGACAGGGGGACAGGGACATGGGGACATGGGGACATGGGGACAGGGGACATGGGGGACATGGGGACAGGGACATGGGGACACAGGGACATGGGGACAGGGGACATGGGACAGGGAGGGGACATGGGGACACATGGGGACATGGGGACATGGGGACACAGGGGACATGGGGGACATGGGGACGCGAAGGACATGGGGACACAGGGACATGGGGACAAGGGGGACATGGGGACAAGGGGACATCTGTGGACACCGGGGATACCTGGGGACATGGGGGGGCTCAGGGGACATGGGGACACAGGGACATGGGGACACAGGGACATGGGGACAAGGGGGACATGGGGACACGGGGACATGGGGACACGGGGACATGGGGGACATGGGGGACATGGGGACATAGGGACACGGGGACATGGGGGACATGGGGGACACGGGGACATGGGGGACATGGGGACACGGGGACATGGGGACGGGACATGGGGACATGGGGGACACGGGGACATGGGGAATGGGGACACGGGGACATGGGGGACATGGGGACACGGGGACATGGGGGACATGGGGACACGGGGACATGGGGACACGGGGACATGGGGACAGGGGGACATGGGGACACGGGGACATGGGGACATGGGGACAAGGGACAGGGGACATGGGGACACAGGGACATGGGGACATGGGGACACGGGGACACGGGGACATGGGGACATGGGGACATGGGGGACATGGGGACATGGGGACATGGGGACATGGGGACAGGGGACAGGGACATGGGGACACGGGACATGGGGACATGGGGACAGGGGGACATGGGGACACAGGGACATGGGGACATGGGGACACGGGGACATGGGGACATGGGGACATGGGGACATGGGGACATGGGGACACAGGGACATGGGGACATGGGGACATGGGGACATGGGGACATGGGGGACATGGGGACACGGGGACACGGGGACATGGGGACATGGGGACACGGGGAAGACACGGGACATGGGGACACGGGGACAGGGGAAGGACATGGGGGACATGGGGGACATGGGGACATGGGGACATGGGGAACAGGGGGACATGGGGACATGGGGGGGAATGGGGACATGGGGACACAGGACATGGGGAACAGGGACATGGGGACACAGGGACAGGGACATGGGGACACGGGGACATGGGGACAGGACATGGGGACATGGGGGGGACACGGGGACATGGGGACATGGGGACATGGGGACACGGGGACATGGGGACACGGGGACACGGAATGGGGACACGGGGACATGGGGACACGGGACAGGGGACATGGGGACAGGGACACAGGGACAGGGGACATGGGGACACAGGGGGGACACGGGGACATGGGGACATGGGGACATGGGGAACAGGGACATGGGGAGGGATGGGGACAGGGACATGGGGACATGGGGACATGGGGAAGGGCAGGGACAGGGGACAGGGGACAGGGGACACGGGGACATGGGGACATGGGGACACGGGGACATGGGGACAGGGGGACATGGGGACAGGGGACACGGGGACATGGGGACAGGGGACAGGGGACAGGGGACATGGGGACAGGGGACATGGGGACATGGGGACAGGGGGACAGGGGACATGGGGACAGGGGACATGGGGAACGGGGAATGGGGACATGGGGGACATGGGGACATGGGGGACATGGGGACACGGGGACATGGGGACAGGGAATGGGGACATGGGGACAGGGGACAGGGGACAGGGGACAGGGGGACAGGGGACATGGGGACAGGGGGAGGGGACAGGGACATGGGGACATGGGGACATGGGGGACATGGGGGACATGGGGACATGGGGACATGGGGGACACGGGGACATGGGGACACGGGGACATGGGGACATGGGGGACATGGGGACATGGGGACATGGGGGACATGGGGACACGGGGACATGGGGACACGGGGACATGGGGACACGAGGGACATGGGGACATGGGGGACACGGGGACATGGGGAATGGGGACACGGGGACATGGGGGACATGGGGACACGGGGACATGGGGGACATGGGGACACGGGGGCCATGGGTCTCACTCTGCTGCAGGCTGTGGATCCTCCCCAGCATGGCCTCCACCTGCGGGACCCCTGGGGGGGACATGTTGGGGACATGTTGGGGACATGTTGGGGACATGGGGGGGACATGTTGGGGACATGGGGGGGACATGTTTGGGACATGTTGGGGACATGGGGGGGACATGTTGGGGACATGGGGGGACATGGGGACATGGGGGGACATGGGGACATGGGGGACATGGGGACATGGGGGACATGGGGGACATGGGGACATGGGGGGACATGGGGGACATGGGGGACATGGGGGGACATGGGGGACATGGGGACATGGGGGGACATGGGGACATGTTGGGGACATGGGGGGGACATGGGGGACATGTGGGGACATGGGGGACAGGGGACATGGGGGGACATGTTGGGGACATGGGGGACATGGGGGGGACATGGGGGGGACATGTTGGGGACATGGGGGGGACATGGGGGGGACATGGGGGACAGGGGGACATGTTGGGGACATGGGGGGACATGGGGACATGACAGGGGACATTTGGGGACATGGGGACAGCCACCATCCCCCCATTTCCTGACCCATTTCCCTCCGTTTTCTGTCACTTTGCCCCCATTTTCGTCCCCCACCCCCTTTCCTCCTCCCGCTTCCTCCCCATTTTCTGTCACATTTTCCATCACATTTTCTGTCCCATTTCTGTGACGTTTCTGTCACATTTTCAGTCACATTTTCCATCACATTTTCTGTCCCGTTTCTGTCACATTTTCTGTCACATTTTCCCTCTGTTTTCCACCCCTTCTTCCCCATTTTCTGTCCCTCCCTTCCCCCTCACCTCCCTCACCTTCCCCCCTCATTTCTGGCACATTTTTCCTCCATTTTGTGTCTTTTCTGCCTCCATTTTCTCTCCCCTCCTCTCACTTTCCCTGTCCCAAATCCCCCCCTTTTTCTCTCACTTCTTCCCCTTCATTTCTCTCCTCTTATCTCTCCCGTTTTCCCCTCCATTTTCTCTCCATTTTCGCCATTTTTTGTCCCCTTTTCCCCCTCTTTCTCTCACCTCTTCCAGCTCTCTCTCCTCTTCCCGCCATTTTCTCTCACCGTTCCTCTCAGGATTCCCTCCTGTGATCCCATTCCTCACCGCTTTATTCCACATTTTTTACCCCATTTTCTAACACATTTCTTCTCCATTTTTTGTCAGGTTTTCCCCACATTTCCTGTCACATTTTTTACCCCATTTTCTGTCACTTTTCCCTCCATTTTCTGTCACTTTCCCCTCCATTTTCTGCCACATTTTTTTACCACATTTTCTGTCACATTTCCCTCAATTTTCTGTCACTTTTCCCTCCATTTTCTGTTCCCATTTAACTCCATTTTTTGTCACATTTTTACCACATTTTCTGTCAAGTTCTCCCTCCATTTTCTGTCACGTTTTCCAGCCATTTTCTGTCATGTTTTCCCTCCATTTTCTGTCACATTTTTTCCCACATTTTCTGTCAAGTTTTCCCTCCATTTTCTGTCACATTTTACATCCATTTTCTGTCACTTTTCCCTCCATTTTCTGTCATTTATCTCCACTTTCTGCCACTTTTTTTACCACATTTTCTGTCACATTTCCCTCAATTTTCTGTCACTTTTCCCTTTGTTTTCTGTTCCCATTTATCTCCATTTTCTGTCACATTTTCCCGCCATTTTCTGACACATTTTCTGTCACATTTTTTACCCCATTTTCTGTCACTTTTCCCTCCATTTGCTGTTCCCATTTATCTCCACTTTCTGACACATTTTCCCTCCATTTTCTGTCACGTTTTACCACATTTTCTGTCAGGTTTTCCGGCCATTTTCTGTCACATTTTTTTACCACATTTTCTGTCCCCATTTCCCTCCATTTTTCTCTCATCTTTTTTCTTCATTTTCTATCCCTTTTCCCCACCATTTTCTGTCCTGGTTTCCCTCCATTTCCCTCGCATTCTCCCTCCATCACCTCCCATCACCCCCTTTCCCCATCCCTCCCCACCCCAACACACGGGGACTCCTTTTTTTCCTCTTTTTTTAAATTTTTTTTTAAATTTTTTTTGTTTTTATTTCACCCCCTTTGTTTTATTCCCCACCCCAGGGGGAGTGAGGAGGGGGAGGCTCAACCTTCAGCCTCAGCCCCCTCGGGGCGGGCAGTGGTGGCACAATATGGCGGCGGGTAGCGGATGAAGAGCCAGTCCTCCTCCTTCTTCACCCAGCGCAGCAGCTTGGTCAGGACCCCAATGGCGCCCGCCTTCGTCACCAGTGGGCTGAAGCACCCGTACAGCTCGAACTTGCTCGTCACCTGCGCCCACGGAGGGAACCGGCACCCACGTTAACTCTGGTCCCTACTGATGACGTCACCCGTTCACTCTGCTCCCTACTGATGACGTCACCCATGACCCCCCGTTCACCCTGATCCCTACTGATGATGTCACCCGTTCACTTTGGTCCTGACTGACGTCACCCATGACCCCCCCGTTCACCCTGCTCTCTAATAATGACGTCACCCGTTCACTCTAATCCCTATTGATGACGTCATCCATGACCCTGCCGTTCACTCTGGTCCCTACTGACGATGTCACCTATGACCCCCCGTTCACTCTGATCCCTACTGATGACATCACCCACGTTCACTCTGATCCCTACTGATGACGTCACCTGTTCACTCTGCTCCCTACTGACGACGTCACCTATGACCCCCCGTTCACTCTGATCCCTACTGATGACGTCACCCGTTCACTCTGCTCCTTCCTGATGACGTCACCCATCACCCCCCTCGCCATCTCACCCAGGCCAGGAGCGTCTCCTTCTCCGCCACGTGGTAGAGGAGGCGCAGGGGCCGGTGGGGGCTGTGGACGCGGCTGTGCAGGTAGTGGTAGAGGTCGAAGAGCCGGTGCCGCTCCTCCTCGCTGGTGTAGGGCTCCTCCAGCTCGGGGCTACACCCGGGAGGAGGCCAGAGGGACATCAAAACTCCCCCCCCCTGATAAAACGTACCCCAAACCCCCTGGATTTCCATCCCTCTCCCCCCCTCCTCCTCACCTGGTAAACTGAGGCAGCTGCTGCATCTCCTCCGGCCCTTCCAAAGGTTTGTAGAGAAAATGGCGGAGCTCGGGGGCTCCGGGCCGCCCGGGTCCGTACCCCGCACCCCCCCGGGCTGCCGCCCCCAACTCCCCCAACCACCCCTGTGCCCTCAGCGTCTCCTCCAAACGCCGGCGGCACCCGGCGGCCGCGTAGAACCCTTCGCGCTCGGTGGAGAGCAGGATCAGGGTCACCGCCTCCGCCCCGCCACCTCCACCTTCCTCCTCCTCGCCCAAAGCGGCGGCGTAAGCGTAGAAATACCCGTCGGGGTTAAACCGGGGGAGGCAAACGGGGGTCCAAACCTCACCGGCCCCCACCCCGCTCCCCAGAAGGTTGAGGAGGAGGTGGAGGTCGCTGGCGCACAACCTCCCGCCCTCCGCCAGCGCCCGCTGCCTGGCGGCCGTCACCAGCCGCCCGCCCGCCGCCACCAGCGCCAAGGCCGGCGAGGGGACGGCGGCGGCGGCGGCGCGGCGCAGGGCCCCCGAAACCCCCCGGCGGAGGGGAGCGGGGAGGGGGAGGCAACGGGCGGCCCCCAGCAGTAACCTCCCGTCGGCCGCCGCTCCGGAAAGCAACCGGTCCAAGACGGCCTCGGCGCCGGCGAGGAGGCGTCGGAGGTCGTAACCGCGGCGTCGGGCGAAGACGCGGGCGATGCCCCCGCGGGTGAGGAGGCTGAGGATCTGCTCGTGGACGAAGGTCAACTCCCGGCGGAGCTGAGCTGCCGACTGGCGGGTGCGGGACACCGAGACGAGGAGGAGGGGACCCCGCTGCTCGAAGACCAAGGTGCGGTCCTCTGGGGGGGGGAGAGAGAGGGGTCAGAGGGGGGGAAAGATGGGGGAGTATGGGGGGGGGATGGAGGGGGGATAGGAGGAAGATTTGGGGGGATGGGGGGGATATCGGGGGGGATGGGGAGGGATGGGAGGGGATATGGGGGGGGAAGATGGGGGGTGCGGGGGGGATGGGGGGGAAAGGGGGGAGATATGGAGGAAGATTTGGGGGGATGGGGGGGATATCGGTGGGGATATGGGGGGGATGTGGGGTGGGATGTGGGGTGGGATGGGGAGGGATGGGGCGGATATGGGGGGGGAAGATGGGGGGAGATATGGAGGAAGATTTGGGGGGATGGGGGGGATATCAGGGGGGATATTGGGGGAGATGTGGGGTGGGATGTGGGGGGGGATGTGGGGGGGGATGTGGGGGTATGGGGAGGGATGGGAGGGATATGGGGAAGATGGGGAGATATGGAGGAAGATGGGGAGGGGAAGGGGAATGGGGGATGTGGGGTGGGATGGGGAGGGATGGGGCGGATATGGGGGGGGAAGATGGGGGAGATATGGAGGAAGATTTGGGGGGATGGGGGGGATATCGGTGGGGATATGGGGGGGATGTGGGGTGGGATGTGGGGGGGGATGTGGGGGGTATGGGGAGGGATGGGAGGGGATATGGGGGGGGAAGATGGGGGGAGATATGGAGGAAGATTTGGGGGGATGGGGGGGATATCGGTGGGGATATGGGGGGGATGTGGGGTGGGATGGGGAGGGATGGGGCGGATATGGGGGGGGAAGATGGGGGGAGATATGGAGGAAGATTTGGGGGGATGGGGGGGATATCAGGGGGGATATGGGGGGATGTGGGGTGGGATGGGGATGGGGATATGGGGGAAGATGGGGGAGATATGGGGAGGGATGGGGGAAGGGGATATGGGAGGGGGGATGGGGGGATGGGGGGTGGGGGGGGATGGGGGGGAAAGGGGGGAGATATGGAGGAAGATTTGGGGGGATGGGGGGGATATCGGGGGGGATATGGGGGGGAGATATGGAGGAGATATGGGGGGGACATGGTGGAGAATATGGGGGGGATGTGGGGGGGATATGGGGAGGATAGGGGGCAAATGGAGAACATGGGGGGGATATAGGGGGGGAGTGGGGAGGGATATGGGGGTTATGGGGGAGGAAATGGGGGGGGGATATAGGGGGGATATAGGGGGGGAAAGGGGGTGGAAGGGATGTGGGGAAGATGTGGGGGGGATATGGGGGGGAATAGGGGAGAGATATGGGGGGGATATAGGTGTGGAAATGGGGGGTTGTGGGGGGCATTATGGGGGGGATATGGGAGGAAAGGGGAGGGATGTGGGGGGCATGTGGGTGTGGAGATGGGGGGGATATGGGGGAGGATATAGGGGGGATATGGGGGGGCATATAGGGGGGATATGGGGGGGGATATAGGGGGGATATGGGGGGGGATATAGGGGGGATATGGGGGAGGATATAGGGGGAATTGGGGGGGGATATAGGGGGGATATGGGGGGAAGGGGGGGGATGGGGGGGGGGGAGGGATGGGGGTGGGGGAGGGGGGAGGAGGGGGAATGGGGGGGAAGGGGGAGGGGATTGGGGGGGGGAGGGGTAGGGGGGATAGGGGGGGTATAGGGGGATGGGGGAGGAGGGGGAATGGGGGAGGAATGGGGGGATATGGGGGGGATATAGGGGGATGGGGGGGATAGGGGGATATGGGGGGTATGGGGGATATGGGGGAGGAAAGGGGGATAGGGGGGAGGGGGGAATGGGGGAGGAAGGGGGTATGGGGGGAGGGGGATGGGGGTGGGGATATGGGGGGGTAAGGGGGATATGGGGGAGGATATGGGGGGATAGGGGGGGAAGGGGGGATATGGGGGGGATATGGGGGAGGGGGGGGTAGGGGGGATGGGGGGGAGGGGATATGGGGGGATGGGGAGGGGGGGATATAGGGGGGAATGGGGGAGGATATGGGGGATTGGGGGGGAATAGGGGGGTATGGGGAGGATATAGGGGGGATATGGGGGAGGATATAGGGGGAATTGGGGGGGGATATAGGGGGGATATGGGGGAGGATATAGGGGGGATATGGGGGCGTATGGGGGGGAATAGAGAGGAAATGGGGAAGGATATGGGGGAAATGTGGGGGGGCGATGGGGGGGGGAGAGGGGTTGAAGTTTTGGGGTCCTTGTGGCTCAAAGCTGAGAGGCCACGGGGTTGACACCAGGGGGGGGGTGGGGGTTTATTTTGTTTTTTGGGGGGTGCAGGGGGGGGACACGAGCGATGGGGGGGTCTAGGGGTGGGTTTTGTCCTCACCGGAGCAGATGGCCCGGATGGCGTTTCCCCCGCTCTGGATGAAGGAAACCAAAGCCATCATCACCCCCATGGTGGCCGCCAGGGCCTCCTCGTTGCCGTGCCGGGAGTAGATGGGTTTCCCGGCCTCGCTGAGGATGAAGACGTGCTTCCTCCTCCCACGCCACCCCGACGCCGTCACGTCCTCCTCCCCGCCGCGACGCCCGCACCCCCACGACGACGACGACGACGGCACCGACGGCACCGACGGCAGCGCCGAAGATGACGGCGTGGACGTGGGGACCTCGGGTGAGGTGGTGGGTGGCACCTCCTCCCCCTTCTCCTCTTCCTCCTTGTGGCCCATGGGGCCTCCCAACATGGCCGTCGCCTCCTCGCTGTGATGTAAGCGCTCCGGTGATGACGTCACAACCATCTCTAAGGTTGCGGAGGCCTCACCCGAAGCCGAAATGGCTGCCGTTGCCTCCTCCTCGCCATGACGTAAGCGCTCTGGTGATGACGTCACGACCACCTCAGAGGTTGTGGAGGCCTCACCCGAAGCCAAAATGGCCGCCGGCACCTCCTCTTCCTTGCCGTGACGCGAGTGCTCTGGTGATGACGTCACAACCACCCCAGAGATCGTGGAGGCCTCACCCGAAGCCAACATGGCCGCCTCTTCCTCGCTGTGATGTATGCGCTCCGGTGATGACGTCACCGTCGCCTCCAAGGTCATGGAGGCCTCACCCGAAGCCAACATGGCCGCCGTCGCCTCCTCCTCCTCCTCATGACGTAAGCGCTTCGGTGATGACGTCACGACCATCTCCGAGGTTCTGGAGGCCTCACCCGAAGCCAACATGGCTGCCGGCACCTCCTCTTCCTCGCCATGACGTAAGCGCCCCGGCGATGACGTCACAGGGGCCGTTGTTGTCATCCCCTCCCCCGCCTTCTCCTCTAAGGACAAGATGGCCGCCGCGCCCCCTTCCTCCTCCTCCTCCTCTTCCGCCACCGTCGTCGTCGCCGCCGTGACGTCATCAGCGCCGCGCGTGACGTCACGAGGAGGCGGCACGTGGGGACCCAGCCACGCGGGGTCGGGGACATCCGGGGCTTCGCCTGGGGGCGTGGCAGAGCCCGGGCGGGGGGCGGGGCCTGGCCCTGCCGTTGCCATGGCAACCTATGAGAGCGGGGGGGGGGGGGAGGCTCTCATCCCTTCAGCCACGCCCCTCCCCACGCCACGCCCTCTTTAAACCACGCCCCCTCCTGCAAGCCACGCCTTTTACCTATAAACCACGCCCGCTCCTATTTAACCACGCCCCTTTGCATAAACCACGCCCCCTCCTCCTCCTGCAGCCGGACCCCCCCCGCCCCCCCCTTCCCGGTCTCGCGCGCTCCCCGCCCCGCCCCCTCCCGCCCTGGCCCCGCCCCTCCTCGTTTTAGCCCCGCCCCCTCCCCCTTTTTTTTTTTTTTTTCCCGTTTTTTTCCCGCTCACCCGCGCGCCCCGCGCTCGCGACGCCGCCGCTTCCGGGATCTCCGCGGTGACGTCACCGCCCCACCCCTCCCCCTTCCCCTCCTTCTCCCCCATCCGGCCAATCAGAGCGCAAAGACGGCGGTCGCCGCTTTGTGACGTCACTGCGGACCGGGCGGGCCTGAAGAAGCTTCCCCGGAGGGGCGGGGTTTATGCAAATAAGGGGGCGGGGCCTCGGGGCTCCATCCCGGGACCCCCCCCCTCGGTCCCCGCAGTCCCGGGGGTCCCTCCCAGAACCAAGATGGCGCCGCCCCCTCCCAGCCGGGGGGACAGGGCCAGGGAAACTGAGGCACGGGGGGAAACTGAGGCACGGGGGGGGAAACTGAGGCACGGGGGGGGAAACTGAGGCACGGGGGGGGAAACTGAGGCACAGGGGGGAAACTGAGGCACGGGGGGAACTAAGGGGGGGGAGGGAAACTGAGGCACGAGGGGATCTGTGGGTGCTCGGGGGAAACTGAGGCACGGGGGGGATCTAAGGGGGGGAGGGGGAAACTGAGGCACAAGGGAGGGAAACTGAGGCAGGGGGGGAACTAAGGGGGGGAGGGGGAAACTGAGGCACAAGGGAGGGAAACTGAGGCAGGGGGGGAACTAAGGGGGGTGGAGGGAAACTGAGGCACAAAGAGGGGAAACTGAGGCACGGGGGGACCCGTGGGTGCTCGGGGGGAAACTGAGGCAGGCGATGGGTGGGGGAGGGGCGGGGCCCTCACTTCCTTCCCCAGGAAACCCGCAGGGGGGGGGGAGGGGTTTGGGGGCCCCTTCTGACCCCTCCCCCCCCCCCCCAGTCCCCCCTTTACAGCGACGCCATCGCCCGCCGGGCCCCGAGACCCCCCCTGAGCAGGTGAGACCCGAACCCGAACCGGGACCACCCGAACTGGGACCAGTCTCCCCCCTATACTGGTCCCAGTACCCCCCGAACTGGTACCAGTGCTTCCCCTCTACTGGTAACACCCTGGTTCCGGTCCCAGTGCCCCCCCCGAACCAGGCACTGGTACCGGTTACTGGTACCAGTACCCCCTGAACTGGTTCCGGTGCCCCCCCCCTACTGGTCCCAGTTTCCCTCCTATACTGGTCCCAGTACCCCCCAAACCGGTACCAGTTCCCCCTGTACCGGTACCCCCCGAACTGGTACCAGTCTCCCTCCTATACTGGTCCCAGTACTGCCCAAACCGGTACCAGTGCTTCCCCTCTACTGGTACCACCCTGGTTCCGGTCCCAGTACCCCCCTGAACCGGTACCAGTACCCCCTGTACCGGTTCCAGTACCCCTCCTATACTGGTACCAGTACCCCCCTGTCTCGGTACCGGTCGCGGTTCCGGTTCCCCTCCTTACTGGTCCCAGTCTCCCTCCTATACCGGTACCAGTACCCCCCGAACCGGTACCGGTACCCCCCTTACTGGTACCAGTATCCCTTTCGGTACCAGTACCCCCAGTACCAGTACCAGTACCCTCCCTTACTGGTCCCAGTACCCCTCGAACCAGTACCAGCACCCCCTGAACTGGTACCAGTGCCCTCCCTTACTGGTACCAGTACCCCCTGTACCGGTTCCGGTGCCCCTCCTATACTGGTACCAGTATCCCCCTGTCTCGGTCCCAGTCCCGGTTCCGGTTCCCCTCCTTACTGGTCCCAGTCTCCCTCCTATACCGGTACCGGTATCCCCCTTACTGGTCCCAGTATCCTTCCTATACTGGTCCCAGTACCCCCCTCTCTCGGTCCCGGTCCCGGTTCGGGTCCCGGTTCCGGTTCCGGTTCGGTTGCCCCCCCCAGGAGCGTTTCGGTGCCCCCCCCCATGGACGTCACGTACGCGGTGATCGCCAAACCCCGCCGGGGGGGCGGAGCCAGCGGGGGAGGCCACGCCCCCTCGGACAGAGACCACGCCCCCTCCGGGAGAGGCCACGCCCCCTTGGGATGCTCCTCCCTCCCCGCGAGCCCCCGGAGGCGCCGCTCCCCTCCCCCCCCCGAGGGTGAGGGGGAAACTGAGGCACGGGGGGGGAAACTGAGGCACGGGGGGGGAAACTGAGGCACAAAGAGGGAAACTGAGGCACAAAGGGGAAACTGAGGCACAAAGAGGGAAACTGAGGCACGGAGGGGGAAACTGAGGCACGGAGGGGGAAACTGAGGCACAGAGACGGGAAACTGAGGCACAGAGAGGGAAACTGAGGCACAGAGAGGGGAAACTGAGGCACAGGGAGGGAAACTGAGGCACGGCGGGAGGGGGGGAACTGAGGTGGGGGGGAAACTGAGGCACGGGGGGGGAAACTGAGGCACGGGGGGGCCGGGGGGAAACTGAGGCAGCAATATGGGGGTCCCACCCCCCCCCTAACCCCCCCCTAGTGGGGTCCTTGACCGCCCCTCCCCCTCCCTCCCAGTGCCCCCCCCTGTTGCCTACGAGGTGGTGAAGCCCCCCCAGGGGGACCCCGGGACCCCCCCCACGTTGGGTGAGTGTTGGGGAACCCCCAATTGGGGGGGGGGGGGAACCCCAGGATTGGGGGGGGGTCCCCTCCCCCCCCCCCCCCCATGACCCCCTCCCCCCTCCCCCTTCCACCAGGTTTTAACTTCCGGATCCCGAAGCCAAAAGGACCCCGGGACCCCCCCCCAGAATGGACCCGAGGGGGGGGTGGGGAGGAGTTTGGTGCTCCCTTTGTCCCCCCCTTTTTTTTTCCACAAAAAAACCCAAAAATGAGGAAAATACAAAATTTATTTTGAAGGAGCAAAACAGCCCCAAAATGGGGGGGTTGGGTCTGGGGGTGGGTCCGGGGGGGTCCCAAGGTTTGGGGGGGGTCCGTTTGGGGCAGGGGGTCCCAAGTTTGGGGGCCGGGGGGGGTCCCAAGGTTTTGGGGAAGGGTCCCAAGGTTTGGGGGGGGGGGTCCCAAGGCTTGGGGGGGTCCCAAGGTTTTGGGGGGGGTTTCAAGGTTTGGGGGGGTCCCAAGGCTTGGGGGGGGTCCAAAGGTTTGGGGGGGGTGTCCCAAGGTTTTGGGGAAGGGTCCCAAGGTTTGGGGGGGGTCCCAAGGTTTGGGGGGGGTGTCCCAAGGTTTGGGGGGTCCCAAGGTTTTGGGGAGGGTCCCAAGGTTTTGGGGAAGGGTCCCAAGGTTTGAGGGGGGGGGTCCCAAGGTTTTGGGTGGGGGTCCCAAGGTTGGGAGGTCCCAAGGTTTGGAGGGTCCCAAGGTTTGGGAGGTCCCATTGTGGGGAGGTCCCAAGGTTTGGGATCCCAGGGGGGGGGGGGGTCCCAAGGTTTTGGGAGGTCCAAGGTTTGGGGGTCCCAGGTTTGGGCCAAAGTAGGGGGTCCCAAGGTTGGGGAGGTCCTAGGTGGGGTCCCAAGGTGGGGAAGTCCCAAGGTGGGGGTCAAGGGTCCCAAGTGGGGAGGGTCCCAAGGTTTGGGGGGGGTCCCAAGGTTTGGGGGGGGGGGTCCCAAGGTTTTGGGGAAGGGTCCCAAGGTTTGGGGGGGGGGGTCCCAAGGCTTGGGGGGGTCCCAAGGTTTTGGGGGGGGTTTCAAGGTTTGGGGGGGTCCCAAGGCTTGGGGGGGGTCCAAAGGTTTGGGGGGGGTGTCCCAAGGTTTTGGGGAAGGGTCCCAAGGTTTGGGGTCCCAGGGGGTGGGGGGGGTCCGGTTTTGAGGGTCCCAAGGTTTAAGGTCCCAAGGTTTGAGGGGGGGTCCCAAGGTTTTGGGGTTTCAAGGTTGGGGTCCCAAGGTTTTGGGGAGGGTCCAAGGTTTGGGGTCCAAGGTTGGGGAGGGTCCCAAGGTTTTGGGGTCCCAAGGTTTTGGGAGGGTCGTTTTGGGTGGGGGGGTTTCAAGGTTTGGGGGGGGTCCCAAGGTTTTGGGGAGGGTCCCAAGGTTTGGGGGGGGGGTCCCGGGGGGGGTCCCAAGGTTTGGGGGGGTTCCCAAGGTTTTGGGGGGGTCCCAAGGTTTGGGGAAGGGTCCCAAGGTTTGGGGGGGGGGTCCCAAGGTTTGGGGGGGACCCCGGGGGGGGGTCAGGGGGTGCTGAGCAGCTGCCTCTTGGGGGCAGTGGCCGTGTAGGGGTGCCACCTCCACTCCACCTCCGCTGTGTCCCCCTGCTCCAGGGTCCCCAACTGGATCAGGTAGGCTGGGGGGGGGGGAAAGGGGGGGGACACGTTGGGGACATTTGGGGACATTTTGGGGACAGGGGGAGACGTTGGGGACGTTTTGGGGATGTTTGGGGACACATTGGGGACATTTGGGGACACTTTGGGGACACTTTGGGGATGTTTGGGGACACTTTGGGGACAGGGGACACATTGGGGACGTTTGGGTGCACTTGGGGACACTTTGGGGACACTGGGGTGGCACTTGGGGACATTTTGGGGACACTTTGGGGATGTTTGGGGACACTTGGGGGACAGGGGACACGTTGGGGACGTTTGGGGGCACTTTGGGGACGTTTGGGGACACCTGGGGACGTTTGGGGACATTTTGGGGACGTTTGGGGACACCTGGGGACATTTGGGGACACCTGGGGACATTTGAGGACACAGGGGGTGGCACTTGGGGACACTTTGAGAACATTTGGGGACCATTTGGGGACATTTGAGGACACGGGGTGGCACTTGGGGACATTTGGGGACACTTTGGGAACGTTTGGGGACCATTTGGGGACACCAGGGGTGGCACTTGGGGACATTTGGGAACACTTTGGGTACACATTGGGGACATGGGGAGAGCTTGGGGACACTTGGGGTGACATTTGGGGACACCTGGGGACACAGGGAGATGTGTTGGGGACATTTGGGGGCACCTGGGGACGTTTGGGGACACGGGGGGTGGCACTTGGGGACATGTGGGGACACAAGGAGATGCGTTGGGGATATCTGGGGATACTTGGGGACACCTGAGGACACTTGGGGACACGGGAGGTGGCACTTGGGGACATGTGGGGACACAAGGAGATGTGTTGGGGATATCTGGGGACACCTGAGGACACTTGGGGACACGGGGGGTGGCACTTGGGGACACTCACGGCGCATCTGGAACCGGGGTCCCACCTCCTGCAGCTCCACCGTCCTCCCCTTCCGCCGGTAAACGTGGTTCCTGGGGGGGTTGGGGAGGGGTCAGTGGGTGGGGCCACCCCCCCGGCCCCCCCCTGGGTGTCCCCAATGTCCCCTCCCCCCCGTGTCACCCACCGGACCAGGACGACGTCGTCCTCGTTGGCGAAGGTGACGACGCGGCGGCTGCCGGGACGGGGGACGGGGAAGAGGTGCTGGAGGATGGAGCCCAGCTGGGGGGGGACAGGGGGACAGTGTCACCCCCCCTGGGGACAGTGCCACCCCCCCCTGGGGACAGTGTCACCCCCCCCTGCGGACAGGGGGACAATGCCACCCCCCCTGGGGACATGCACCCCCCCTGGGGACAGTGTCACCCCCCCTGGGGACAGTGCCACCACCCCCAGGGACAAAGACAATGCCACCCCCCAGGGGACAGAGAAAATGGCACCCCCCCTGGGGACAGTGTCACCCCCCCCTGGGGACAGTGTCACCCCCCCCTGGGGACAGGGGGACAGTGTCACCCCCCCTGGGACACTGTCACCCCCCCTGGGGACACAGGGACCCCTGGGGACTGGGGGACATTGTCACCCCCCCTGGGGACACCCTTGTCCCCCCCTTGTCCCCCCCATGCCCGTGTCCCCCTGTCCTTGTCCCCATGTCCCCCCCTGCCCCCCCCTTGACCCCCCCATTCCTTTATCCCCATGTCCCCCCTTTGTCCCTCCCGTGCCCCCACCCTTGTCCCCCCCTGTGTCCCCCCATGTCCCTGTCCCCCCCATCCCCTTGTTTCCCCCCCTGTCCCCGTGTCCCCCCCCCCCATGTCCCCCCTGTGTCCCTGCTGTCACCCCATGTCCCCCCACTGTCCCCCCCGTGCCCCCCCCGTGTCCCCACCCTGCGTCCCAGGGCCGAGTCCATGCGGATCAGCAGGAGGTGTGGGGGGGCCGTGGGGGCCGTGGGGCCCTTCCCAGCCCCCTCCCCCCTCAGGACGGCTCCGCTCAGCGTGAAGTGGGCGCTGGGCCCGTGGGGGAGGTGACACAGGGACAGCCCGGCTGGGGGGGGGGACACACACGGGGACAGTCACCCCCCTGGGACCCCCAGACCCCCCTGTGCCCCCCCAAACCCCCCTGTGCCCCCCCAAACCCCTCTGGACCCCCCAAACCCTTCTGTGCCCCCCCAAAACCCCCTGTGCCCCCCCAAACCCCCCTGGACCCCCCCAAACCCCTCTGGACCCCCCCAAACCCCTCTGGACCCCCCAACCCCCCCCAAACCCCCCTGTGCCCCCCCAAACCCCCCTGGACCCCCCCAAACCCCCCTGTGCCCCCCCAAACCCCCCTGTGCCCCCCAAACCCCCCTGTGCCCCCCCAAACCCCTCTGGACCCCCCCAAACCCTTCTGTACCAGCCCCTCCCCCCCGTACCAGTCCCCCCATCTCATGCCCCTCCCCCATTAGCCCCTCCCCCACCCCATGCCCCTCCCCCTGTAGCCCCTCCCCCTGTTAGCCCCTCCCATTAGCCCCTCCCCCCATTAGCCCCTCCCTCCTTTAACCCCTCCCATTAGCCCCTCCCCCGTTCGCCCCTCCCATCAGCCCCTCCCCGTTTCCCCTCCCCCATCAGCCCCTCCCATTAGCCCCGCCCCCATTAGCCCCTCCCCCCTGTACCCCTGCCCCACCCCATGCCCCCCATTGGCCCCTCCCCCATTGGCCCCTCCCCCCTCAGCCCCTCCCCCCTTTTAACCCCTCCCCCGTTGGCCCCTCCCCCTTTAGCCCCTCCCATTAGCACCTTGCCCATCGGCCCCTCCCCCATTAGCCCCTCCCCCTTTAGCCCCTCCCATCACCCCCTCCCCCCATTAGCCCCTCCCCCCCTTTCCCCCCTTTAACCCCTCCTCCATTAGCCCCTCCCCCCCTTTAACCCCTCCCATCAGCCCCTCCCCCCTTGGCCCCTCCCATCAGCCCCCCCATTAGCCCCTCCCCCTTTAGCCCCTCCCATCAGCCCCTCCCCCTATTAGCCTCTCCCCCTTTAACCCCTCCCGTTAGCCCCTCCCTCATTAGCCCCTCCCATTAGCCCCTCCCCTGTTGGCCCCTCCCCCCCTTTAACCCCTCCCCCATTAGCCCCTCCCATCAGCCCCTCCCTCATTAGCCCCTCCCATCAGCCCCTCCCCCCAGCCCCTCCCTGTTTCCCCTCCCCCATCAGCCCCTCCCCCTTGGCCCCTCCCATCAGCCCCTCCCCCCATTAGCCCCTCCCATTAGCACCTTGCCCGTCAGCCCCTCCCCCTTTAGCCCCGCCCCCTCACCGGGTCTCCCCCGGGTCTCAGTCACCAGGATCAGGTCCGTGACCCCCGCGGCCCTGCAGGCCCCGACCAACCCCCCCAGCTCCGCCCGGCCCCGGTTCAGCCTCCGCGCCCCGGGGATCAGCAGACACAGCTCCTGGGGGGAGGGGCCGACTCAGGACACGCCCACTTCCGGACATGCCCACCCCCGGAACCCCCACGCCCTGAGAAACCAAGATGGCCGCTCCCAGAAATCCCCAGACCCCCTAAGCCCCGCCCTTGCAGCCACGCCCCCAAGATGGCAGCTCCCAGAAAGACCCCCTAAGCCCCGCCCACATTTTGACCCCACCCTCATTAAGCCCCGCCCTGATTATGCCACGCCCCCAAGATGGCCGCTCCGAGGGGACCCAAGACTTCCCCCATCAAGCCCCGCCCCCAACATGGCCGCCAATCAGCTCCTCTGGTAGATATTACATCGCCGGCCACGCCCTGATAAGCCACGCCCCCACCCCAACAGACCACACCCCCAAAGCGGTTAGTTCTACAAGCCCCGCCCACTTACAGCAGCCACACCCACCCTACGTATCGGCCACACCCATGTCGGCCCCGCCCCTTTTGCACACGGTCCTCCCCTTCCGGCCCCGCCCACCTTGGCGAAGAGGCGGAGCCTGGAGCTGGGGTCACGTGACGTGGTGATCATAACGCGGGGAGGCTCCAGCCCCGCCCACCGGTACTCGTCGTCATGGGAAGCGGCAGCTGGGGGGGGGCGGGGTTATGAGAGGCCACGCCCCCTCCGTACAGCCCCGCCCACAAGGGGGAGGAGCAGAGATTTGGGGGGAAAACGGGGAATTGGATTGGGGTGAGGAAAACGGAGTTGAACCAATCGAGGCAGGAAGAGCTCAGGGAAACTGAGGCAGCTGCACTGCAGCTCAGAACTTAACCTGAATGAACACGGTTTGAGTCCAATCTCAGTTATCCCAATTTCAGTTAGATTAAACAAGTTTAATTGCAATTAATTAAACATTAATTATTAATAATAATTATTAATAATTGTTAATAATTATTAATTAATATAATTATTAATGAAAAAATTTCAATCAGAGTGAAATGAATCCAATTCCATTTCATTTGAATTTCATAAAATTGAAATTAAATTCATACATTGACCAATTTCATTTAAATTAAACCAATTTAATTTCAGTTTAACTTCATTTTAATGTAATAAAACTGAAGTTAAATTCATATATTGACCAATTTAATTTAAATTAAAACAATTTAGTTTCATTTTAATTTAATTTTACTTTAATAAAACTGAAATTAAATTCATACATTGACCAATTTAAATTAAAACAATTTAATTTCATTTTAACTTCATTTTAATTTAATAAAATTGAGGTTAAATTCATATATTTACCAATTTAATTTAAATTAAAACAATTTAATTTCATTTTAACTTCATTTTACTTTAATAAAACTGAAATTAAATTCATATATTTACTAATTTAATTTAAATTAAAACAATTTAATTTCAGTTTTTCATTTTACTTTAATAAAACTGAAGTTGAATTCATATATTTAATAATTTAATTTAAATTAAAACAATTTAATTTCATTTTAACTTCATTTTACTTTAATAAAACTGAAAAAAAAACAACAACCAAAAAAAACAAAACAAACCAACAAAAAAAAAAAACAAAACCAAAAAAAAAAACAACAACAAACCAACAAAAAACAAAAAACAAAAAAAAAAAAAAAACAAAACAAACCACAATTTAATAAAACTGAACTTAAATTCATATATTTAATAATTTAATTTAAATTAAAACAATTTAATTTCAGTTTAACTTCATTTTACTTTAATAAAACTGAAATTAAATTCATATATTTACCAATTTAAATTAAAACAATTTAATTTCAGTTTAACTTCATTTTAATGTAATAAAACTGAAGTTAAATTCATATATTGACCAATTTCATTTAAATTAAAACAATTTAGTTTCATTTTAATTTAATTTTACTTTAATAAAACTGAAATTAAATTCATACATTGACCAATTTAAATTAAAACAATTTAATTTCATTTTAACTTCATTTTAATTTAATAAAACTGAAATTAAATTCATATATTTACCAATTTAATTTAAATTAAAACAACTTAATTTCATTTTAACTTCATTTTACTTTAATAAAACTGAAATTAAATTCATATATTTACTAATTTAATTTAAATTAAAACAATTTAATTTCAGTTTTTCATTTTACTTTAATAAAACTGAAGTTGAATTCATATATTTAATAATTTAATTTAAATTAAAACAATTTAATTTCAGTTTAACTTCATTTTACTTTAATAAAACTGAAATTAAATTCATATATTTACCAATTTAATTTAAATTAAAACAATTTAATTTCATTTTAACTTCATTTTACTTTAATAAAACTGAAATTAAATTCATATATTTACCAATTTAATTTAAATTACAATTTAATTTCAGTTTAACTTCATTTTAATGTAATAAAACTGAAATTAAATTCATATATTTACCAATTTAATTTAAATTAAAACAATTTAATTTCATTTTAACTTCATTTTACTTTAATAAAACTGAAATTAAATTCATATATTTAATAATTTAATTTAAATTAAAACAATTTAATTTCATTTTAACTTCATTTTACTTTAATAAAACTGAAATTAAATTCATATATTTAATAATTTAATTTAAATTAAAACAATTTAATTTCATTTTAACTTCATTTTACTTTAATAAAATTGAAATTAATTTAATATATTTAATAATTTAATTTAAATTACAATTTAATTTCAGTTTAACTTCATTTTACTTTAATAGAACTGAAGTTAAATTCATATATTTACCAATTTAATTTAAATTAAAACAATTTAATTTCATTTTAATTTAATTTTACTTTAATAAAACTGAAATTAAATTCATATATTTACCAATTTAAATTAAAACAATTTAATTTCAGTTTAACTTCATTTTACTTTAATAAAACTGAAATTAAATTCATATATTTACTAATTTAATTTAAATTAAAACAATTTAATTTCAGTTTTTCATTTTACTTTAATAAAACTGAAGTTGAATTCATATATTTAATAATTTAATTTAAATTAAAACAATTTAATTTCATTTTAACTTCATTTTACTTTAATAAAATTGAAATTAATTTAATATATTTAATAATTTAATTTAAATTACAATTTAATTTCAGTTTAACTTCATTTTACTTTAATAGAACTGAACTTAAATTCATATATTTACCAATTTAATTTAAATTAAAACAATTTAATTTCATTTTAATTTAATTTTACTTTAATAAAACTGAAATTAAATTCATATATTTACTAATTTAATTTAAATTAAAACAATTTAATTTCAGTTTTTCATTTTACTTTAATAAAACTGAAGTTGAATTCATATATTTAATAATTTAATTTAAATTAAAACAATTTAATTTCATTTTAACTTCATTTTACTTTAATAAAATTGAAATTAAATTCATATATTTACCAATTTAATTTAAATTAAAACAATTTAATTTCATTTTAACTTCATTTTACTTTAATAAAACTGAAATTAAATTCATATATTTACCAATTTAATTTAAATTACAATTTAATTTCAGTTTAACTTCATTTTAATGTAATAAAACTGAAGTTAAATTCATATATTTAATAATTTAATTTAAATTAAAACAATTTAATTTCATTTTAATTTAATTTTACTTTAATAAAACTGAAATTAAATTCATATATTGACCAATTTAATTTAAATTACAATTTAATTTCATTTTAACTTCATTTTACTTTAATAAAATTGAAATTAAATTCATATATTTACCAATTTAATTTAAATTAAAACAATTTAATTTCATTTTAACTTCATTTTACTTTAATAAAACTGAAATTAAATTCATATATTTAATAATTTAATTTAAATTAAAACAATTTAATTTCATTTTAACTTCATTTTACTTTAATAAAATTGAAATTAATTTAATATATTTAATAATTTAATTTAAATTACAATTTAATTTCAGTTTAACTTCATTTTAATGTAATAAAACTGAAGTTAAATTCATATATTTAATAATTTAATTTAAATTAAAACAATTTAATTTCATTTTAACTTCATTTTACTTTAATAAAATTGAAATTAATTTAATATATTTAATAATTTAATTTAAATTACAATTTAATTTCAGTTTAACTTCATTTTACTTTAATAGAACTGAAGTTAAATTCATATATTTAATAATTTAATTTAAATTAAAACAATTTAATTTCATTTTAATTTAATTTTACTTTAATAAAACTGAAATTAAATTCATATATTTACCAATTTAAATTAAAACAATTTAATTTCAGTTTAACTTCATTTTACTTTAATAAAATTGAAGTTAAATTCATATATTGACCAATTTAATTTAAATTAAAACAATTTAATTTCATTTTAATTTTACTTTAATAAAACTGAAATTAAATTCATATATTGACCAATTTAATTTAAATTACAATTTAATTTCAGTTTAATGTAATAAACTTTAAACCCAAAACAGCTGAATTTTAATCTCCATTTTGGGGCAAAACCCCCAAATTTCCTCATTTCTTGCCCCCCCTTTGCCCCTCTTTTTATTTTTCCCAAACCCCCCAAATTTAACTCAATTCTGGGCCAAAACCTTCAGGCCAACCCCCCCCCCACCCCTTTTGGGGTGTAAAGGGGACCCCAAACATTGTGGGGGGGGTGTTGGGGGGATCCCTCACTGTTTTTTTGGGGCGTTTTGGGGCTTTTTGCTCACCCAGCCCCCTGGGGATCTCCAGCTCCAGCTCCTTCTGCAGGCTCAGGGCCTCGCGGCGCAGCTCGGGGGGCAGCGGGCGGTTCTCTGGGGGGGGGGACACACACAAGATTGGGGATCCCCACAGACCCCCCCAAACCCCTCTGAACCCCCCCAATCACCCCAGGACCCCCCAAACCCCCCAGGACCCCCCCAAACCCCTCTGTTCCCCCCAAATCCTTCTGTACCCCCTCAGGACCCCCCAAATCCTTCTGGACCCCCCCAAGACCCCCCCCAAACCCCTCTGAACCCCCCCAATCACCCCAGGACCCCCCAAACCCCTCTGTGCCCCCCAAATCCTTCTGTACCCCCCCAAACTCCTCTATTCCCCCTCAGGACCCCCCAAACCCCTCTGCACCCCCCTCAAATCACCCCAAGACCCCCCCAGGAGCCCCCAAATCCTTCTGTACCCCCCCAAACTCTCTGTTCCCCCTCAGGACCCCCCAAACCCCTCTGTGCCCCCCAAATCCTTCTGGACCCCCCCAAGACCCCCCAAACCCCTCTGAACCCCCCAAATCACCCCAGGACCCCCCAAACCCCCTAGAATCCCCCAAACCTCTCTGTACCTCCCCCAGGACCCCCCAAATCCTTCTGTACCCCCCAAGACCCCCCCCAAACCCCTCTGTCACCCCCCAAATCCTTCTCTACTTCCTCAGGACCCCCCCCAGGACCCCCTCAAACCCCTCTCTACCCCCCCTTTGCCCCCCCAAACCCCTCTGTTCCCCCTCAGGACCCCCCAAACCCCTCTGTGCCCCCCAAATCCTTCTGGACACCCCCCCAAGACCCCTGAAATCACCCCAAGATCCCCCTTTACCCCCTAGAACCCCCAAAACCCTTCTGTACCCCCCAAGTCCTTCTGGACCCCCCCAGGACCCCCCCAAACCCCTCTCTACCCCCCCTTTTCCCCCCCCAAACCTCTCTGTACCCCCCCAGGACCCCCCAAATCCTTCTGTACCCCCTCAGGACCCCCCAAATCCTTCTGGACCCCCCCAATCACCCCAGGACCCCCCCAAACCCTTCTGGATCCCCCCAAACCCCTCTATTCCCCCTCAGGACCCCCCCAAACCCCTCTGTACCCCCCTCAAATCATCCCAAGACCCCCCCAGGACCCCCCAAATCCTTCTGTGCCCCCCCAAACCCCTCTGTTCCCCCTCAGAACCCCCCAAATCCTTCTGGACCCCCCCAAACCCCTCTGAACCCCCCAAATCACCCCAAGATCCCCCTTTACCCCCTAGGATCCCCCCAAACCCTCCTGCACCCCCCAAATCCTTCTGTACCCCCCCAGGACCCCCCCAAACCCCTCTCTACCCCCCCTTTGCCCCCCCAAACCTCTCTGTACCCCCCAAATCCTTCTGTACCCCCTCAGGACCCCCCAAATCCTTCTGGACCCCCCCAAGACCCCCCAAATCCCTCTGAACCCCCCAAATCACCCCAGGACCCCCCTTTACCCCCTAGGACCCCCCAAACCCTTCTGTACCCCCCCAGGACCCCCCCAAACCCCTCTCTACCCCCCCTTTGCCCCCCCAAACCTCTCTGTACCCCCTCAGGGCCCCCCAAATCTTTCTGGACCCCCCCAAATCATCCTAAGACCCCCTTTTACCTCCCAGATCCTTCTGTACCCCCTCAGGACCCCCCCCAAATCCTTCTGTAACCCCCCAGGACCCCCCCCAAACCCCTCTGAACCCCCCAAATCACCCCAGGCCCTCCCTTTACCCCCTAGAACCCCCCAAACCCCTCTGTACCCCCACATGACCCCCCCCAAGTCCTTCTGTACCCCCCCAGAGCCCCCCACAATCCCTCTGTACCCCCCCAAACCCCTCTGTATCCCCCCAGGCCCCCCCCAAACCCCTCTGTACCCCCTCAGGACCCCCCCCCCAGACTCCCCCCTTACCCTCCAGGGCCTTCCTGAGCCTCTCCCTCCTCTGGTGCTGCCCCTGCAGCCGCTGCTGCTCCTCCCTTTGCCTCAGGTACTCCCGGCGCTCCCGGGCTCTGCGGCGCAGCTGGGACAGGGGGGGGACATTGGGGACATCAGGGACACTGGGAGGACACTGAGGGGACCTCAGCCCCTCTCAGCCGCCGCCCTCACCATCTCTGTCCCCCGGCACCGCTCGCCACGCTCCGGCACCTCCCAACACCGCCGCTTCCCATTGGCCGAGCGCCCTCACTGCCCGCACTCAAAATGGCGGCGGCGCCTCAGGCCGCCCCTCAAGATGGCGGCGGGGGAACGGCCTCCAAGCCCCGCCCCTTCTCGGCGCTGATTGGTGGAGACGGGGAGGGACGGGGAGGCGATTGGTGGATCCGCGGCGAGGGGGCGGGGCTGAAGCAGAGGGGATGGCGGGAAAGGAGCGGAACCGGAGAGGGCCCGGCCCGGGGGAGGCGGAACCGGCCCGGGGGGGTTCGGAACCGGTTCGGGAGGGTTCGGAACCGGCCCGGGGGGGGTCGAACCGGCCCGGGGGTGGAACCGGTTCGAGGGTTCGGAACCGGTTCGGGAGGGTTCGGAACCGGCCCGGGGGGGGTCGGAACCGGCCCGGGGGGGTTCGGAACCGGTTCGGGAGGGTTCGGGGCCTTTCCCGCCCTCGGCCATGGACGAGGCGGCGCTGGAGGTGCTGGAGGTGCTGGAGGAACTGGAGCGGAAACGGAACCATTTGGAGCAGCACCTGAGGAAGGTGAGGACACGCGTGGGGACAGCGTGGGGACACCTGAGGACATGGGGACACCCGTGGGGACAGCGTGGGACACGAGGGGGGACAGGACAGGACCGTGGGGACACGTGTGGGGGACAGCGTGGGGCACGGGGACACCCGTGGGGACACCGGGGACAGGGCCGTGGGGACAGCGTGGGGCACAGGGACACGAGGGGACACCAGTGACAGGGCTCTGGGGACACCGTGGGGACACTGTGGGGCATGAGGACACCCGTGGGGACACCGGGGGACACCAGGGGACAGGACAGGACGTGGGGGACAGCGTGGGACATGGGGACACCCGTGGGGACACCGGGGACAGGGCCCTGGGGACAGCGTGGGGACAGGACAGGACCGTGGGGACACCGTGGGGGACAGCGTGGGGCACGGGGACACCCGTGGGGACACCAGGGGACAGGACAGGACGTGGGGGACAGCGTGGGGCACGGGGACACGAGGGGACAGTGAGGGGACACTGGGGACAGAGCCCTGGGGACACCCAGGGAACAGGACAGGACCGTGGGGACACCTGAGGACACGGGGACACCCGTGGGGACACCAGGGGACAGGACAGGACCTGGGGGACAGCGTGGGGTATGGGGACACCCGTGGGGACAGACAGGGACAGGGCCCTGAGGACACTCGGGGGACAGGACAGGACTGTGGGGACACCGTGGGGGACAGCCTGGGGCACGGGGACACGAGGGGACAGTGAGGGGACACTGTGGGGCATGAGGACACCCGTGGGGACACCAGGGGACAGGACAGGACGTGGGGGACAGCGTGGGACATGGGGACAGCAGGGGACAGGGTCGTGGGGACATCTGAGGACAGTGTGGGGACACTGGTCAGGACCTTGGGGACAGGACAGGGCTCTGGGGACACCCGTGGGGACGTGGCGTGTACCCCAGTGTCCCCAGTGTCCCCAGTGATGTCCCCAGGGCTGGCTGTCCCCAGTGATGTCCCCAGTGTCCCCAGTGGTGTCCCCAGTGATGTCCCCAATGTCCCCGGTATCCTTAGTGTCCCCAGTGTCCCCAATGTCCCCAATGGTGTCCCCAATGTCCCCAGGGCTGGCTGTCCCCAGTGTCCCCAGTGGTGTCCCCAGTGTCCCCAGTGATGTCCCCAGGGCTGGCTGTCCCCAGTGATGTCCCCAGTGTCCCCAATGGTGTCCCCAGTGTCCCCAGTGATGTCCCCAGTGTCCCCAGGGCTGGCTGTCCCCATCATCCCCAGTGTCCCCAACATCCCCAGTGTCCCCAGTGATGTCCCCAGTGGTGTCCCCAACATCCCCAATGGTGTCCCCAACATCCCAGTGTCCCCAGTGATGTCCCCAATGGTGTCCCCAATGTCCCCAGTGATGTCCCCAATGTCCCCAGCGATGTCCCCAATGTCCCCAGGGCTGGCTGTCCCCAGTATCCTTAGTGTCCCCAGTGTCCCCAGTGATGTCCCCAGATGTCCCCAGTGATGTCCCCAGTGTCCCCAGTGATGTCCCCAATGTCCCCAGTGTCCCCAGTGATGTCCCCAGTGTCCCCAGTGATGTCCCCAATGTCCCCAGTGTCCCCAGTGATGTCCCCAGTGTCCCCAGTGATGTCCCCAGTGTCCCCAGTGATGTCCCCAATGTCCCCAGTGCTGTCCCCAGTATCCCCAGTGTCCCCAGTGTCCCCAGTGTCCCCAGTGATGTCCCCAGTGATGTCCCCAATGTCCCCAGGGCTGGCTGTCCCTGGCCCAGGCCCGCTACTCCCTGGGCTGTCCCCGTGTCACCTCCCTGCAGTACGGGGCCACCATTGTCCCCAGAGTCCGGGTCCTCCACGGGTGAGTGGCACCTGGGGACAGGGGGGGTGACAGGGACACGGGTGGGGGGGGACACAGGGACACCGAGGGGACACTAGGGACAGGGATGGAGGGGACATGGAGGGGACAGGGACATTGGGGACATCTGGGGGGACACAGGGACATTGGGGACATCTGGGGGGACACAGGGACATTGGGGACATCTGGGGGGGGACAGGGACATTGGGGACATCTGGGGGGGGACAGGGACATTGGGGACATCTGGGGGACACAGGGACATTGGGGACGTTTGGGGGGGCACAGGGACATTGGGGGGGACACAGGGACATTGGGGACATCTGGGGGGGGACAGGGACATTGGGGGGGACACAGGGACATTGGGGACACCTGGAGGGGACAGGGACATTGGGGACACCTGGGGGGATGGGGACACTGGGGACATTTGGGGGGGACACAGGGACATTGGGGGACACAGGGACATTGGGGACATTTAGGGGGACAGGGACATTGGGGACTTTGGGGCACAGGGACATTGGGGACATTGGGGGCACAGGGACATTGGGACATTGGGGGACAGGGACAGGGACATGGGAACATGGGGGGACACAGGGACATTGGGGACATCTGGGGGGGGACAGGACATTGGGGGGGACACAGGGACATTGGGGACACCTGGGGGGACAGGGACATTGGGGACACCTGGGGGGATGGGGACACTGGGGACATTTGGGGGGACACAGGGACATTGGGGGGGACACAGGGACATTGGGGACATCTGGGGGGACACAGGGACATTGGGGACATCTGGGGGGGGACAGGGACATTGGGGACGTTTGGGGGGGACACAGGGACATTGGGGACGTTTGGGGGGGCACAGGGACATTGGGGGGGACACAGGGACATTGGGGACATTTAGGGGGGGACAGGGACATTGGGGACGTTTGGGGGGGACACAGGGACATTGGGGACATCCTGGGGGGACACAGGGACATTGGGAACATTGGGGGGGGACATCTGGGGGGGACAGGGACATTGGGGGGGACACAGGGACATTGGGGACATCTGGGGGGACAGGGACATTTGGGGGGGACATTTGGGGGACATTGGGGACCCAGTGGCTGGAGGAGGGGTGGGGGGGGGAGCAGAAAGGGACCTGGGGACCCCCCAAAGAGGGGAGAAGGGGGGGGGTGGGGGGGGGGTGGGGTGACAGTGGTGGCTCTGATGTCCCCAACCCCTCCCCGGTGTCCCCAGAGAGGACCCCGAGGGTCGCCCCCACTTTGAGGAGGTCCCAGGGGGAGGGGACCCCCCCGAGACCCCCACCCAGGAGGGGGGGGATGGTAAGAGGGGGTCCCACGGGGGTTGGGGGGGGGTCCCATGGGTGCTGGGGGGGGATTGGGGGTCCAGGGTGCTGGGGGGGTCCCATGGGTGCTGGGAGGTCCACAGGGGTTGGGGGTTGGGGGTCCCATGGGTGCTGGGGTCCCACGGGGGTTAGGGGGGGATTGGGGGGGTCCCATGGGTGCTGGGGGGGATTGGGGGGTCCCCACAGGTGCTGGAGGGGGATTGGGGGGGTCCCGAGGGGATTGGGGAGGATTGGGGGGTCCCATGGGTGCTGGGGGGGGATTGGGGGGATCCCACAGGGGTTAGGGGGGGAATGGGGGGTCCCATGGGTTCTGGGGGCCCACAGGGGTTGGGGGTCCCACGGGTGCTGGGGGTTGGGGGTCCCATGGGTTCTGGGGGAGTCACGGGTTGGGGGATTGGGGGGGTCCCATGGGTGCTGGAGAAGGATTGGGGGGATCCCACAGGGGTTGGGGGGTCCCATGGGTGTTGGAGGGGGAATTGGGGGGGTCCCATGGGTGTTGGAGGGGGATTGGGGGGGTCCCAAGGGGGTTGGGGGGCATTGGGGGTCCCATGGGTGCTGGGGGGAATTGGGGGGGTCCCATGGGTGCTGGAGGGGGATTGGGGGGGTCCCAAGGGGGTTGGGGGGCATTGGGGGGTCCCACGGGTGCTGGGAGGGGATTGGGGGTTCCCAAGGGGGTTGGGGGGGATTGGGGGGGTCCCACAGGAGTTGGGGGGTCCCATGGGTGCTGGAGGGGGATTGGGGGGTCCTATGGGTGCTGGGGGGACTAGGGGGGGGTCCCACAGGGGTTGGGGAGTCCCACGGGGGTTGGGGGGGGAATGGGGGGGTCCCAAGGGGGTTGGGGGGGATTTGGGGGGTCCCACAGGAGTTGGGGGGTCCCATGGGTGCTGGGGGGAATTGGGGGGTCCCATGGGGCTGGGGGGGGATTGGGGGGGTCCCAAGGGGGATTGGGGGGTCCCATGGGTGCTGGGGGGAATTGGGGGGGGTCCCATGGGTTCTGGGGGGGGTCCCACAGGGGTTGTGGGGTCCCACGGGGGTTGGGGGGGGATTGGGGGGCTCACAAGGGGGTTGGGGGGTCCCATGGGTGCTGGGGGGGGGTCTTTAGGATTTGGGGGGTCTGGTGGGTGCTGGGAGGGTTTTTTTTTTGGGGGGGGTCCCTTAACTTCCCCTCCCCCCAGGTGTGAGGCAGCGCAGGGGCCCCCCCGAAAAAGTGGGGACCCCCCCTCCCCCCCGGAGCCCCCCGGACCCCCTGAGCTGGTTTGGGGTCCTGGTGCCCCCCAGCCTGCGCCAGGCCCAGAGCAGCTTCAAACAGGGTGAGGGGGGGGGGGGACACCCCAAAATCCTGAGGGGGGGACCCCAAAAATCCTCAGAGGAAGAACTGGGGGGAGGGGGGGATGGGGGATTGGGGGGGGGACCCCAGAAATCCTCAGGGCAAGAACTTGGGGGGGTCCCCAAAAACTGAGGGGGGGGAGGGGCTGGAAACAGGGGGGGGGGTCCCCAAAATTGGGGGGGGGGGGAGGGGCCTAGGGGGGGTGACCTCTGACCCCAGGGGTGACCTCTGACCCCAGGGGTGTCCCCTGTCCCCAGGGGTGACGGTGGCCCTGGAGGTGGCAGCTCTGCAGGGGGCTCTGGAGGTGGCAGCCACGAGGTACAGAACCCTCCTGAGGCTGAGGGGACAACCCCGGGGGGACACTGGGGACATCGGGACCCCTGGGGACATCGGGACCCCTGGGGACATCAAGACCCTTGGGGACATCGGGACCCTTGGGGACATCGGGACCCCTGGGGACATCGGGACCCTTGGGGACATCGGGACCCCTGGGGACATCGGGACCCTTGGGGACATCGGGACCACGGAGACCTCAGGTGGCATCGGGACCCCTGGGGACATCAAGACCCCTGGGGACATCGGGACCCTTGGGGACATCGGGACCCCTGGGGACATCAAGACCCTTGGGGACATCAGGACCACAGAGACCTCAGGTGACACTCGGGGCCACCAAGGGCAGGGGTGGCATTGGGACCCTTGGGGACTTTGGGACCTTTGGGACCCTTGGGTGGCACCTTTGGGGACATTTGGACCCTTGGGGACATTGGGTGGCACCTTTGGGGACACTGGGTGGGACCCTTGGGGACATTGGGGCTACGGAGACCTCAGGTGACACTTGGGGCCACCAAGGGCAGGGGTGGCACCTTGGGGACATTTGGGGACATTGGGTGGGACCCTTGGGGACATTGGGACCCTTGGGTGGCACCTTTGGGGACGTTTGGACCCTTGGGGACACTGGGTGGCACCTTTGGGGACATTGGGTGGCACCTTACCAGGGCAGGGGTGGCACCTTGGGGACATTTGGGGACATTGGGTGGGACCCTTGGGGACATTGGGACCCTTGGGTGGCACCTTTGGGGACGTTTGGACCCTTGGGGACACTGGGTGGCACCTTTGGGGACATTGGGTGGCACCTTTGGGACCCTTGGGTGGGACCCTTGGGGATATTGGGACCATGGAGACCTCAGGTGGCACTCAGGGCCACCCAGGGCAGGGGTGGCACCTTGGGGACATTTGGGGACATCGGGTGGGACCCTTGGGGACATTGGGACCCTTGGGTGGCACCTTTGGGGACGTTTGGACCCCTGGGGACATCGGGACCACAGAGACCTCAGGTGACACTCGGGGCCACCAAGGGCAGGGGTGGCATACCACAACCACAACCACTGGGACCCTTGGGGACATTGGGACCCTTGGGGACATTGGGTGGGACCTTTGGGACCCTTGGGTGGCACCTTTGGGGACGTTTGGACCCCTGGGGACATTGGGTGGCACCTTTGGGACCCTTGGGTGGCACCTTTGGGGACGTTTGGACCCTTGGGGACACTGGGTGGCACCTTTGGGGACATGGGGGGGGTCTCTGTGTGTCACAGGGGACACCGAGGACACCGTGGGGACACCGGGGGACACAGGGACAGCGTGAGGGGACAGAGAGGAGGTGACACCCCCAGGGACAGGGGGGACCCCCCTGGGGACACCCCCAGGGACAGGGGGGGAGGGGACAGAGGGGACCCCCCTGGGGACACCCAAGGGGACCCTGACCCTGGGTGTGTCCCCCCCCCCTCCTGCAGGTGCCCCCCTGGGAACAGGAGCTCATTTGCATACATTAGAATAAAGGGATCTGATTTGCATAAAGCCCTCCCCAATTAGCAGGAGTTCCTCCTCCTCCTGGACTGAAGAGGTTCCCGCTGATTTGCATAATGATTTGCATATTGATTAGCCACACGTTGCCGATTTGCATAATCATTGACATGTTAATCAATTAAATCGTGTCGATTTGCATATTGATTAGCCCGAGCGGATGCTGCACACTAATTAACCAACCCAAATCCTGCCATTCTGCGCGGTAATTTGCATATTAATCAGTCAGCTCACATAATTTGCATAACGATTAGTCAAGCCCTGCCAATTAGCATAATGATATGCACGAGCTCGTATCAGTTTACACAAGATTTGCATATTGATCACCTAAGATCCAACCAATTTGCATAAACACCCTCTGATTTGCATATTTGCTTGCTTGCATAACGAGCTTGGGCGTGGCTCATTTGCATAACCCCTCCCTCCCCTCATTTGCAATCCTTCCTCATTAAACAATCAACCCTCATTTGCATATCAACCCCTCCACTTGAGGCATTTCACATCACCCTGATTTGTACACCCCTCATTAACATAACCTTAATTAACGCAAGCACACTTAATTACCATACCCCTCATTTGCATACCCCTCATTTGCATATTAACCCCTCCATTCGAGACCACCACGTTTCCCATGCCCCCTGATTCAAACACCTCTCATTAGCACAGCACCAATTAGCATAACCACACTATAATTAACACACCCCTCATTAGCATACCCCTCATTAGCATACCCCTCACCTGCATTCCTTCATTAGGTCATTAAGGCCTCATTTGCATATCAACACCTCCATTCCAGACCACGTTTCCCATGACCCCTAATTCAAACACCCCTCATTAACATTACCACACTTTAATTAGCACACCCCTCATTTGCATACCCCTCATTTGCATATCAACTCCTCCATTCCAGACCACGGCCTTTCCTATGACCCCTAATTTGAACAACCCTCATTAACATAACCTTCATTAACGCAATCACACTTTAATTAGCATACCCCTCATTAGCATACCCCTCATTAGCATACCCCTCATTAGCATACCCCTCACCTGCATTCCTTCATTAGGTCATTAAGGCCTCATTTGCATATCAACACATCCATTCCAGACCATGTTTCCCATGACCCCTAATTCAAACACCCCTCATTACCATAACTTAATTAACACACCCCTCATTAGCATACCCCTCATTAGCATATCCGTGTGGGCGTGGCTGCACAGGCCCCTCCCTCCTCCTCCTCCTCCTCCTCCTCCTCCTCCTCCTCCTTCGCGCCGCTCCCTCCCTCCCCCCAATCAAAAGCAGACCCGGGGCTTCGTTAGCGAGCAGCTCATTAGTTTAATGAGGAGGGGGCGTGGTCAGGGGCGGAGCCAGGGGTGCTGCAGGCACTGGGCGGCCGTGGCGCGGCGCTGGGGCTCGAAGTCCAACATGGGGCGCAGGAAGCGGGCGAAGGCGGCGGCGGCGCCGCGGGGCCACTCGTACTTCTCCTGCAGGACGGCCCGGAGGCCCCAGGGCCGCAGGTGCCGGATGTGCCGCAGCTCCCCTGGGCGGGGCAAGGGAGGTTAGGACACGCCCACCCCGCCCGAGCCACGCCCAGAACCCAGAAACCCCGCCCACTGCTCAGAAACCCCGCCCATAACATGGGAACCCCACTCACAACTCAGAAACCCCGCCCACAACCTAATAACCCCGCCCATTACATGGAAGCCCCGCCCACAAGTTAATAACCCCGCCCAGAAGCCAGAAACCCCGCCCATCAATTGGAAACCCCACCCACAACTCAGAAACCCCGCCCACAACTTAATAACCCCGCCCACTGCTCAGAAACCCCGCCCATAACGTGGAAACCCCGCCCATTACATGGAAGCCCCGCCCACAAGTTAATAACCCCGCCCATTGCTCAGAAAACCCGCCCATAACATGGGAATCCCACCCACAACTCATAAACCCCGCCCACTGCTCAGAAACCCCACCCATTACATGGAAACCCCGCCCATAACATGGAAGCCCCGCCCACAAGTTAATAACCCCGCCCACTGCTCAGAAACCCCGCCCATTACATGGAAGCCCCGCCCACAAGTTAATAACCCCGCCCAGAAGTCAGAAACCCCGCCCACAACTTGGAAACCCCACCCACAACTCAGAAACCCCGCCCACAACCTAATAACCCCGCCCATAACATGGAAGCCCCGCCCACAAGTTACTAACCCCACCCATTGCTCAGAAACCCCGCCCATAACATGGAAACCCCACCCACAACTCAGAAACCCCACCCACAACGTAATAACCCCGCCCACTGCTCAGAGCCCCCACCCATAATATGGAAACCCCGCCCATTACATGGAAGCCCCGCCCACAAGTTAATAACCCCGCCCAGAAGCCAGAAACCCCGCCCATCACTTGGAAACCCCACCCACAATGTAATAACCCCGCCCAGAACCTGGAGACCCCGCCCACAAATTAATAACCCCGCCCACTGCTCAGAAACTCCGCCCATAACGTGGAAACTCCGCCCATTACATGGAAGCCCTGCCCATACCTTGGAAACCCCACCCACAACTCAGAAACCCCGCCCACAATGTAATAACCCCGCCCACTGCTCAGAGACCCCACCCATTATATGGAAACCCCGCCCATAACTTGGAAACCCCACCCACAACTCAAAAACCCCGCCCACAACCTAATAACCCCGCCCACTGCTCAGAAACCCCGCCCATAACATGGAAACCACGCCCATTGCTCAGAAACCCCGCCCAGAACCTCAAAACCACGCCCATTACATGGAAGCCCCGCCCACAACTGAATAACCCCGCCCACAAGCCATTAACCCCGCCCCAACTCCTTGACCACGCCCACTGTCCCTAAGCCCCTCCCAGAGCCCTCACTTTAGCTCCTCCCCCACCGCTTTAGCCCCTCCCCCTTTGCCCTCACCCTTAACCCCGCCCACACACGCCCTTCCCTTTTATGCCCCTCCCCTTCCAGCCCCACCCCCAGGCCCCGCCCCTTTTGACCACACCCCTTCAAGCCCCACCCTTTGGATCCTACCCTTCAGCCCCCCACCCCTTCGTGCTCCACCCATTTAAGCCCCACCCCTTCAGGCTCCACCCATTTAAGCCCCACCCCTTTGGACCACACCCTTCTAAGCCCCTCCCCTTCCGGCCACGCCCCCCTAGGCCCCGCCCCTCACCTCTCCTGTTGAAGAACTCCCGGGAGTACCTCCCGCCCAGCGCCACGTGCCGGGGGATCTCCCCCAGCAGCTCGATCACGTGGGCGATGTGGTCTGAGGGGGCGGAGCCAGAGTCAGGCCACGCCCCCTCATGCACTTTAGCCCCGCCCCCTCTCCCGTTAACCCCGCCCCTTTGTCTTTTAGCCCCGCCCTCTTTTAGTCCCTTAATCCGTTTCCCTTCGAACCCCGCCTACCAAGGCCACACCCTGTTAAGCCCCTCCTTTTCTCCACGAAGCCACGCCCCTCAGAGCCACTCCCCATCACAGCCACACCCCATTAAGCCCCTCCCTTTCCCCACTAAGCCACGCCCCTCCCAAGCCACGCCCCTCCAGCCATGCCCTTTAGCCCCCCATCCCCCCCACAGTTCCACCACCACGCCCATACAAGCCCCTCCCCTTCCTGCCCCACCCTTTCCCCAGGCCCCGCCCCTCCCCAAGCCCCGCCCCCTGCCCCGTAGCCCCGCCCCTACCCTCGTCCCTGCTGTAATCCTCCCCCGAGTGGGGCTCGAACAGGAAGTCGCCCGTCGCCAGCTCGAAGGCCTTGGGGGGGCGGAGTCAAGGGGGATAAGCCCCGCCCACAATCACAAACCCCGCCCACAACCCCTAAACCCCGCCCGCGATGTATAAGCTCCGCCCACAACCCCTAAACCCCGCCCCCCCCTCCCTGTACCATGGGCTCCTATGGGGCCCAATGATCCCTATGGGTTCCTATGGGTCCCTATGGATCCTATAGGTCCCTACAGGTCCCTGTGGTTCTCTAGGGGTCCCTATGGATCCTATAGGTCCCTGTGGGCCCATATGGGTTCCTATGGATCCTATAGGTCCCTACAGGTCCCTGTGGCTCTCTAGGGGTTCCTATGGATCCTATAGGTCCCTATGGGTCTCTAGGGGTCCATATGGTTCCTATAGGTCCCCATGGTTCCTATGAGTCCCTGTGGTTCCAATGGATCTCTATGGGTTCCTATAGGTCTATATGGGTGCCTATAGATCCTATAGGCCCGTATGGGTCTCAATGATCCCTGTGGATCCCTATGGGTCCATGTGGTCCCTATAGGTCCCCACGGTTCCTATGATCCAAACGGATTCCTACAGGTCCCTATGGTTCCTATAGGTCCATATGGGTCCACATGGGTTCCTATGGGTCCCTATGGATCCTATAGGTCCCTACAGGTCCCTGTGGGTCTCTAGGGGTCCCTATGGATCCTATAGGTCCCTATGGGTCTCTAGGGGTCCATATGGTTCCTATAGGTCCCCATGGTTCCATGTGGATCCCTATGGATCGTCTGGGTCCATATGGATCCCTACGGGTTCCTATGGATCTTATAGGTCCCTATGGGTCTTTAGGGGTTCCTATAGGTCCCCATGATTCCTATGGGTCCCTATGTATCCTACAGGTCCCTATGGGCCCATATGGGTTCCTATGGATCCTATAGATCCCTATAGGTCTCTAGGGATCCATATGGTTCCTATAGGTCCCCATGGTTCCTATGGGTCCATATGGATCCCTATGGATCCTCTGGGTCCATATGGATCCCTATGGGTGCCTATGGATCTTACAGGTCCCTATGGGTCTTTAGGGGTTCCTATAGGTCCCCATGATTCCTATGGACCCTATAGGTCCCTATGAGTCTCTAGGGGTCCATATGGTTCCTATAGGTCTCCATGGTTCCTATGCGTCCATATGGACCCTATAGGTCCCTATGAGTCTCTAGGGGTCCATATGGTTCCTATAGGTCCCCATGGTTCCTATGGGTCCCTGTGGGTCCCAAAGATCCCTATGGATCGCTATGGTTCCTATAGGTCCAGATGGGTTCCTATGGGTCCCTCTGGGTTCCTATGGGTCCCTATGGATCCTATAGGTCCCTATGGGTCTCTAGGGGTCCATACGGTTCCTATAGGTCCCCATGGTTCCTATGGGTCTCTGTGGGTCCCAAAGATCCCTACGGATCGCTATGGCTCCTATAGGTCCAAATGGGTTCCTATGGATCCCTATGGGTCCCTATGGGTCCCTATGGACCCTATAGGTCCCTATGAGTCTCTAGGGGTCCATATGGTTCCTATAGGTCCCCATGGTTCCTATGGGTCCCAAAGATCCCTATGGATCGCTATGGTTCCTATAGGTCCATATGGCTCCTATAGGCCCAGATGGGATCCTATAGGTCCCTATGGGTCTTTAGGGGTTCCTATAGGTCCCCATGATTCCTATGGGTCCCTATGTATCCTATAGGTCCCTATGGGTTCCTATGGATCCTATAGATCCCTATAGGTCTCTAGGGGTCCATATGGTTCCTATAGGTCCCCATGGTTCCTATGGGTCCCAAAGATCCCTATGGAGCGCTATGGTTCCTATAGGTCCATACGGCTCCTATAGGTCCAGATGGGTCCCTATGGGTCCCTATGGGTTCCTATGGCTCCTATGGGTTCCTGTGGGTCCCTATGGATCCTATAGGTCCCCCCCTCACCATGCAGGCCGTGCTCCAGATGTCAGCGGGGGGGCCGTACCCAGCCCCCAACAGAACCTCCAGGGCCCGGTACTGCCGGGTTTGGATCTCCTCAGTGAAGTGGTGGTGCTGGGGGGGGGGGAGGGGGGGGCAAAAAAACCCCGAAAATCACCCCAAAAATCACCCCAAAAACACCCCCACACCCCCACCCCCCCCCCAATACCTGCAAGAAACCCCCCCCCAAAATAGTGGGGTGACCCAGGGCCCAACCCTTCCCCACCCCCATAATATTGCACTTAGGGGGCACCCTGAACCTCCCCTAGGTCCCCACCCTCAAATCCCCCAGATATTGGGGTCACCCGGGGCACCTAAACCCCCATAAAACCTCCCCCATATATTGGGTCACCAGGGGCACCCAGAACCCCCACCCCCTAAATCCCCCATCCCCCATAATACTGGGGTGACCCCAGGTGGGGGCACCCTGAACCCTCCTCCCAGATATTGGGGTCACCCCAGGGGCACCCGAACCCTCCCCTAAATCCCCATAATATTGGGGTGACCCCATGGGGGGGTGGGGGCACCCTGAACCCTCCCCCCCCCCTCCCAGATATTGGGGTCACCCGGGGGGGGGGACCCTAAACCCCCCCCCTATTGCCCCCCCCCCATTTTACCACCCTACCCCTCACTCCCTGGGGAGGGGTCACCCCCAAACCCCCCCCAAAAAGCCCCCAAACCCCCCCCAAAAAGCCCCAAAACCCCCCCCAAAAGCCCCAACCCCCCCTCAAAAAAATCCCCAACCCCCCCACAAAATCCCCAAACCCCCCCAAAATGTGCCCCCCCCCCCCATCTCACCACCCAGCAGCCATTGCCCAGGTCTGCGATCTTCACCCGGAGGTGGGGGGCACAGCGGGGGTCCAGGGGGTTCTCCTCCCCCCCCAGGACCCCCCCAGCTGGAAATGGGGAGGGGGGGGGCAAAAAAAAAATCTATTTATTCCCCTGGGACCCCCAATTGACCCCCCCAACCCCAATCCCCCCCCAGGACCCCCAATTCCCCCCCCCCAGGACCCCCAATTGACCCCCCCAACCCCAATCCCCCCCCAGGACCCCCAATTCCCCCCCCCCAGGACCCCCAATTGAGCCCCCCAACCCAAATCCCCCCCCCCAGGACCCCCAATTGACCCCCCCCCAACCCCAATCCACCCCCAGGACCCTCAATTGACCCCCAGACTCTCCTTTATTCCCCAAATTCCCTTTTTGCCCCCGGAACCCCAATTCCCAAAATCCCCCTTTATTCCCTCTATTCTTTTGCCCCCAGGACCCCCAATCGACCCCCCAACCCAAACTCCCCAGGACCCCAATCCTCCCACCCCTTTTTACCCCCAGGACCCCCAATTTCCCCCACCCTTTTTGCCCCCACTTCCCCTTTACCCCCCATTTAACACAAACCATTGGGGGTGGGGGGGCCCCCCCCGGACCCCCCCGAAATGAGAGACCCCGAAGTGGGGGTCAGGAGAGAATCTGAGGCTGAGCTGGGACTTGGGGGGCGCCGAGACTTGGGGGGGCCCCCAAATCCTGGGCCCCCCCTGGTAGAAGCAGAAGACCCCCCCGAAACGCCCCCCCCCCCCTCCCCAAGGGTGTGAACCCCCGAGGAGGAGGCACCGCTGGGGGGGCTGCCCCCCCCCCCACCCTGCACCCCAAAAACCTCCTCGGGGTCTGGGGGGGCCGAATCTGGGGGGGGGGAAACGGGATACAGAGAGTCAGGACCCCCCCCCAGGAAAACAATTCACCCCTTTACCCCCAACCCCCCCCTGGGACCCCCAAATCCCCCCCAGAACCCCCAACCCCCCCCCGGGACCCCCAACCCCCCCCCAGGACCCCCAAATTCCCCCCAGGGACCCCCCAAATCTTCCCCTCCCCCCCCCAAGAAAAGAGGATCAGCAGGGACCCCCCCTCACCCCAAATCCCCCCCCCCGGGACCCCCAAACCCCCCCTGGGACCCCCAAACCCCCCCCAGTAACCCAAACCCCCCCCAGGACCCCCAAACCCCCCGAGGTCCCCCAACCCCTCCTGGGTCCCCAACCCCCTGGGACCCCCAAATCCCCCAGGGTCCTCCCAAACCCCTCAGGGTCCCCAACCCCCCAAACCCCCCCTGGGACCCCCAAATCTCTGGGACCCCCCCTGGGACCCCCAAACCCCCCCTGAACCCCTAAATCCCCCCCCGGGACCCCCAAACCCCTGGGACCCCCCCCAGACCCCCCCAGGGACCCCCAAACCCCCACCTGGGACCCCAACCCCCAGGACCCTCAAACCCCTGGGACCCCAACACCCCAGACCCCCAACCCCCAGGACCTCAACCCCGTCCTGGGACCCCCAACCCCCCCCCTAGGGACCCCCAAATCCCCCCCCGGGACCCCCAACCCCTTCCCCACCGTTCTCCTGGGGGGTCGCGGGTGCCGCCCCCCCCCCGAGCTGCTCCAGCTCCTTCAGCCGCTCCTCCAGGAGGCTCCTTTGTCGCCTCTGTCGCCGCTGTCGCCGGCGGCGCTGGGCTCGCGATAGGCGCTCCTATCGCGATAGGAAACGCGATATGGGCGGGGGGTGGGGGGGGGGAAGGGGGCGTGTCGCGGCGGAAGGGGTTTGGGGGGGGGTTGGGGGGGGGTGTATCGCGATATGAATGGAGAGGAGGCGACACTCACAGGGATGTCCCGAGGCGCCGAGCTGACTGGAAGAGGAAGAAGAGGGAGGGAGGGGTGAAAATGGGGCTGGGGGCTTCCCCGGGGGGGGGATTTGGGGTGTCCAGAGGGGTCTGGGGGGGGGAATTGGGGTCCCCAGGGGGATCTGGGGGGGAATCTGGGGGTCTAGGGGGGAAATTTGGGGTCCCCAGGGGGGAATTTGGGGTCTCTGGGGGGATATTTGGGGGTCTGGGGGGGATATTTGGGGGTCTCTGGGGGGAGTTTGGGGTCTCTGGGGGGAAATTTGGGGTCCCCAGGGGGGTCTGGGGGGGTATTTGGGGGTCTGGGGGGGAAATTGGGGTCCCCAGAGGGGTCTGGGGGGGAATCTGGGGGTCTGGGGGGGATATTTGGGGTCCCCAGGGGGGAATTTGGGGTCCCCAGGGGGGTCTAGGGGGGAATTTGGGGTCCCCAGGGGATATGGGGGGATATCTGGGGGTCTAGGGGGGATATTTGGGGTCCCCAGGGGGGAAATTGGGGTCCCCAGAGGGGTCTGGGGGGGTATTTGGGGGTCTGGGGGGATATTTGGGGTCCTCAAGGGGAAATTTGGGGTCTCTGGGGGGTATTTGGGGTTCCTTGGGGGTCTGGGGGGGAAATTCGGGGTGTCCAGAGGGGTCTGGGGGGGAATTTGGGGTCCCCAGGGGGGAATTTGGGGTCCCCAGGGGGGGCTGGGGGGGAATCTGGGGGTCTAGGGGGGATTTTTGGGGTTCCCTGGGGGTCTGGGGGGGGAATCTGGGGTCCCCTGGGGGGTATTTGGGGTCCCCAGGGGGGTCTGGGGTGGTAATTGGGGGTCCCCAAGGGGGAATTTGGGGTCCCCAGAGGGGTCTGGGGGGGAATCTGGGGGTCTGGGGGTGAAATTGGGGGTCCCCAGGGGGGAATTTGGGGTTTCTTGGGGGTCTGGGGGTGAAATTGGGGGTCCCCAGGGGGGAATTTGGGGTCCCCAGGGGGGATTCTTGGGGTCCCCAGGACACATTGGGATCTCCCAGGGGGGGTTGTGGGGGGGGGGGTTGGTTTGGTTCCATTTTGGGGTCCCCAGGAGAGCTCTGGGTGGCTTTTTAGGGTCTGGGGGGGTGTTATTTGGGTCTGGGGGTGTCAGGGGGGTACCTGCCCCTTTTGGGGGTGTCCCCCCGCGCCCCCAAATCGCTGCCTGAGCCGCCCAGAGGCGGAGCTGGGGCTGCCCCACCCCCAGCAGGACGTTCTCGGGTTTGATGTCGGTGTGGATGATCCCACACTTGGTGTGCAGGTACTGCAGCCCCTCCAGCACCTGTGGGGAGACCCCTCCCCAAATTAAACACTGACCCCCCCCTAAAGAACCCCCCCGGTAACCCCAAAGATCCCAAAGAACCCCCCCTGGGGCACAGAGAGACCCCAAAAGTCACCCCAGACCCCAAAAGTCACCCTGGACCCCAAAAGTCAACCCCAGAGCCCTGGAAACTGAGGGGAGACCCCCACCCAAATTAAACAGAGACCCCCCCAGACCCCAAATGTCCCCCCAGACCCCCAAAATCCCCCCCAGACCCCAAATGTCCTCCCCAGACCCCCCCCAGAGCACAGAGAGACCCCAAAATGTCCCCCCCAGAGCCCCAGGTACTGCAGCCCCTCCAGCACCTGTGGGGAGACCCCTCCCCAAATTAAACACTGACCCCCCCCTAAAGAACCCCCTCGGTAACCCCAAAGATCCCTCAGAACCCCCCCAGAGCACAGAGAGACCCCAAAAGTCACCCCCAGACCCCAAAAGTCACCCCCGACCCTAAAAGTCTCCCCCAGAGCCGCGAGTCCCTTGAGGACACTGGGGGGAGACCCCCCCCCCAGATCCCCAAGTGACCCCCCCAGACCCCAAGTGACCCCCCCAGACCCCAAGTGTCCTCCCCAGACCCCCCCTGGGGCACAGAGAGACCCCAAAAGTCGCCCCCGACCCTAAAAGCCTCCCCCAGAGCCCCAAGTCCCTTGAGGACACTGGGGGGAGACCCCCCCCCAAATTAAACAGACCCCCCCCTAAAGAACCCCCCTGGTAACCCCAAAGATCCCTCAGAACCCCCCCTGGGGCACAGAGAGACCCCAAAAGTCGCCCCCGACCCTAAAAGCCTCCCCCAGAGCCCCAAGTCCCTTGAGGACACTGGGGGGAGACCCCCACCCAAATTAAGCAGAGACCCCCCCCCAGATCCCCAAGTGACCCCCCCAGATCCCCAAGTGACCCCCCCAGACCCCAAGTGTCCCCCCCAGACACCAAGTGACCCCCTCAGACCCCAAAACCCCCCCCAGACCCCAAAAGTCACCCCCGACCCTATAAGTCTCCCCCAGAGCACTGGAAACTGGGGGGAGACCCCCCCCCCAAATTAAACAGTGACCCCCCCAGACCCCCAAAACTCCCCCCCAGACCCCAAATGTCCCCCCCAGACCCCAAGAAATCCCCCCCAGACCCTAAAAGTCACCCCTGACCCCAAAAGTCACCCCCAGACCCCAAAATGTCCCCCCCAGACCCCAAAATGTCCCCCCCAGAGCCCCGGGTACTGCAGCCCCTCCAGCACCTGTGGGGAGACCCCCCCCCAAATTAAACACTGACCCCCCCCCTAAAGAACCCCCCCGGTAACCCCAAAGATCCCAAAGAACCCCCCCTGGGGCACAGAGAGACCCCAAAAGTCACCCCCAGACCCCAAAAGTCACCCCCGACCCTAAAAGTCTCCCCCAACCCCGTAAGTCAACTCCAGAGCCCTAGAAACTGGGGGGAGACCCCCACCCAAATTAAACAGTGACCCCCCCAGACCCCAAGTGACCCCCCCAGACCCCAAGTGTCCCCCCCAGACCCCAAATGTCCTCCCCAGACCCTCCCCAGAGCACAGAGAGACCCCAAAAGTCGCCCCCGACCCTAAAAGCCTCCCCCAGAGCCCCGAGTCCCTTGAGGACACTGGGGGGAGACCCCCCCCCAAATTAAACAGACCCCCCCCTAAAGAACCCCCTCGGTAACCCCAAAGATCCCTCAGAACCCCCCCTGGGGCACAGAGAGACCCCAAAAGTCACCCCCAGACCCCAAAAGTCACCCCCGACCCTAAAAGCCTCCCCCAACCCCGTAAGTCAACTCCAGAGCCCTAGAAACTGGGGGGAGACCCCCACCCAAATTAAACAGAGACCCCCCCAGACCCCAAGTGACCCCCCCAGACCCCAAGTGTCCCCCCCAGACCCCAAATGTCCTCCCCAGACCCCCCCTGGGGCACAGAGAGACCCCAAAAGTCACCCCTGACCCCAAAAGCCTCCCCCAGAGCCCCAAGTCCCTTGAGGACACTGGGGGGAGACCCCCACCCAAATTAAGCAGAGACCCCCCCCCAGATCCCCAAGTGACCCCCCCAGACCCCAAGTGTCCCCCCCAGACACCAAGTGACCCCCTCAGACCCCAAAACCCCCCCCAGACCCCAAAAGTCACCCCCGACCCTATAAGTCTCCCCCAGAGCACTGGAAACTGGGGGGAGACCCCCCCCCCAAATTAAACAGAGACCCCCCCAGACCCCAAGTGACCCCCCCAGATCCCCAAGTGACCCCCCCAGACCCCAAGTGACCCCCCCAGACCCCCAAAACCCTCCTAGGGACCCCAAAGTTTCCCCCAGACCCAACTGGAACCCCCAAACCCCAACACCCCGATTTCCAGGGGACGTTTTGGGGGGGGGGTTTTGGGGGGGGGTTGGGTTTTATTTTGGGGGGGGGTCCCCACCTGCCTGACGATGCTCTTGACACAGGGGAGGGGCAGCCCCTGGTAGTTGGACCTGATGATCCAGGACAGAACCTGCTGACCCAAAACCTCCAGAACCATGCAGACATCTTGGGGGGGGGACACAGGGGGGACAGAGAGGGGGGGGGGGGTCAAGGAGCACCCGAAATATTGGGGGACACCCCCCCAAAAAAAAAAAGGGAGGGAAAGGGGGATTTTGGGTCCCTGAGGGGTTTGGGGGCTCTAGGGGATGGGGGCTCTAGGGGGTTTGGGGTCCTGGGGGATATGGGGCTCTAGGGGGATTTGGGGTCCTGGGGATTTGGGTCCCCGGGGTTTGGGGTCCCTGAGGGGTTTGGGGGCTCTAGGGGGATTTGGGGGCTCTAGAGGGGGTTTGGGGGCTCTAGGGGGGTTTGGGGGCTCTAGAGGGGTTTGGGGGCTCTAGGGGGGGTTTGGGGGCTCTAGAGGGGGTTTGGGGGCTCTAGGGGGGTTTGGGGGCTCTAGGGGGATTTGGGGTCCCCAGGGGGTTTGGGGTCCCTGGGGGTCAGGGGATTTGGGGTCCCTGGGTTTGGGGTCCCTGAGGGGTTTGGGGCTCTAGGGGGATTGGGGGCTCTAGAGGGGTTTGGGGCTCAGAGGGGTTTGGGGGCTCTAGGGGGTTTGGGGCTCTAGAGGGGGTTGGGGGCTCTAGGGGGTTTGGGGCTCTAGAGGGGGTTTGGGGGCTCAAGGGGATTTGGGGTCCCAGGGGGTTTGGGGTCCCTGGGGGTTTGGGGCTCTAGGGGATTTGGGGTCCCTGGGGGATTTGGGCCCCGGGGTTTGGGTCCCTGAGGGGTTTGGGGCTCAGGGGGGATTTGGGGCTCTAGAGGGTTTGGGGGTCTCTAGGGGGTTTGGGGGCTCTAGAGGGGTTTGGGGGCTCTAGGGGATGGGGTCCCCAGGGGGTTTGGGGTCCCTGGGGGTTTGGGGGCTCTAGGGGGATTTGGGGTCCCTGGGGGGGGATTTGGGGTCCCCGGGGGGGGTTTGGGGGCTCTAGTGGGGGATTTGGGGTCCCCGGGGGGGGTTTGGGGTCCCCAGGGGGGATTTGGGGTCTCCAGGGCAGGATTTGGGGTCCCCGGCGGGGGTTTGGGGGCTCTAGGGGGGGTTTGGGGTCCCCTGAGGGGGTTTGGGGGCTCTAGGGGGATATTTGGGGTCCCCAGGTGGGGGATTTGGGGTCCCCAGGGGGGATTTTGGGGTGTCAGCTGTGGGTCTGGGGGCTCAGGGGGGATTTTGGGGTCCCCAGGGGGATTTTGGGGTGTCAGCTGTGGGTCTGGGGTCCCCAGGGGATTTTGTCCCCAGGGGGTTGGGGTGTCAGCTGTGGGTCTGGGGGCTCAGGGGGATTTTGGGGTGTCAGCTGTGGGTCTGGGGTCCCCAGGGGGATTTTGGGGTCCGCATGGGGGTTTGGGGCTCTAGGGGTTTGGGGTCCCCAGGGGAACATTTGGGTCCCCAGGGGTTGGGGTGTCAGCTGTGGGTCTGGGGGCTCAGGATTTTGGGGTGTCAGCTGTGGGTCTGGGGCTCAGGGGGATTTGGGGTCCCCAGGATTTTGGGGTGTCAGCTGTGGGTCTGGGGTCCCCAGGGGATTTTGGGGTCCCCAGGGGGTTGGTGTCAGCTGTGGGTCTGGGGGCTCAGGGGATTTTGGGGTGTCAGCTGTGGGTCTGGGGTCCCCAGGGGGATTTTGGGGTCCCCAGGCTTGGGGCTCTAGGGGATTTGGGTCCCCGGTGGGGATTTGGGGTCCCTGGGGGGGATTTGGGGTCCCCAGGGGGGGGTTTGGGGGCTCTAGGGGGGGTTTGGGGTCCCCAGGGGGGGATTTTGGGGTCCCCAGGGGGTTGGGGTGTCAGCTGTGGGTCTGGGGGCTCAGGGGGATTTTGGGGTGTCAGCTGTGGGTCTGGGGTCCCCAGGGGGGGATTTTGGGGTCCCCATGGGGGTTTGGGGGCTCTAGGGGGGGTTTGGGGTCCCCAGGGGAACATTTGGGGTCCCCAGGGGGGGTTGGGGTGTCAGCCGTGGGTCTGGGGGCTCAGGGGGATTTTGGGGTGTCAGCTGTGGGTCTGGGGTCCCCAGGGGGGGATTTTGGGGTCCCCAGGGGGGTTTGGGGGCTCTAGGGGGATATTTGGGGTCCCCAGGTGGGGGATTTGGGGTCCCCAGGGGGGATTTTGGGGTGTCAGCTGTGGGTCTGGGGGCTCAGGGGGGATTTTGGGGTCCCCAGGGGGGGTTGGGGTGTCAGCTGTGGGTCTGGGGGCTCAGGGGGGATTTTGGGGTGTCAGCTGTGGGTCTGGGGTCCCCAGGGGGGGTTTGGGGTGTCAGCCGTGGGTCTGGGGGCTCAGGGGGAGTTTGGGGTGTCAGCTGTGGGTCTGGGGTCCCCATGGGAGGATTTTGGGGTCCCCAGGGGGGGTCTCCAGGAGGATACGGACACCGTTGACCCCCGAGATCCTGAAGTCATCGATGAGCTGCACGATGTTGTCCCTTTTGGGGTCACTGGGATCCGAGTCCCGGACCTGGGGTGAGGGGGGGTTAAATGAATATGAGGAGGGGTCTTCTGGGGGGGGCTCTTTAATTGGGGAGGGGTCTCCACTGACACATTTGAGGAGCTTGATCTCATCCAGCGCCGTCTCGGTGTACTGGGGAGCGCTCTTCACCACCTTGAGAGCCACGAAACGTTTCCTCCTGGGGCAAAAATTGGGGTTTTTTTACTTTTTTTTTGGGGGGGGGGCTACAAAAAGGAGGATTTTAGGGTGGGGGTCTCACCGAATATCCCAACAGAGCCAAACTGTGGAGAAATGCCCCCACCCCAACTTCCTGACGACGTGGTAACGGCTGTGGAAAAGGTCCCCGATCTGCACGGGGTAATAACCACCTGGGGGGGGGGGTTTAAAAGGAGGGGGGGGGTAAATTAATTAAGCTTAATTAAATTAAATTAAACCCCCCCTTGGTTTTAAAACGACCCCCAAACCTTTGCAGTAATCCCGGGGGTCTTCTTGTTCCCCTTCGTCGAAACCCAGGAGCCCCTCGGAGAGAGAAGGGAGGGGAGGGGGGGGCTCTGGGGGGGCATTTTTGGGGGGGGTGGGGGTCCTGTTGAGGGGGGGGAGACATCAAATTAAATAAAAAAAAGGTTTAAACCCCCCCCCAAAAGTTAAATAGTTCCTCACCCCCCTTCTTAACCCCCCCCCCAAAAAAAGGGGGGGTGTTAAAAATAAATAAAAATAATTAATTTCCCCCCCCCCTCCCCTAAAATCACAATAATGGGAAATTGGGGGTTAAAAAGGGGGGGGTTGGGTTATCAGCCCCCCCCAAAATAGAAATGACCTCAAGGTGCTGGGCACAGGGGGGGTAAAAATAGCCCTGGGAGGGGGAGGGGGGGCCCTGGGAATGTGTGTGTGTGTGTCCCCCCCCCAAAATAAAATGAAAGGGGCTTCTATGTGTGCCCCCCCCCCCAACAAAGCTCTAAAGGGGGGGTTTGGGGAGGGGGCTCCTCACCGCGGGGGGGGGTGGGGCTGTTTTCTGTCTTTTCGGCGTTTTTTCTTTCTTCTCCCTGGACCTAAAGGGGGGGGGGAAGGGGGAGACCCCCCCTCAAGTAGAACCCCCCCTTTTCCCTCACAATTCACCCCAAAGAACGATCCCCCCCCACTTGTCCCTCACAAGTCACCCCAAAACCTCCCCTTCTCCCTCACAAGTCACCCCAAAACCCCCCCTTCTCTCACAAATCACCCCCCAGGCAGAACCCCCCCCCCTTTTCCCTCACCAATCACCCCAAAACCTCCCCCAAAACCCCCACTTTTCCCTCATAACTCCCCCCCCAGGAAGGACCCCCCCCCTTTTCCCTCACAGATCACCCCCAAACCTCCCCCAAACCCCTCCAGAACCCCCCCTCTTCCCTCACAAATCACCCCCCAGGCAGAACCCCCCCCTTTTCCCTCACCAATCACCCCAAAACCTCCCCCAAAACCCCCACTTTTCCCTCATAACTCCCCCCCAGGAAGGAACCCCCCCCCTTTCCCTCACAGATCACCCCCAAACCTCCCCTTTTCCCTCACAATTCACCCCAAAGAACGATCCCCCCCCACTTGTCCCTCACAAGTCACCCCAGGACCCCCCCTTTTCCCTCATAACTCCCCCCCAGGCAGAACCCCCCCACTTGTCCCTCACAAACCCCTCCAGAACCCCCCCTTTTCCCTCACAAATCACCCCAAAACCCCCTTTTCCTCACAATTCACCCAAAACGATCCCACTTGTCCTCACAAGTCACCCCAAACCTCCTTCTCCTCACAAGTCACCCCAAAACCCCTTCTCACAAATCACCCCCCAGGCAGAACCCCCCCCCCTTTTCCCTCACCAATCACCCCAAAACCTCCCCCAAAACCCCCACTTTTCCCTCATAACTCCCCCCCAGGAAGGAACCCCCCCCCTTTCCCTCACAAATCACCCCCAAACCTCCCCCAAACCCCTTCAGGACCCCCCCTTTCCCTCACAGATCACCCCCAAACCCCCCCTTTTCCCTCACAATTCACCCCAAAGAACGATCCCCCCCACTTGTCCCTCACAAGTCACCCCAAAACCTCCCCTTCTCCCTCACAAGTCACCCCAAAACCCCCCCTTCTCTCACAAATCACCCCCCAGGCAGAACCCCCCCCACTTTTCCCTCACAAATCACCCCCAAACCTCCCCCAAACCCCTTCAGGACCCCCCCCTTTCCCTCACAGATCACCCCCAAACCTCCCCTTTTCCCTCACAATTCACCCCAAAGAACGATCCCCCCCCACTTGTCCCTCACAAGTCACCCCAGGACCCCCCCTTTTCCCTCATAACTCCCCCCCAGGCAGAACCCCCCCACTTGTCCCTCACAAACCCCTCCAGAACCCCCCCTTTTCCCTCACAAATCACCCCCCAGGTCGAACCCCCTCACTTTTCCCTCACAGATCACCCCCAAACCCCCCCTTCCCCCTCTCAATTCACCCCAAAGAACGATCCCCCCCCCCTTTTCCCTCACAGATCACCCCAAAACCCCCACTTCCCTTACAAATCACCCCCCAGGCAGAACCCCCTGACTTTTCCCTCACAATTCACCCCCAAAGAACGATCCCCCCCCCCCTTTTCCCTCACAGATCACCTCAGAACCCCCCCTTTTCCCTCACAACCCCCCCAAACCCCCTCTCTCCCCCCCCCTTTCTCCCCCCGCCGCTTTTCCCGCCCTTTCCCTCACCGCTCCTCGCGCCCTCCGCCGCCGCCCCCACGCGCAGCTCCATGCCACGCGCGCACGCGCACGGCCACGCCCACTGGGCGGAGACCACCAAACCCCCGCCCCAACTCCTCCTCCCGGACACGCCCCCTAGCGACCACACAACCAATCGGAAGACGCTTTCACGCCGTGACCACGCCCCCTAACAACCCTTTGACTCCGCGCCCCGTTGCTATGGAGACGGCGCCGCCCGCCCGGGTCCTTGTGCCCGCCCGATGCATTGAATTGGGGGGGGGGGGGGCTTCGCTTTCACCCCTTTCCCCCCGCCCCCCCCCCCGGCTAAAACGCCCCCCCCAAACCTGGGGGGGAATAATGGGGAGGGGGGCGATGTGCGACCCCCTCCCCCTCACGAAAAAACGGGGTCAGGGGGGGGTGCTGGGCATCACTTTAATAAGGGGGGGGGGAGATGGGGGGCAAAAGTGGGGGGGTTGGTGGAGGGGGAGTCAAGGGGGGGGGTGTGTGCAGGGGGGAGGTTGCACCCCAATCCCACCCCAACCCTCCCCCTGGGGGGTGGGATCCAGCAAAATCCCCCTGGGAAAGAAAGGGGGGATAGGAGCCCCCCCCCTATTCCCCAAGCCCCCCCCCCTCCCCCTCTATAATTAAGGGGGGGGGGGTCTGGTTTTTACACCCCCCCCCCCCAATAAAAGAAGCCGAGGTTGATCCCGCGGTGTCCAGCGCTGTGTAGGGGGGGCCCCCACCCCAAAAAAAAACCCCAAAAAACCCCCAAAAAGGGTTGAGGAGTTTTAAAAGGGGGGGGGGAAGGGGGAAGTCCTGGGGGGGGGGGGTTGAATATCAACTTTTATCGGTGGGGGGGTCTCTGTGCCGGGTGCTCTTCATGGTCTCCAGGTATTCCTGCTGGGACACGGCCAGGACTGAGGCCAGGATCTCATCATCCTCCCAATCGTTTAGACCTGGGGCAGGGGACCCCCCAAAATTAATTTAGAGTGGGGGACCCCCCCGGAGGAAGAAAAAGTTGATTAAAGTTTAAGGGTGTTAAAGGGGGAGAACTCCAGGAAGCAAATGGTGTAGAGATGGAGGGGGTTGGGGTGGTGCCTCCCAAAGAGACCCCCCCAATCTTTAATTAACCCCCCCAATCTTTAATTAAACCCCCCAATCTTTAATTAACCCCCCCAATCTTTAATTAAACCCCCAATCTTTAATAAACCCCCCCAATCTTTAATTAACCCCCCAATCTTTAATTAACCCCCCAATCTTTAATTAAACCCCCAATCTTTAATTAACCCCCCCAATCTTTAATTAACCCCCCAATCTTTAATTAAACCCCCCAATCTTTAATTAAACCCCCCCATCTTTAATTAAACCCCCCAATCTTTAATTAAACCCCCCCATCTTTAATTAAACCCCCAATCTTTAATTAACCCCCCAATCTTTAATTAAACCCCCAATCTTTAATTAACCCCCCAATCTTTAATTAAACCCCCCCAATCTTTAATAAACCCCCCCAATCTTTAATTAACCCCCCAATCTTTAATTAAACCCCCAATCTTTAATTAACCCCCCCAATCTTTAATTAACCCCCCAATCTTTAATTAACCCCCCCAATCTTTAATTAACCCCCCAATCTTTAATTAACCCCCCAATCTTTAATTAACCCCCAATCTTTAATTAACCCCCAATCTTTAATTAACCCCCAATCTTTAATTAAACCCCCAATCTTTAATTAACCCCCAATCTTTAATTAACCCCCAATCTTTAATTAACCCCAATCTTTAATTAACCCCAATCTTTAATTAACCCCCCCAATCTTTAATTAACCCCCCCAATCTTTAATGAACCCCCCCCCAGTTAAAACCCCCCCCAATTAAAGACCCCCCCCTAATTAAAGAACCCCCCTAATTAAAGAAACCTCCCCCAATTAAAGACACCCCCCCCCCCAATTAGGACACCTCCCCTCCAATTAAAGACCCCCCCCAATTAGGACCCCTCCCCAATAAAGACCCCCCTAATTAAAGACACTCCCCCCAATTAAAGAACCTCCCCCTAATTAAAGAACCCCCCTAATTAAAGAAACCCCCCCCAATTAAAGACCCCCCCCTAATTAAAGACACCCCCGTAATTAAAGAAACCCCCCCCAATTAAAGACCCCCCCCAATTAAAGAAACCCCCCCCCTAATTAAAGACCCCCCCAATTAAAGAACCCCCCCAATTAGGACCCCTCCCCAATAAAGACCCCCCCTAATTAAAGACACTCCCCCCAATTAAAGACCCCCCCCAATTAAAGACACACCCCCTAATTAAAGACCCCCAATTAGGCCCCCCCCCAATTAAAGAACCCCCCCAATTAACCCCCCCCAATTAAAGACCCCCTCTCAATTAAAGAACCCCCCCTGATTAAAGACACCCCCCTAATTAAAGAAACCCCCCTAATTAAAGACCCCCCCCTAATTAAAGACACCCCCCCCCAATTAAAGACACCCCCCCCCCAATTAAAGAACCCCCCCCCCCAATTAGGACACACCCCCCAATTAAAGCCACCCCCAATTAAACCCCCCCTCTCAACTAAAGCCCCCCCCCTAATTAAACACCCCTCTAATTAAACACCCCCCCCTAATTAAAATCCCCCCCCCCAATTAAAATCCCCCCCCCCCCTCTCAAGCCCCCCCTGAATGTGCCCCAAACCCCCCTGGATTGAGCCCAGATCTCCTCCCAAGCCCCCCCAAACCCCCCCAAACCCCCCCCAGTCTGAAGCCCCCCCCCAAATGGAAGCCCCCCCAAAACTGAAGCCCTCCAACCTGAAGCCCCCAAATGGAAGCCCCCCAACCTGAAGCCCCCAAATGGGAAGCGCCTCCAACCTGAAGCCCCCAAACTGGAAGCCCCCCAACCTGAAGCCCCCATCTGAAGCCCCCCAACCTGAAGCCCCCCAACCTGAAGCCCCCCAAACCTGAAGCCCCAACCTGAAGCCTCCCCCAACCTGAAGCCCCAAATGGAAGCGCCCAACCTGAAGCCCCCAAACTGAAACCCCAAACTGAAACCCCAAACTGAAACCCCCAAACTGAAGCCCCCCAACCTGAAGCCCCCCAACCTGAAGCTCCTCAAATGGAAGCCCCCCAACCTGAAGCCCCAAATGGAAGCCCCCAACCTGAAGCCTCCCAAATGGAAGCGCCCCCCAACCTGAAGGCCCCCAAATGGAAGCCCCCAAACTGAAGCCTCTCAAATGGAAGCCCCCCAACCTGAAGCCCCTAACCTGAAGCCCCCAACCTGAAGCCCCAACCTGAAGCCCTCCCCACCTGAAGCCCCAAATGGAAGCCCCCCAACCTGAACCCTCCCAAACTGAAGCCCCCCAACCTGAAGCTCCCCAACCTGAAGCCCCCAACCTGAAGCCCTCAAATGGAAGCCCCAACCTGAAGCCCCCCAAATGGAAGCCCCCCAACTGAAGCCCCCAAATGGAAGCGCCCCCAACCTGAAGGCTCCCCCCAAATGGAAGCCCCCCAAACTGAAGCCCTCAAATGGAAGCCCCAAACTGAAGCCCTCAATGGAAGCCCCAACCTGAAGCCCCTCCCCAACCTGAAGCCCCAAACTGAAGCCTCAAATGGAAGCCCCCAACCTAAGCCCCCAACCTGAAGCCCCCCCCCAAATGGAAGCCCCCCCCCCCAACCCGAAGCCCCCCCCTCACCGAAGGCGGTGGGGGACATCTGCTGCATGAGGGCTCTGCACTCCAGGGCTGGGTACAGGGACACCAAGGGGGGGGTGGCCCGGCCCCCCCCTGCCCCCAGTTGGCTGCTGGTCCCTGTTTTGGGGGGGGGACACGGGACATTGAACCCCCCAGCACCCAATTAACACCCCCAGCAGCTAATTAACACCCTTAGTACCTAATTAACACCCCCCAGTAGCTAATTAACACCCCCAGCACCCAATTAACACCCCTCAGCCCCCCCCCCCCAACACCCAATTAGGACCCCCCAACCCCCCCCCCCCCCAGCACCCAATTAACACCCCCAGCAGCTAATTAACACCCCCTAGCCCCCAATTAACACCCAATTAACACCCCCAGCACCCAATTAACACCCCCAGCACCCAATTAACACCCCCAGACCCCAATTAACACCCCCAGCACCTAATTAACAACTCCAGCACCCAATTAAGCCCCCCCAGCCCCCAATTAACACCCCCCAGCCCCCCCCCAGCACCCAATTAAGACCCCCAGCACCTAATTAACAACTCCAGCACCCAATTAAGCCCCCCCAGCCCCCCCCAGCCACCAATTAACACCCCCAGCACCCAATTAAGCCCCCCCAGCACCCCCCCAGCACCCAATTAGGACCCCCCAGTACCCAATTACGACCCCCAGCCCCCAATTAACACCCCCCACCCCCATGAGCACCCAATTAAGACCCCCAGCACCCCCCCCCAGCACCCAATTAGGACCCCCAGCACCCAATTAACACCCCCCAGCCCCCCCCCAGCACCCAATTAGGACCCCCCAGCCCCCAATTAAGACCCCCCAATCCCCCCCCCAGCCCCCAATTAAGCCCCCCCAGCACCCCCCCAGCCCTCAATTAGGACCTCCAAGCCCCCAATTAACCCCCCCCAGCCCCCAATTAACACCCCCCAGCCCCCATGAGCACCCAATTAACACCCCCAGGACCCAATTAACACCCCCCAGCCCCCAATTAAGCCCCCCCAGTCCCCAATTAACACCCCCCAGCCCCCAATTAAGCCCCCCCAGCCCCCAATTAACACCCCCAGGACCCAATTAAGCCCCCTCAGCCCCCCCTCCAGCATCCAATTAACACCCCCCAGCCCCCAATTAACACCCCCCACCCCCATGAGCATCCAATTAACACCCCCAGCACCCAATTAGGACCCCCCAGCACCCAATTAACACCCCCCAGCCCCATGAGTACCCAATTAACACCCCCTAGTCCCCCCCCAGCCCCCAATTAACACCCCCAGCCCCCAATTAAGACCCCCCAGTCCCCCCTCCAGCATCCAATTAACACCCCCAGCACCCAATTAAGCCCCCAGCACCCCCAGCCTCCAATAGACCCCCAGCCCCCAATTAACACCCCCCCAGCCCCAATAACACCCCAGCCCCATGAGTACCCAATTAACACCCCCTAGTCCCCCCCCAGCCCCCAATTAACACCCCCAGCCCCCAATTAAGACCCCCCAGTCCCCCCTCCAGCATCCAATTAACACCCCCAGCACCCAATTAAGCCCCCCCAGCACCCCCCCAGCCCCCAATTAGGACCCCCCAGCCCCCAATTAACACCCCCAGGACCCAATTAAGCCCCCCCAGCCCCCCCTCCAGCATCCAATTAACACCCCCCCAGCCCCCAATTAACACCCCCCACCCCCATGAGCATCCAATTAACACCCCCAGCACCCAATTAGGACCCCCCAGCACCCAATTAACACCCCCCAGCCCCATGAGTACCCAATTAACACCCCCTAGTCCCCCCCCAGCCCCCAATTAACACCCCCAGCCCCCAATTAAGACCCCCCAGTCCCCCCTCCAGCATCCAATTAACACCCCCAGCACCCAATTAAGCCCCCCCAGCACCCCCCCAGCCCCCAATTAGGATCCCCCAGCACCCAATTAACACCCCCCAGCACCCAATTAACACCCCCAGTCCCCCCCCAGCCCCCAATTAGGACCCCCAGTCCCCAATTAACCCCCCCCAGCCCCCAATTAAGCCCCCCCAGCCCCCAATTAAGCCCCCCCAGCCCCCATGAGCACCCAATTAACACCCCCAGGACCCAATTAACCCCCCCCAGCCCCCAATTAAGCCCCCCCAGCCCCCTACCCCCCTGTCAGCACCCACCTGGGGCGCAGGGGGAGGGGGGTTTTCCTCCCGGGGGGGCTCCTGGGGAGGGGGGTTTGGGTGGGGGGGGTCCCTCGGGGTGCAGGCCGGGGTGCTCTGGGGAGGGGGCTGCGCTGCGGGGCCGGGGGGAGCGCCCACTCCACTCCTCCAGTGGGGCTGAGGCTGAGGCCGTGGCTGAGCTGCACGTGGCGCTGGCTTTGCGGGGCTGGGGGGGACACGGGGGGGTCACCCCAAAACAGAAACACCCCCCCTGGGGCATGGGGAGGGGGGGAAGGGGGAGAAAAGGGGGTCTGGGGGGGGGAAAAGGGGGTCTGGGGGGTGTGGGAAGGGGTTTGAGGGGGGTAAATGGGGGGTTTGGGGGGGTAATGGGGGTCTGGGGGGGGTCTGGGGGGGTCACCCCAAAACAGAAACACCCCTGGGGGGCATGGGGAGGGGGGAAAGGGGGAGAAAAGGGGGGGAAAAGGGGGTCTGGGGGGGGGAAAAGGGGGTTTTGGGGGGGTAATGGGGGTCTGGGGGGGGTCTGGGGGGGTCACCCCAAAACAGAAACACCCCTGGGGGGCATGGGGAGGGGGGAAAGGGGGAGAAAAGGGGGTCTGGGGGGTTGGAAGGGGTTTGGGGGAAAAGGTCTGGGGGAAATAAATGGGGTTTGGGAGGTAATGGGGGTCTGGGGGTCTGGGGGCACTCAAAGAAACCACTTGGGGCAAGGAGGGGGGAGGGGGAGAAAAGGGGGCTAGGGGGAAAAGGGGTCTGGGGGTGGGAAGGGGTTTGGGGGAGGGAAATGGGGGTTTGGGGGTAATGGGGTCTGGGGGATCTGGGGGTCACCCCAAAACAGAAACCACCCCTGGGGGCATAGGGAGGGGGAAGGGAGGAAAGAGGGTCTGGGGGAAAAGGGGGTCTGAGGGGGGAAATGGGGGTTATGGGGGGCTAATGGGGGTCTGGGAGGGGTCTGGGGGGGTCACTCCAAAACAGAAACACCCCCCCTGGGGCATGGGGAGGGGGAGAAGGGGGGGAAAAGGGGGTCTGGGGGGGTTGGAAGGGGTTTGGGGGGGGGGAAATGAGGGGTTTGGGGAGGGTAATGGGGGTCTGGGGGGGTCACCCCAAAAAGAAAACACCCCCCCTGGGGCATGGGGAGGGGGGGAGGGGGGAGAAAAGGGGGTCTGGGGGGGGGAAAAGGGAATTTTGGGGGGAAAAAGAGGATTTAAGGGGGGGAAAAAGATTTTTGGGGGGAAAAAAGAGGATTTCAGGGGAAAAAAGGGATTTTGGGGAGAAAGAAGGGGATTTGGGGGCTAAAAAGGGGATTTTGGGGAGAAAGAAGGGGATTTAGAGGAAAAACGAGCATTTTGGTGGGAAAAAGAGGATTTTAGGGGAAAAAAAGGGGATTTTGGGGAGAAAGAAGGGGATTTTGGGGAGAAAGAAGGGGATTTAAAGAAAAAACGAGGATTTTGGTGGGAAAAAGAGGATTTTAGGGGAAAAAAAGGGGATTTGGGGAGAAAGAAGGGGATTTTGGGGCTAGAAAAGGGGATTTTGGGGAGAAAGAAGGGGATTTAAAGGAAAAATGAGCATTTTGGTGGGAAAAAGGATTTTAGGGGAAAAAAAGGGGATTTTGGGGGAGAAAGAAGGGGATTTTGGGGCTAAAAGGGGATTTTGGGGCTAAAAGGGGATTTTGGGGCAAAAAAAAAAAAATTTGGGGAGAAAGAAGGGGATTTAAAGAAAAAACGAGGATTTTGGTGGGAAAAAGAGGATTTTAGGGGAAAAAAAGAAAAAAAAGATTTAAGGGAAAAAAAGGGATTTGGGAGAAAGAAGGGATTTTGGGGAGAAAAGGGGATTTTGGGAGAAAGGGATTTAAAGGAAAATGAGCATTTGTGGGAAAAGGATTTTAGGAAAAAAGGGGATTTTGGGGGAGAAAGAAGGGGATTTGGGGCTAACAAAGGGATTTTGGGGCTTAAAAAGGGGATTTTGGGGCTAGAAAAGGGGATTTTGGGGCTAGAAAAGGGGATTTTGGGGAGAAAGAAGGGGATTTGGGGAGAAAGAAGGGGATTTAAAGAAAAAACGAGGATTTTGGTGGGAAAAAGAGGATTTTAGGGGAAAAAAAGATTGTTTTGGGGAAAAAAGAGGATTTAAGGGGAAAAAAAGGGGATTTGGGGAGAAAGAAGGGGATTTTGGGGCTAGAAAAGGGGATTTTGGGGAGAAAGAAGGGGATTTAAAGGAAAAATGAGCATTTTGGTGGGAAAAAGGATTTTAGGGGAAAAAAAGGGGATTTTGGGGGAGAAAGAAGGGGATTTGGGGCTAACAAAGGGGATTTTGGGGCTAGAAAAGGGGATTTTGGGGCTTAAAAAGGGGATTTTGGGGCTAGAAAAGGGGATTTTGGGGCTAGAAAAGGGGATTTTGGGGAGAAAGAAGGGGATTTAAAGGAAAAATGAGCATTTTGGTGGGAAAAAGGATTTTAGGGGAAAAAAAGGGGATTTTGGGGAGAAAGAAGGGGATTTGGGGGCTAAAAAGGGGATTTTGGGGCTAACAAAGGGGATTTTGGGGCTAGAAAAGGGGATTTTGGGGCTAACAAAGGGGTTTTCACGGGGATTTTGGGGGACGCCGGGGGGGGGCTTGTCGTTTTGGGGTGAAAAGGAGTGTTTTTGGGTGTGGGACCTGTCGTGCCCGTTTCTCCTGGTCCCGCAGCCACTGCAGGTAGGACTCCCGGGCCACTTGCTCCTCGATGGCCTCGTTGGTGGCTTCCCAATCCGTCGCCCTCTTCTTGTCCTCCAGCATCTGCTGCTCGATCCACGACTCCTCCGAGGTCTTGATGGCGTTCTTCATCAGGGACTGTTCTGCCAGCTGGGGGGGAAGGAAAGGGGGGAAAATGGGTGAAAAAAGCCCGGAAAAAGGGCAGAAATCCACCCAAAAAAAGGCCCGAAATCCCCTCAAAAAAGGCCCCAAAAACGCCCCAAAAAGGCCCCAAAAAGCCCCGAAATTCCCCCCCAAAATAAGCCTCAAAAAACACCCGAAAAAGCCCCCAAAATGCCCCCCAAAATCCCCTAAAAAAAGCCTCAAAAAACACCCAAAAAAGCCCCCAAAAATCCCCTAAAAAAAGCCCAAAATGCCCCTAAAAGAAGTCCCGAAAAAAGCCCCCAAAAAAGCAAAAAAATCTCCTCAAAAAAAGCCCTGAAATTGCCCCTAAAAGAGTCCGAAAAAAGACCTGGAACCCCAACAGAAAAAGACCCCAAAAAGGCCCGAAATTCCCCCCCAAAATCCCCTCAAAAAAAGCCTCAAAAAACACCCAAAAAAGCCCCCAAAATGCCCCCAAAAATCCCCTAAAAAAAGCCCAAAAAGCCCCCAAAAGAAGCCCCAAAATCCCCCCCAAAAAAAACCCCAAAAGTGCCAAAAAAAGCCCCCAAAAAGCAAAAAAATCCCCTCAAAAAAAGCCCTGAAATTCCCCCTAAAAGAGTCCGAAAAAAGACCTGAAACCCCAACAAATAAAAGCCCCAAAAAGGCCCCAAAATCCCCTCAAAAAAGGCCCCAAAAAGCCCCAAAAAGCCCCGAAATTCTCCCCAAAATCCCCTCAAAAAAAGCCTCAAAAAACACCCAAAAAGCCCCCAAAAATCCCCTAAAAAAAGCCCAAAAAGCCCCCAAAAAAGGAAAAAAATCCCCTCAAAAGAAGCCCTGGAATTCCCCCCAAAAAAGCCCTGAAATTCCCCCAAAAAAGGCCAAAAATCCCCCCTAAAAGAGTCCGAAAAAGACCTGAAACCCCAACCAAAAAGGCCCCAAAAAGGCCCCGAAATCCCCTCCAAAAAAGGCCCCAAAACGCCCCAAAAAGCCCCGAAATTCCCCCCCAAAATCCCCTCAAAAAAAGCCTCAAAAAACACCCAAAAAGCCCCAAAATGCCCCAAAAATCCCCTAAAAAAAAGCCTAAAAATCCCTCCCAAAAAAACCCCAAAAAAGCCCCAAAAAAGCCCTGAAACCCCCACACAAAAAAGCCCCAAAAAACCCCCAAAAAAGCCCTGAAAAAAACCCAAAACCCCCAAAAAAAGCCCCAAAATTCCCCCCAAAACCCCGAAATCCCCCAAAAAACCCCAAAATCCCCCAAAAAACCCCAAAATCCCCCAAAAAGCCCTGAAATTCCCTCCAAAAAAGCCCCAAAACCTCTGAAATCCTCCTAAAAAGCCCCAAAATTCCCCCAAAAGGAGGGGGAAAGGGGCGTGGCTTCCAGAGGACACGCCCATTTGGAAGGCCACGCCCACCCTCACTAAACCACACCCCCAAATTACTCCTAAAGGTCTCAAAGGGGCGTGGCCTCCATAAGACACGCCCATTCGAACGGCCACGCCCACCCCACACTAAGCCACACCCCTCATATTAATAAAGGCCTAAAGGGGGCGTGGTTTCCATAGGCCACGCCCACCCTGAACTAAGCCACACCCCCAACACAACTAATAATAAAGGCCTAGAGGGGGCGTGGCTACCGCAGGACACGCCCCTTCAAATGCCACGCCCACCCACACTAAGCCACACCCCAAATCACCATAAAGCTCTAAAGGGGGCGTGGCCTCACCCGACCACACCCACCGCGCAGACCACACCCACCCCATGTAAGGCCTGCTAAGGCCACGCCCTCTCCTCAAACCCCGCCCCCAGGCAACTCCCAACGGGGCGTGGCTGCTCCAAGCTCCTCCCCATATGCAAATAAGACACGGGGGGGCGTGGCTTGAAACCGCCCCGCCCACTCCGGGGAGGCCAAAGGGGGGGGGGGAGCCCCTGAGCCACAGACTGGGGGGGGCCCAGCCCCCCAATACCCCCCCCAGCCCCACAGATTGGGGTCCCAGCCCCACAGATGGGGGTCCCAGCCCCACAGATTGGGGTCCCAGCCCCCCAATAGTCCCCCCAGCCCCACAGATTGGGGTCCCAGCCCCACAGATGGGGGTCCCAGCCCCCTAAAGCCCCCTCAGCCCCACAGATGGAGGTCCCAGACCCAGATATTGGGGTCCCAGTCCCCCAATACCCCCCCCAGCCCCACAGATTGGTCCCAGCCCCACAAGGGGTCCCAGCCCCACAGATGGGGGTCCCAGCCCCAGGTACTGGGGTCCCAGCCCCCCAATACCCCCCCCAACCCCACAGATTGGGGTCCCAGCCCCACAGATGGGGGTCCCAGCCCCAGGTACTGGGGTCCCAGCCCCCAATACCCCCCCCAGCCCCACAGATTGGGGTCCCAGCCCCAGATATGGGGGTCCCAGCCCCCCAATACCCCCCCCAACCCCACAGATTAGGGTCCCAGCCCCACAGATGGGGGTCCCAGCCCCACAGATGGGGGTGCCAGCCCCCCCAGTCCCCACTGACCCCCGGTTTGAAGGAGGGGAGCCCCAGCCCCACGCCGATGGTGGCTTTGTTGGGGTTGACGACGGAGTTGTAGTGGATGTTGCGGTGGTAGCTGACCCGGATGGGTTCGTCCTCGTTGTGCTGGATCCCGTGGAAAGTGTTGATGGGCTCTGGGAGAGACCCCCCCCCAAAAGAAAAACACCCCAAAAGCCATCAAAACCCCAAAAATCCCACGAAAGCCCCAACTTGGAGGCAGCAAACGGCACCAAAACCGCCCCAAAAGGCCCCAAATGGCCCCAGAAGGCCCCAAATGGCCCCAAAACTGCCCCAAAAGGCCCCAAAACTGCCTCAAACGGCCCCAAAACCTCTCAAAGTGCCTTCAAGTCTCCTCCAAACCTCCCCAAATGGCCCCAAAATCGCCCCAAAACGGCCTCAAATGGCCCCAAAACCTCTCAAAGTGCCCCAAATGGCCCCAAACCCACCCCCAAAGGCCCCAAAACTGCCCCAAATGATCCCAAAACTGCCTCAAACGGCCCTAAAACCTCTCAAAGTGCCTTCAAGTCTCCTCCAAACCTCCCCAAATGGCCCCAAAATCAACCCAAATGGCCCCAAAATGACCCCAAACGGCCCCAAAACCTCTCAAAGTGCCCCAAATGGCCCCAAACCCACCCCTAAATGCCCCAAAACTGCCCCAAATGACCCCAAAACTGCCTCAAACGGCCCCAAAACCTCTCAAAGTGCCTTCAAGTCTCCTCCAAACCTCCCCAAATGGCCCCAAAATCAACCCAAATGGCCCCAAAATGACCCCAAACGGCCTCAAATGGCCCCAAAACCTCTCAAAGTGCCCCAAATGGCCCCAAACCCACCCCTAAAGGCCCCAAAACTGCCCCAAATGATCCCAAAACCTCTCAAAGTGCCTTCAAGTCTCCTCCAAACCTCCCCAAATGGCCCCAAAATCGCCCCAAAACGGCCTCAAATGGCCCCAAAACCTCTCAAAGTGCCTTCAAGTCCCCTCCAAACCTCCCCAAACATCCCCAAACCCTTCCCAACTCTCCCCAAATGTCCCCAAACTCTCCCCAAGTGTCCCCAAACCCTCCCCAACTCTCCCCAAACATCCCCAGATGTCCCCAAACGTCCCCAAACCCTCTCCAAACGTCCCCAAACCCTCCCCAGATGTCCCCAAACATCCCCAAATCCTCTCAAAACATCCCCAAACTCTTTCCAAACATCCCCAACTCTCCCCAAACGTCCCCAAACCCCCCCCGGTGTCCCCAGGAGGGCTTCCCAGTCCATACCAGTGCCGTACTGGTAGACCTCCATGGGCCTGTTGTACATCTCAGCCCCAAACCCTCCCCAACTCTCCCCAAACGTCCCCAACTCTCCCCAAACGTCCCCAAACCCCCCCCTGGTGTCCCCAGGAGGGCTTCCCAGTCCGTACCAGTGCTGTACTGGTAGACCTCGACGGGCCTGTTGTACATCTTGGGCCCAAACCCTCTTGAAACGTCCCCAAACTCTTTCCAAATGTCCCCAAACTCTCCCCAACTGTCCCCAAACGTCCCCAACTCTCCCCAAATCCTCCCCAAACGTCCCCAAACCCTCCCCAGATGTCCCCAAATGTCCCCAAATCCTCTCAAAACGTCCCCAAACTCTTTCCAAACACCCCCAAGGGTCCTCAAACCCTTCCCAAACGTCCCCAACTCTCCCCAAACGTCCCCAAACTCTCCCCAAACGTCCCCAGACCCCTCCCCAGTGTCCCCAGGAGGGCTTCCCAGTCCGTACCAGTGCCGTACTGGTAGACCTCAACGGGCCTGTTGTACATCTCAGCCCCAAACCCTCCCCAGATGTCCCCAAACGTCCCCAAATCCTCTCAAAACGTCCCCAAACTCTTTCCAAACATCCCCAACTGTCCCCAAACATCACTAAGGGTCCCCAAACTCTCCCCAAATGTCCCCAAACTCTTCCCAAACACCCCAAACCCCCCCCGGTGTCCCCCTCTCCTCCCCCAGGAGGGCTTCCCAGTCCATACCAGTGCTGTACTGGTAGACCTCCACGGGCCTGTTGTACATCTCAGCCCCAAACCCTCCCCAGATGTCCCCAAAGCCTCTCAAAATGTCCCCAAACTCTTTCCAAACACCCCCAAGGGTCTCCAAACCCTCCCCAAACGTCCCCAACTGTCCCCAAACGTCCCCAAACCCTTTCCAAACATCCCCAAACTCTTTCCAAACATCCCCAAGGGTCCCCAAACCCTTCCCAAATGTCCCCAAACTCTCCCCAAACGTCCCCAAACCCCTCCCCGGTGTCCCCAGGAGGGCTTCCCAGTCCGTACCAGTGCCATACTGGTAGACCTCCATGGGCCTGTTGTACATCTCAGCCCCAAACCCTCTTGAAACGTCCCCAAACTCTCCCCAAATGTCCCCAAACTCTTTCCAAACGTCCCAAACTCTCCCCAAGCATCCCCAAATCCTCTCAAAATGTCCCCAAACTCTCTTGAAACGTCCCCAAACCCTCCCCAAATGTCCCCCAAACGTCCCCAAACTCTTTCCAAACATCCCCAACCCTCCCCAGACATCACTAAGGGTCCCCAAACTCTCCCCAAACGTCCCCAACTCTCCCCAAACGTCCCCAAACCCCCCCCGGTGTCCCCAGGAGGGCTTCCCAGTCCGTACCAGTGCTGTACTGGTAGACCTCCACGGGCCTGTTGTACATCTTGTCCCCAAACCCTCCCCAAACATCCCCAACTGTCCCCAAACGTCCCCAAACTCTTTCCAAACATCCCCAACTCTCCCCAGACATCACTAAGGGTCCTCAAACTCTCCCCAAATGTCCCCAACTCTCCCCAAACGTCCCCAAACCCCCCCCCGGTGTCCCCAGGAGGGCTTCCCAGTCCATACCAGTGCCGTACTGGTAGACCTCGACGGGCCTGTTGTACATCTCGGGCCCAAACTCTCCCCAAATGTCCCCAAACTCTTCCCAAACACCCCAAAACCCCCCGGTGTCCCCCTCTCCTCCCCCAGGAGGGCTTCCCAGTCCATACCAGTGCTGTACTGGTAGACCTCCACGGGCCTGTTGTACATCTCAGCCCCAAACCCTCCCCAGATGTCTCCAAACGTCCCAAAATCCTCTCAAAACGTCCCCAAACTCTTTCCAAACATCCCCAACTCTCCCCAAACATCACTAAGGGTCCTCAAACTCTCCCCAAACGTCCCCAACTCTCCCCAAACCCTCCCCAAACGTCCCCAAACCCCTCCCCGGTGTCCCCAGGAGGGCTTCCCAGTCCATACCAGTGCCGTACTGGTAGAACTCCACAGGCCTGTTGTACATCTCGGCCCCAAACCCTCTTGAAACATCCCCAAACCCTCCCCAGATGTCCCCAAACGTCCCCAAACTCTCCCCAAGTGTCCCCAAATCCTTTCAAAATGTCCCCAAACCCTCTTGAAAAGTCCCCAAACTCTCCCCAAACGTCCCCAAACTCTTTCCAAACATCCCCAACTCTCCCCAGACATCACTAAGGGTCCTCAAACTCTCCCCAAACGTCCCCAAACCCCCCCCCGTTGTCCCCAGGAGGGCTTCCCAGTCCATACCAGTGCCGTACTGGTAGACCTCCATGGGCCTGTTGTACATCTCAGCCCCAAACCCTCCCCAGATGTCCCTAAACGTCCCCAAATCCTCTCAAAACGTCCCCAAACTCTTTCCAAACATCCCCAAATCTCCCCAAACATCCCCAAGGGTCCCCAAACTCTCCCTAAATGTCCCCAAACCCTCCCCAAACACCCCAAACCCCCCCCGGTGTCCCCCTCTCCTCCCCCAGGAGGGCTTCCCAGTCCATACCAGTGCTGTACTGGTAGACCTCCACGGGCCTGTTGTACATCTCAGCCCCAAACCCTCCCCAGATGTCCCCAAAGCCTCTCAAAATGTCCCCAAACTCTTTCCAAACACCCCCAAGGGTCTCCAAACCCTCCCCAAACGTCCCCAACTGTCCCCAAACGTCCCCAAACTCTCCCCAAACACCCCCAACTCTCCCCAAACATCCCCAAGGGTCCTCAAACCCTCCCCAACTGTCCCCAAACGTCCCCAAACCCCTCCCCGGTGTCCCCAGGAGGGCTTCCCAGTCCATACCAGTGCCGTACTGGTAGAACTCCACAGGCCTGTTGTACATCTCGGCCCCAAACCCTCTTGAAACATCCCCAAACCCTCCCCAGATGTCCCCAAATGTCCCCAAACTCTCCCCAAGTGTCCCCAAATCCTTTCAAAATGTCCCCAAACCCTCTTGAAAAGTCCCCAAACTCTCCCCAAACGTCCCCAAACTCTTTCCAAACGTCCCCAACTCTCCCCAAACGTCCCCAACTCTCCCCAAACCCTCCCCAAACGTCCCCAAACCCCCCCCCGGTGTCCCCAGGAGGGCTTCCCAGTCCGTACCAGTGCCGTACTGGTAGACCTCCATGGTCCTGTTGTACATCTCGGGCCCAAACCCTCTTGAAACGTCCCCAAACCCTCCCCAAATGTCCCCAAACGTCCCCAAACTCTTTCCAAACACCCCCAACTCTCCCCAGACATCACTAAGGGTCCTCAAACTCTCCCCAAACGTCCCCAAACCCCCCCCCGGTGTCCCCAGGAGGGCTTCCCAGTCCATACCAGTGCCGTACTGGTAGACCTCCATGGGCCTGTTGTACATCTCAGCCCCAAACCCTCCCCAGATGTCCCCAAACGTCCCCAAATCCTCTCAAAACGTCCCCAAACTCTTTCCAAACATCCCCAAGGGTCCTCAAACCCTTCCCAAACATCCCCAACTGTCCCCAAACATCACTAAGGGTCCTCAAACTCTCCCCAAACGTCCCCAAACCCTCCCCAAACGTCCCCAACCCCCCTCCCCGGTGTCCCCAGGAGGGCTTCCCAGTCCGTACCAGTGCCGTACTGGTAGACCTCGACGGGCCTGTTGTACATCTCGGCCATGGCCTGCATCTCGATGTGGTTCCCGTGACAAGTGCTCTTCCTCTTCCTGTTGATGTAGGTGGTGAAGTCCTCGGTCACGTAGTTGGAGAAGTAATCGGCGTTCTTCATCTGGGGACACCGGGGGGACACGGGGGGGACACGGGGGGAAGGGGTCAGGGACAGCCCCAGAGGGATTGGGGACGTTCTGAGGGGGTTTGGGGACAGTTGGGGACGTTTGGGGAGGGTTTGGGGACGTTTGGGGACAGTTGGGGACGTTTGGGGAGGGTTTGGGGACGTTTGGGGACAGTTGGGGACGTTTGGGGAGGGTTTGGGGACATTTGGGGAGGGTTTGGGGACATTTGGGGAGGGTTTGGGGACATCTGGGGACGTTTGGGGAGGGTTTGGGGACGTTTGGGGACAGTTGGGGACGTTTGGGGAGTTGGGGACATTTGGGGGTTGGGACGTTTGGGGACATTTGGGGACATTTGGGGAGGGTTTGGGGACATCTGGGGACGTTTGGGGAGGGTTTGGGGACGTTTGGGGAGGGTTTGGGGACGTTTGGGGAGGGTTTGGGGACGTCTGGGGACGTTTGGGGACATTTGGGGACGTTTGGGGACGTTTGGGGACATTTGGGGACAGTTGGGGACGTTTGGGGAGGGTTTGGGGACGTTTGGGGAGGGTCTGGGGGTGTTTCAAGAGGGTTTGGGGACATTTGGGGAGGTTTGGGGACGTTTGGGGAGGTTTGGGGACATTTGGGGACAGTTGGGGACGTTTGGGGAGGGTTTGGGGACGTCTGGGGAGGGTTTGGGGAGAGTTGGGGACGTTTGGGGACATTTGGGACGTTTGGGGACAGTTGGGGACGTTTGGGGAGGGTTTGGGGACATTTGGGGAGGGTTTGGGGACGTTTGGGGAGGGTTTGGGGACGTTTGGGGAGGGTTTGGGGACGTCTGGGGACGTTTGGGGACGTCTGGGGAGGGTTTGGGGACGTCTGGGGACGTTTGGGGACATTTGGGGACATTTGGGGAGGGTCTGGGGATGTTCTGAGAGGGTTTGGGGACGTTTGGAGAGGATTTGGGGACGTTTGGGGAGGGTTTGGGGGTGTCTGGGGACAGTTGGGGACGTTTGGGGACGTCTGGAGAGGGTTTGGGGACGTTTGGGGAGGTTTGGGGACGTTTGGACAGGGTTTGGGGATGTCTGGGGACAGTTGGGGACATTTTGAGAGGATTTGGGGACATTTGGGGAGAGTTTGGGGACGTTTGGGGAGGGGTTGGGGACGTTTGGGGACGTTTGGGGGCATTTTGAAGGATTTGGGGGCGTCTGGGGAAGGTTTGGGACCCCTGGGGCCGTTTGGGGCCATTTCAAGAGAACTTGGGGAGGTCCTAGGCCCCTCCCAGTGCCTCCCAGTATATCCCAGTCCCTTCCCAGTACCTCCCAGTCCCCTCCCAGTATATCCCAGTCCCCTCCCAGTCCCATCCCAGTCCCTCTCAGTGCCTCCCAGCCCCCTCCCAGTGCCTCCCAGTCCCCTCTCAGTCCCTCCCAGGCCCTCCCAGTATATCCCAGTCCCCTCCCAGATCCTCCCAGTATATCCCAGTCCCCTCTCAGTCCCTCCCAGCCCCCTCTCAGTATATTCCAGTGCCTCCCAGTCCCTCCCAGTGCCTCCCAGCCCCCTCCCAGAGCCTCCCAGTCCCCTCTCAGTCCCTCTCAGTGCCTCCCAGCCCCCTCCCAGTCCCCTCTCATCCTTCCCAGACCCTCCCAGTATATCCCAGTCCCCTCCCAGATCCTCCCAGTATATCCCAGTCCCCTCTCAGTCCCTCCCAGTCCCTTCCCAGTGCCTCACACTATATCCCAGTCCTCTCTGAGTCCCTCCCAGTGCCTCCCAGCCCCCTCCCAGTATATCCCAGTCCCCTCCCAGTCCCTCCCAGTATATCCCAGTCCCCTCCCAGCATATCCCAGTCCCCTCCCAGTGCCTCCCAGTCCCCTCTCAGTCCCTCCCAGTATATCCCAGTCCCCTCCCACTCCCTCCCAGTCCCCTCTCAGTCCCTCCCAGTCCCTCCCAGTGCCTCCCAGTCCCTTTCCAGTGCCTCCCAGTATATCCCAGTCCCCTCTCAGTCCCTCCCAGTCCCTTCCCAGTGCCTCCCAGTATATCCCAGTCCTCTCCGAGTCCCTCCCAGTCCCCTCTCAGTCCCTCCCAGTATATCCCAGTCCCCTCCCAGTCCCTCCCAGTATATCCCAGCCCCCTCCCAGTATATCCCAGTCCCCTCCCAGATCCTCCCAGTATATCCCAGTCCCCTCTCAGTCCTTCCCAGTGCCTCCCAGTATATCCCAATCCTCTCCCACTCCCTCCCAATCCTCTCCCAGTGCCTCCCAGTCCCCTCCCAGTGCCTCCCAGTCCCCTCCCAGTGCCTCCCAGTGCCTCACCAGATAATCCATGCAGTGTTTCCTCACCACCTCGTGCATGTCCTGATCCCCGTACACCTGATCAGCTGCAAGGGGGGGATGAGACGGGACACAGAGTGGGGGGGTCAGGTCAGGGTGGGGGCCGGGGTGGGGGTCAGGGTGGGGGTCGGGGTGCTGTGGGGTGGGGGAGGGGTCTCACCCACGGCCCGGAAGAGGCAGGCTCCGTCCTCCTTCATCTTTTTGATGAGAAATCCTTTTTTTTCCCTCAAAGCCTTCTCGAAGCGGTGCTCCTGCTGGGGGGGACCCCGACATTGGGGGGGGGACCCCGACATTGGGGGGGGGACCCCGACATCGGGGGGGGGACCCTGACATTGGGGGACCCCGACATTGGGGGGGGACCCCAAAATCGGGGGGGGACCCCAAAATCGGGGAGGGACCCCGAAATCGAGGGGGGGACCCCGACATTGGGGGGGGGGACCCTGACATTGGGGGGGGACCCCAAAATCGGGGGGGGACCCCGAAATCGAGGGGGGGACCCCGACATTGGGGGGGGACCCTGACATTGGGGGGGGGACCCCGACATCGGGGGGGGACCCCGACATTAGGGGGGGACCCCGAAATCGAGGGGGGGGACCCCAAAATCGAGGGGGGGGACCCTGACATTGGGGGGGACCCCGACATTGGGGGGGGGACCCCGACATTGGGGGGGGGACCCCGACATCGGGGGGGGACCCCAAAATCGGGGGGGGACCCCGAAATCGAGGGGGGGGACCCTGACATTGGGGGACCCCAAAATCGGGGGACCCCAAAATCGGGGGACCCCGACATTAGGGGACGCCGAAATCGGGGGACCCGACATTGGGGGACCCTGACATTGGGGGAGACCCCGACATTAGGGGGACCCCAAAATGGGGGACCCCGAAATCGAGGGGGGACCTGATCGAGGGCACTAATTCGGGACCCCGACATTGGGGGACCCCACTGGGGGCGGGACCCCGACATTGGGGGACCCTGACATTGGGGGGGGACCCGACATTGGGGGACCCTGACATTGGGGGACCCTGACATTGGGGGACCCCGACATTGGGGGACCCCGACATTGGGACCCCAACATTGGGGGACCCCAAAATCGGGGGACCCACGGGGGACCCCGAAATCGAGGGGACCAATGGGGGACCCTGACATTGGGGGGGGACCCTAAATCGGGGGACCCCGACATTGGGGGGGGACCCCGAAATTGGGGGACCCCGAAATCGAGGGGGGACCCTGACATTGGGGACCCTGACATTGGGGGACCCTGACATTAGGGGGGGACCCCAAAATGGGGGGGAAAAGGGGGGGGCAGGGGGGGGAGGGGCCCCCAGTGGGAACCCAAAGAAGCCCAAAACAAAAGGGGGGAGGGGGGGTCCAACACCCCAACTCCCGGTCCATTCCCACTCCCTCTTGGTCCCGGTTCTGACCCGTTCGGTTCTGGTTTGGTTCCCCCCCCACCCTGAGCAGAACTTCCTGGATCCCAATTCTCCCTCCTGGCCCCGGTTCTGGTTCCCCCTGGTCCAAGTTCCCCTTGGTTCTGGGTCCCCTCAGGCCCGGTTCTCCCTCCCCCCAGTCCTGGTTCTGGTTCCCTTTGGTCCTGGTTCTCCCTTCCTGGTCCCGGTTCCCCTCAGGCCCAGTTCTGGTTCTGCCCAGTCCCAGTTCTGGTTCCCTTTGGTCCTGGTTCTCCCTTCCCGGTCCCGGTTCCCCAGTCCCGGTTCTGGTTCCCTTTGCTCCCAGTTCCCCCCGGTCCCAGTTCCCCAGTCCCGGTTCTGGTTCCCTTTGGTCCTGGTTCTCCCTCCCCGGTCCCGGTTCCCCTCAGGCCCAGTTCTGGTTCCCCCTGGTCCTGGTTCTGTTTCCCTTCGGTTCCGGTCCCGGTTCCCCATTCCCAGTTCTGGTTCTGCCCAGTCCCAGTTCTGGTTCCTGTCGGTCCCGGTTCTGGTTCCCTTTACTCCCAGTGCTCCCTCCCCGGTCCCGGTTCCCCTCAGACCCAGTCCCAGTTCTGGTTCCCCCCGGTCCCGGTTCTGGTTCCCTTTGCTCCCAGTTCCCCCTGGTCCTGGTTCCCCAGTCCCGGTTCTGGTTCCCCCTGGTCCCGGTTCCCTTTACTCCCAGTTCTCCCTCCCCAGTCCCGGTTCCCCTCAGGCCCAGTTCTGGTTCTGCCCAGTCCCAGTTCTGGTTCCCTTTGCTCCCAGTTCCCCCCAGTCCCGGTTCTGGTTCCCTTTGCTCCCAGTTCTCCCTCCCCGGTCCCAGTTCCCCTCAGGCCCAGTTCTGGTTCCCCCCGATCCCGGTTCTGTTTCCCTTCGGTTCCGGTCCCAGTTCCCCCCAGTCCTGGTTCCCTTCAGGCCCAGTTCTGGTCCCCCAAGTCCCGGTTCTGGTTCCCTTTGCTCCCAGTTCCCCCTGGTCCCAGTTCCCCATTCCCGGTTCTGGTTCCCCCCAGTCCCGGTTCTGGTTCCCCCCAGTCCCGGTTCTGTTTCCCTTCGGTTCTGGTCCCGGTTCCCCAGTCCCGGTTCTGGTTTCCCCTGGTCCCGGTTCCCTTTACTCCCAGTTCTCCCTCCCCGGTCCCGGTTCTGGTTCCCTTTGGTCCCAGTTCCCCCCGGTCCCGGTTCTGGTTTCCCTCGGTCCCGGTTCTGGTTCCCCTCGGTCCCGGTTCTGGTTCCCTTTGGTCCCAGTTCCCCCCGGTCCCGGTTCTGGTTCCCCTCGGTCCCGGTTCTGGTTCTGCCCAGTCCCGGTTCTGGTTCCCTTTACTCCCAGTTCCCCCCGGTCCCAGTTCCCCAGTCCCGGTTCTGGTTCCCCTGGGTCCCGGTTCTACTCCCCCCCTCCCTATTCCCCCCTCCCCTCATCCCGGTCCGGTTCGGTTCGGTCCGGTTCGGTTCGGTTCGGTTCCCCCCGCACCTGCTCCGCCGTTGCCGGGTCCATTTCCACCCTCCCGGCCTCGTATTCATCTTCGCTGTTGTAACCTCCTCCGGTATCATCTGGACCGGAACCTCCACCGGAACCGAGACCCAAACCCAGTCCCAAGCCCAGACCCAACCCGGGTCCGCTCCCCCCGCTGGTACCGGCTCCGGTTCCGCCCCTCCTCCTCCTCTTGCTGTGCCCGGGGCCCCCCCCGCCGCTTCCTCCCCCCCCCCCCCCTCCTCCTCCTCCTCCTCCTCCTCCTCTCGGTTCCGGTTCTAAACCCAACAACGAACCGGGACCATCCGGACCTCCTGGACCTCCCCCAACCGAACCTCCGGGTCCGTTCGGGGGGGGGGAACCGGCACTGGGCAGAACCCCCCCCCCCAGCCCCGTAAAGGGGGAGGGGGCGAAGCTCTGGGCCGGGGACCCCCGACCCCTCCGGGCCCTCCCGGTTCGACTCCTCCGGTTCCTCTGTCGGTACCGGGTTCGGTTCCTCTTTCCGAACCGCTTTCCGGACCCGAATCGGCGTCTCCGTCCGGTGCCGGGACCGGTTTCTTCTTCGGTAAAATCGTCATGGCGGGGAAGGCATCAGGAGGAGGAGGAGGAGGAGGAGGAGGAGGAGGAGGAGGAGGAGGAACCGGGACCGAACCGAACCGAGCGGAACCGAGGAGGAGGAGGAGAAGCGGAAGGGAAGGAAAGAAACGGCGAACCGGGAAGTCCCGGAAGGTGCCGGGATGAAGCGGAACCGAAGAGCGAGGGGGGAGGGGGGGCAGGGGAAGGGATTCCGGGTGGGACGGAAGGGCCGGGCCGGGCCCGGAGCCTCCCGAGGGGACGCGGGCGCTGCCGGGGCCTCCGGTGTCAACATCAACAGCCCTGACCTCTGACCCCGAGCCCCGCTTCCGCCTCGCCCGCCCGGAGCCTTCTGATTGGCCCGAAGCAAGAAAACGGCGGGCGATTGGGTGGAAGAGCGACAGGAAGTCCCGCCCGTTCCCGGAAGCAGGAAGGAACGGGGGAAGGGAGGGACCGGCGTTGCCATGGAGACCGCGCGGCTGCGCGCTGATTGGGTGAGAGGAGGGGGAGGGGCGGGGAAAAGGAGCGGAGGGCAGGGCGGTGATTGGGCGGCGCGAAAGGGGGCGGAGACTCAGGGGGGAGAGGGCGGTGATTGGGTGACGCGCGAAGGAGGCGTGGCCAAAAGGGGGAGGGGCCGATTGGACGGCGCGGAGAGGGGCGGAGCCGCGGGAGCGGACGCCGCTGATTGGCTGCCGGCGGCCCGTCCGTGAGCGGCGATTGGCTCCCGCCGGCGACCTAATTTCTGATTGGCCGGGCGGGGCGAGCCACGCCCACAACCGGCGGAGCCGTCAATCAACGCTGGGCCACGCCCCTTTTGTCTTGGCCCCGCCCCTTGGGACACCAAGAGCCCCGGGGGGGGGGGGGGAACTGGGACCAGTATGGGGGAACGGGGGGCACTGGGAGGGACTGGGAGGGGAGTAGGGGGGCTGGGAGGGGACTGGGAGGCACTGGGGGGCACTGGGAGGCACTGGGAGGGAATTGGGAGGGAGTGGGGGGTACTGGGGGGGAACTGAGAGGGACTGGGGGGGAACTGGGAGGGACTGGGAGGGGATTGGGATGGACTGGGAGGGACTGGGAGGGAACTGGGAGGGACTGAGGGGCACTGAGGGGGTGCTGGGAGGGACTGGGAGGGACTGGGAGGGAATTGGGGGGACTGGGAGGTGTTGGAATGGAGATAAAGGGGGATATAGAGGGACTGGGAGGGACTGGGAGAGACTGGGAGGGGATTGGGAGAGACTGGAGGGGACTGGGAGGGACTGGGAGGGGATTGGGAGGGACTGGAGGGGACTGGGAGGGACTGGGAGGGGATTGGGAGGGACTGGAGGGGACTGGGAGGGACTGGGAGGGGACTGGGAGAGACTGGAGGGGACTGGGAGGGACTGGAGGGGACTGGGAGAGACTGGGAGGGACTGGGAGGTGTTGGAATGGACATAATGGGGGATATAGAGGGACTGGGAGGGGATGAAGGGAAACTGGGAGGCACTGGGAGGGACTGGGAGAGACTGGTGTGTACTGGTGTGCACTGGGAGGGGACTGGGAGGGACTGGGAGGTGTTGGAATGGACATAAAGGGGGATATAGAGAGACTGGGAGGGGATGAAGGGAAACTGGGAGAGACTGGTGTGTACTGGTGTGTACTGGGAGGGGATGGAAGGGACTGGGAGGGACTGCAGGGTGTTCGAACGGGGATAAAGGGGGATACAGGGGGACTGGAGGGGAACTGGGAGGCACTGGGAAGGACTGGGAGGGACTGGAGGGTGACTGGGAGGGACTGGAGGGTAACTGGGAGGCGCTGGTGTGTACTGGTGTGCACTGGGAGGCACTGGGAGGGGATGGAAGGAACTGGGAGGGACTGCAGGGTGTTCGAATGGGGATAAAGGGGGATACAGAGGAACTGGAGGGGAACTGGGAAGGACTGGAGGGTAACTGGGAGGGACTGGAGGGTAACTGGGAGGCACTGGTGTGTACTGGTGTGCACTGGGAGGCACTGGGAGGCACTGGGAGGGACTGGGAGGGACTGGGAGGGACTGCAGGGTGTTCGAACGGGGATAAAGGGGGATACAGGGGGACTGGGCAGTAACTGGGAGGCACTGGTGTGTACTGGTGTGCACTGGGAGTTACTGGTGGTTACTGGGCGTTACTGGGCCGATCCCCGCACAGCACAGACCCCTCCCCCATTTCCAGGCCTTTTATTGAAGCCCCAAATTCCCCTCCCCCCCCCCCTAAAAAACCCAAAACGGTCCCGGGGGGCCCCTCCCCCCCCTGGGCTTGGCTGGGGGCTTGGGGGAGGTTTGGGGGCTGGGGGTTTGGGGGGTCTCAGGGATCTGGGGTGTCATTGGTGTTTGGGGGGTCAGTGGGATCTGGGGGTGTCATTGCTGTTTGGGGTCTCAGGGATCTGGGGGTGTCACTGGTGTTTGGGGGTCAGTGCTGTTTGGGGGGGGTCAGTGGGATCTGGGGGTCTGTGGGATCTGGGGGTGTCACTGGTGTTTGGGGGGGTCTCAGGGATCTGGGGGTGTCATTGCTGTTTGGGGGGGGGTCATTGGTGTTTGGGGGGGGGTCTCAGGGATCTGGGGGTGTCAGTGGTGTTTGGGGGGGGGTCTCAGTGATTGGGGGGGTGTCACTGCTGTTTGGGGGGTCTCAGTGTTGTTTGGGGGGGTCAGTGGGATCTGGGGGGGGGTCTCAGGGATCTGGGGGTGTCACTGGTGTTTGGGGGGGGGTCATTGGTGTTTGGGGGGGGTCTCAGGGATCTGGGGGTGTCATTGCTGTTTGGGGGGGGGTCATTGGTGTTTGGGGGGGGTCTCAGGGATCTGGGGGTGTCATTGCTGTTTGGGGGGGTCTGTGGGATCTGGGGGTGTCACTGGTGTTTGGGGGGGGATCTCAGGGATCTGGGGGTGTCATTGGTGTTTGGGGGGGGGTCTCAGGGATCTGGGGGTGTCATTGGTGTTTGGGGGGGGTCAGTGGGATCTGGGGGGGGTCAGTGGGATCTGGGGGTGTCATTGGTGTTTGGGGGGGGTCTCAGGGATCTGGGGGTGTCAGTGCTGTTTGGGGGGGTGTCACTGGTGTTTGGGGGGGGTCTCAGGGATCTGGGGGTGTCAGTGCTGTTTGGGGGGGTGTCACTGGTGTTTGGGGGGGGTCTCAGGGATCTGGGGGTGTCACTGTTGTTTGGGGGGGGGTCTGTCTCTGAGGAGCTGCGCGGTGCTGAGGTTGCTGAAGGAGTCGATGAGCAGCACCCCCGGGACCACCACCCAGAGCCCGTTGAGCCCCACGAAGTAACCCCAGAAGTAGAGGGGGTGGGGGTCGCTGTGAGCCCAGCCCCCCCGCCCCGCTGTCACGAAGTACAGAACGTCCCCGTAGAGCTGGCCTGCAGGAGAGACCCCAATTAGAGAGCCCTTAATTAGAGACCCCCTAATTAGAGAGATCCCCCCCCAGTTAGAGAGATCCCCCCCAATTAGAGACCCCCCAGTTAGAGACCCCCCCCAGTTAGAGACAGATCCCCCCCTCAATTAGAGAGACCCCCCCCATTAGAGACCCCCCAATTAGAGAGACCCCTTAATTAGAGACCCCTTAATTAGAGAGATCCCCCCCCAGTTAGAGAGATCCCCCCCAATTAGAGACCCCCCAATTAGAGACAGAGCCCCCCCAATTAGAGAGACCCCCCCAGTTAGAGACCCCCCAATTAGAGAGACCCCTTAATTAGAGACCCCCTAATTAGAGAGACCCCTTAATTAGAGACCCCCTAATTAGAGAGATCCCCCCCCAGTTAGAGAGATCCCCCCCAATTAGAGACCCCCCAGTTAGAGACCCCCCCAATTAGAGACAGAGCCCCCCCAATTAGAGAGACCCCCCCATTAGAGACCCCCCAATTAGAGAGACCCCTTAATTAGAGACCCCTTAATTAGAGAGATCCCCCCCCAGTTAGAAAGACCCCCCCCCAATTAGAGAGACCCCCCCATTAGAGACCCCTTAATTAGAGACCCCCTAATTAGAGAGATCCCCCCCCAGTTAGAGACAGATCCCCCCCTCAATTAGAGAGACCCCCCCATTAGAGACCCCCCAATTAGAGAGACCCCTTAATTAGAGACCCCCTAATTAGAGAGATCCCCCCCAGTTAGAAAGACCCCCCCCCAATTAGAGACCCCCCCCATTAGAGACCCCCCAATTAGAGAGACCCCTTAATTAGAGACCCTAATTAAGTCCCCCAGTTAGAGTCCCCCAATTAGAGACCCCCAGTTAGAGACCCCCAGTTAGAGAGATCCCCCTCAATTAGAGAGCCCCCCATTAGAGACCCCCAATTAGAGAGCCCTTAATTAGAGACCCCCTAATTAGAGAGATCCCCCCCAATTAGAAACCCCCCTCAACTAGAGACCCCCCCCAGTTAGAGACACCCCCAGTTAGAGACCCCCCCTTAATTAGAGACCCCCCCTTAATTAGAGAGACCCCCTAATAGAGAGACCCCCCAATTAGAGACACCCCCATTAGAGAGATCCCCCCTTAATTAGAGACACTCCCTTAATTAGAGAGATCCCCAGTTAGAGACCCCCCCTCAATTAGAGACAGAGCCCCCCCAATTAGAGACAGACCCCCCAATTAGAGAGACCCCCCCTTAATTAGAGACCCCCCCCCAGTTAGAGAGATCCCCCCTTAATTAGAGACCCCCCTCAATTAGAGACCCCCCCTCAATTAGAGAGACCCCCAAATTAGAGACAGACCCCCCAATTAGAGAGACCCCCCCCAATTAGAGACCCCCCAATTAGAGACAGACCCCCTAATTAGAGAGACCCCCCCTTAATTAGAGAGACCCCCTAATTAGAGAGACCCCCCAATTAGAGACAGACCCCCTAATTAGAGAGACCCCCCCTTAATTAGAGACAGACCCCCCCAGTTAGAGACCCCCCCAATTAGAGAGACCCCCCCAGTTAGAGAGACCCCCCCTTAATTAGAGACCCTCCCTTAATTAGAGAGACCCCCCCTCAATTAGAGACAGAGCCCCCCCAATTAGAGAGACCCCCTCAATTAGAGAGACCCCCCCTTAATTAGAGACCCTCCCTTAATTAGAGAGATCCCGTTAGAGACCCCCCCTCAATTAGAGACAGAGCCCCCCCAATTAGAGACAGACCCCCCAATTAGAGAGACCCCCCCTTAATTAGAGACCCCCCCCAGTTAGAGAGACCCCCCCTTAATTAGAGACCCCCCCAATTAGAGACAGACCCCCTAATTAGAGACCCCCCCTTAATTAGAGACAGACCCCCCCAGTTAGAGACCCCCCCAATTAGAGAGACCCCCCAATTAAAGAGAGACCCCCCCTTAATTAGAGACCCCCCCAATTAGAGACCCCCCCCCAATTAGAGACAGACCCCCCCAATTAGAGAGACCCCTTAATTAGAGAGACCCCCCCTAATTAGAGACCCCCCAATTAGAGACCCCCCCAATTAGAGAGACCCCCCCCAATAGAGCCCCCCCAATTAGAGACAGACCCCCTAATTAGAGAGACCCCCCCTTAATTAGAGACAGACCCCCCCAGTTAGAGACCCCCCCAATTAGAGAGACCCCCAGTTAGAGAGACCCCCCCTTAATTAGAGAGACCCCCCCTCAATTAGAGACAGAGCCCCCCCAATTAGAGACCCCTTCAATTAGAGAGACCCCCTAATTAGACAGAACCCCCCAGTTAGAGACCCCCCAATTAGAGAGACCCCCTTAATTAGAGAGACCCCCCCAATTAGAGAGACCCCCCCTTAATTAGAGACAGACCCCCCCAGTTAGAGAGACCCCCCCTTAATTAGAGAGACCCCCCCTCAATTAGAGACAGAGCCCCCCCAATTAGAGACCCCTTCAATTAGAGAGACCCCCCCTTAATTAGAGACCCTCCCTTAATTAGAGAGACCCCCCCCCAATTAGAGACAGACCCCCCCAATTAGAGACCCCCCAATTAGAGAGACCCCCCCTTAATTAGAGACAGACCCCAATTAGAGACCCCCCCTTCAATTAGAGACCCCCCCTAATTAGACAGAACCCCCCAGTTAGAGACCCCCCAATTAGAGAGACCCCCTTAATTAGAGAGACCCCCCCAATTAGAGAGACCCCCCCTTAATTAGAGACAGACCCCAATTAGAGACCCCCCCTTCAATTAGAGACCCCCCTAATTAGACAGAACCCCCCAGTTAGAGACCCCCCAATTAGAGAGACCCCCTTAATTAGAGAGACCCCCCCAATTAGAGAGACCCCCCCTTAATTAGAGACAGACCCCCCCCAATTAGAGACCCCCCCCAGTTAGGGACAGACCCCCCCAGTTAGAGACCCCCCCCCCAATCTCAGGGATTGGGGGGGTCTCAGGGTTTGGGGGGGGTCTCAGGGATCTGGGGGGGGTCTGTGGGATTTGGGGGGGGTCTCAGGGATCTGGGGGGGTCTCAGGGATCTGGGGGGGTCTGTGGGGTTTAGGGGGGTCTCAGGGATTTGGGGGGGGTCTCAGGGATTCGGGGGGGGTCTCAGTGTTTGGGGGGGGGTCTAGGGTTTAGGGGGTCTCAGGGATCTGGGGGGTCTCAGGGATCTGGGGGTCTCAGGGATGGGGTCTCGGGGGGGTCTCGAGATCTGGGGGCGGGTCTGGATTTGGGGGGTCTGGGAGTCTGGGAGGTCTGGGGTCTTGGGGGTCTCAGGGATTCTGGGGGTCTCAGGGTCTCGGGGGGTCTCGGGATTTGGGGGTCTCAGGACGGGGGTCTCAGAGGTTTGGGGGGGTCTCAGGGATTTGGGGGGTCTGAGAGTCTGGGAGGGTCTGGGGTCTTTGGGGGGTCTCAGGGATTGGGGGTCTCGGGATCTGGGTCTCAGGGATCTGGGGGTCTCAGGGATTGGGGAGGGTCTCAGGGATTCGGGGGTCTCAGGGATCTGGGGGTCTCAGGGATTTGGGGGGTCTCAGGGGTTTGGGGGGCTCTCGGGGGTCTGGGGGGGTCTCAGGGGTTTGGGGTCCTCAGGGGATCCGGGTCTGTGGGGGTTTAGGGGTCTCAGGGATTTGGGGGGTCTCCAGGATTCGGGGGGTCTCAGGGATTTGGGGGGTCTCAGGGGTTTGGGGTCTGTGGGATTTGGGGGTCTCAGGGATCTGGGGGTCTCAGGGATTTGGGGTCTCAAGGGTTTGGTCTCAGGGTTTGGGGTCTCAGGGTTGGGTCTCAGGGATCTGGGGGTCTGGGGTTTGGGGGTCTGGGGAGTCTGGGAGGGTCTGGGGTCTTTGGGGGTCTCAGGGTTTGGGGGGTCTCAAGGGTTTGGGGGGGTCTCAAGGGTTTGGGGGGGTCTCAGGGTTTGGGGGGGGTCTCAAGGTTTAGGGGGGGGTCTCAGGGATCTGGGGGGGTCTCAGGGGTTTGGGGGGGGGTCTGGGGGAGTCTGGGAGGGTCTGGGGTCTTTGGGGGGGTCTCAGGGATTCTGGGGGGGGTCTCAGTGTTTTTGGGGGGGTCTGTGGGATTTGGGGGGGTCTCAGGGGTTTGGGGGGGGTCTCAGGGGTTTGGGGGGGGTCTCAGGGATTCGGGGGGGGTCTGTGGGGTTTGGGGGGGGTCTGTGGGGTTTGGGGGGGGGTCTCTGACCCACCCAGGGAGAGGAGGAGCTGCAGGATGTAGCGGGAGGGGTGTCGGTGCTGGAAGGAGAGGAAGGTGAGGAAGCTGAGGGGCCCCCAGGCCCAGGCTGTCACCGTTTCCATGGCAACCGTGAAGTCATCGCTCCTGGGGAGGGGGGGGGGACACGGGGGGGGGGTCCAGGGGTTATTTTGGGGGGGTTTGGACCCTTCCCTGGCAGCCCCCTCCCCATCTCCCCCCAGACTCACGTCAGGTACCGGCTGTCGGCCTTGGCGTATTCCTTCCCTGGGGGGGGGGACACAGAGGTGACCCCAAGACCCCCCCCCAAAGACCCCAGACCCCCCCCAGACTCCCCCAGACCCCCCCAGGCCCCCAACCCCCCATTATCCCCCCCCCAGACCCCCCTTTTACTCCCCAGACCCCCATTATCCCCTCCAGACCCCCCCTCGGGACCCCAGATGCCCCCCAACACCCCCCCCCAGCACCCCCCCAGGACCCCAGGACCCCCAGGACCCCAGACCCCCCCAGACCCCAAACCCCCCATTATCCCCCCCCCAGACCCCCCTTTTACTCCCCAGACCCCCATTATCCCCTCCATTATCCCCCCTCGGGACCCCAGACCCCCCCTTTCCCCCACAGGACCCCCCCCCAGGACCCCAGACCCCCCCCAGGCCCCACTGGCACCCCCAGACCCCATTATCCCCCCCAAACGCCCCTTTTTACTCCCCAGACCCCCCCCTTTCCCCCTCGAGACCCCCCCAAAGACCCCAGACCCCCCCAGACTCCCCCAGACCCCAACCCCCCCATTATCCCCCCCCCCAGACCCCCCTTGTCCCCCCCAGACCCCCATTATCCCCCCCAGACCCCCCCTTGGGACCCCAGACCCCCCCTTTCCCCCACAGGACCCCTCCCAAGACCCCCTACCCCCCCCCAGACTCCCCCTTGCCCCCCCAACAACCCCAAGCCCCCCCTTTTTCCACCCCAAACCCCCCCATTACCCCCAGACCCCCCCTTTCCCCCTCCAAGACCCCCCCCCCAAGACCCCAGAGCCCCCCAGACCCCACTGGCACCCCCAGACCCCCCATTATCCCCCTTAACCCCCCCCTAATGACCCCAGAGCCCCCCTTTTCCCCCCCCCAGGACCCCCCCTTTTTGCCCCCCAAGACCCCCCTGAAGACCCCAGACCCCCCCAGACCCCCCTTTTCCCCCCCAGCCCCCCACTATCCCCCCCAGGGTCCCCATTACCCCCCCCAAATGACCCCAAGCCCCCCCCCAAACACCCCCTTTTCCCCCCCAAACAACCCCAGCCCCCCCTTATCCCCCCCAAGCCCCCCTCTTACCCCCCCCAACCCCCCCCTTATCCCCCCTAAATGACCCCAAGCCCTCTACCCCCAAATGCCCCCTTTTCCCCCCCAGACCCCCTTTACCCCCCCAAACGACCCCAAACCCCCCCTTATCCCCCCCAGACCCCCTTTACCCCCCCTAAACGACCCCAAACCCCCTCTTAGCCCCTCAGACCCCCTTTACCCCCCCCAAACGACCCCAAACCCCCTCTTACCCCCCCCAGACCCCCATTATCCCCCCCAAATTCCCTCTTACCCCCCCCAATCCCCCAATTCTCCCCCCCAGACCCCCCTTATCCCCCTCAAATGACCCCAAACCCCCCCTTGTCCCCCCCAAACGACACCCAGACCCCCATTAACTCCCCTAAACGACCCCAAACCCCCATTATCCCCCCCAGACCCCCTTTACCCCCCCCAAACGACCCCAAACCCCTCTTACCCCCCAGACCCCCTTTACCCTCAAACGACCTCAAACCCCCTCTTATCCCCCAACCCCTTTACCCCCAACGACCCCAAACCCCTTCTACCCCCAAACCCCCTTTACCCCCAAACGACCCCAAACCCCCTCTTATCCCCCCCAAACCCCCTTTAACCCCCCCAAACGACCCCAAACCCCCCCTTATCCCCCCCAGACTCACAGACATCCGCCAGCAGCCCGCTGTCCGCCTGGAGCCCGCGGTGCCTGACACTGAAATACCCCTCCAGGACCCCGTGGATGGCGGCGCAGAGGAGGAACCAGCCCTGAGCCAATCGGCGGCCTCGGCTCATCTTAGCCCCGCCCACCGCCCAGCCGGCGGCCAATAGGAAAGCTCCTACCAACCCCACCGCGCCTGCGCACTGCCAACCGGGCCTCCCGCCGGCGACGTAACCGGGAAGCGACAAGGTCCTCGGCCAATAGGGATGCGCCGGCGTCGCCATGGCAACCGCTGGAAGGCGGAAGTAGCGAAGCGCGGGTGAGGGGGGGGGGAGCAGAAAAACCCCAAATTAAAATAAAAATCAATTAAAAAACCTGAGCCAGGCCCCTCCCCCACGTCCCGCAACTCCCCCAATGGCCCCAAATCTCTCAGAATGGCCCCAAAAAGCGGCTTTGCCCCCTCCCCCCCTCCTCACCTCTCCCGCTTCGCTCCCGCTCTGCCCGCGGCCTCCGCTGCCTCCCCCGCTTCCCGCCCGCCGCTGGCCCCGCCCCCTCCGCCCTCTCAGCCAATCGCAGAGCGGGATACGCCCAGTCCATACCGATAGCTCCGCCCCCAGCTCGCAGTTCCCAGGCGCTGATTGGCTGAGAGCGCCGCTCGGGTGATGTGGGGCCAGGGGGCGGGGCCTGAGCGTTTGGCTCCGCCCAAGGGGGGCGTGGTCTGATGGGGCCGTTTCATTGATCAAAAACGGGGGGCGGGGGCGGCTTCATTGATGAAATGGGGGCTGCGGGACCTTGTGGGAGGGACTGGGAGGGACTGGGAGGCACTGGGAGGCACTGGGAGGCACTGGAGGGGAACTGGAGGGACTGGGAGACACTGGAGGGGAACTGGGAGACACTGGAGGGGAACTGGGAGGGGCTGGGAGACACTGGAGGGGAACTGGGAGACACTGGAGGGGAACTGGGAGGGGCTGGGAGACACTGGAGGGGAACTGGGAGGGACTGGGGGGCACTGGGAGGGACTGGGAGGCACTGGAGGGGAACTGGGAGGGACTGGGAGGCACTGGAGGGGAACTGGAGGGGAACTAGGAGGGACTGGAGGGGAACTGGGAGACACTGGGGGGCACTGAGAGGGACTGGGAGGGACTGGGAGGGACTGAGGGGAACTGGAGGGGAACTGGGAGACACTGGAGGGGAACTAGGAGGGACTGGGAGACACTGGAGGGGAACTGGGAGACACTGGAGGGGAACTGGGAGGGACTGGGAGACACTGGAGGGGAACTGGGAGACACTGGAGGGGAACTGGGAGGGACTGGGAGACACTGGAGGGGAACTGGGAGACACTGGGGGGCACTGAGAGGGAACTGGGAGGGACTGGAGGGGAACTGGGAGGGACTGGGAGACACTGGAGGGGAACTGGGAGGGACTGGGAGACACTGGAGGGGAACTGGGAGACACTGGAGGGGAACTGGGAGGGACTGGGAGACACTGGAGGGGAACTAGGAGGGACTGGGAGGCACTGGGAGGGAACTGGGAGGGACTGGGAGACACTGGAGGGGAACTGGGAGACACTGGGGGGCACTGAGAGGGAACTGGGAGGGACTGGAGGGGAACTGGGAGGGACTGGGAGGCACTGGGAGGGAACTGGGAGGGGGGCAGTGTGAGCTCCCCCCCATTTTGGGGTCTCCAGGCCTCGGGGTGCTCAAACTCCATTTTATTGCTGCATTCCAAGGGGGGGGCCCGGATTTGGGGGGGGTCCCAGATCAGGGGGGGTCCTGGGTCAGCGGGGGGGTCCCAGGTCAGGGGGGGTCCAGGTTTGGGGGGGGTCCCAGGTCAGGGGGCTCGGGTCAGGGGTCAGATTGGGGTTCTGCAGGGGGCCCGGGTCGGGGGGGCTCCTGTCAGGGGGTGTCGGATGGGGGGGTCCCGTCAGGGGGTCTCGGGTCGGGGGCTCCAGCTTTGGGGGTGTCCTGGGTGGGGGTCTCGGGTCAGGGGGAACTCGGGCGGGGGGGTCTCTGTCAGGGGGTCCTGGGTTTGGGGTCCCGGGTCAGGGGGTCTGATTTGGGGGTGTCCTGGGTCAAGGGGGAGGGTCTGGGGTTGGGGGGAGCTTCGGGCCGGGCCCGGGTCAGGGGGTCTTGTGGGGGTCCTGGGTCAGAGGGGGTCCTGGGTCAGGGGTTCAGATTTGGGTTCTGTCAGGGGGTCCCGGGGTCAGGGGGGTGTCTGGATTTGGGGGGGGGTCCTGGGTCAGGGGGGGTCCTGGGTTAAGGGGAGGTCTGGGGGTCCCGGGTCAGGGGGGGTCCCAGGTCGGGGGGGGAGTTCTGGGTCGGGGGGGGTCCCGGGTCAGGGGGGGTCCAGGTTTGGGGGGCGTCCCAGGTCAGGGGGGGTCCCAGGTCAGGGGGGGTCCTGGGTTTGGGGGGGGTCCCGGGTCAGGGGGTGTCCAGGTTTGGGGGGGGTCCCAGGTCAGGGGGGGTCCTGGGTCAGGGGGGTCCTGGGTTAAGGGGAGGTCTGGACTTTGGGGGGGGTCCCAGGTCAGGGGGGTGTCTAGATTTGGGGGGGGTCCTGGGTCAGGGGGGGGTCTGGATTTGGGGGGGGGTCCCGGGTCAGGGGGGGTCCTGGGTTAAGGGGGGGTCCTGGGTCAGGGGGGTGTCTGGGTTTGGGGGGGGGTCCCGGGTCAGGGGGGGTCCTGGGTTAAGGGGGGGTCCTGGGTCAGGGGAGGTCTGGACTTTGGGGGGGGTCCCAGGTCAGGGGGGTGTCTGGATTTGGGGGGGGGTCACGGGGGGGGCTCGGGGCGGCGTTTGGGTTGGTTGCGTTCGGGGTGCAGGAGGATGACGTAAACTTTGGGGGCGTAGAGGAGCCCCAAGGGGACGGAGGCCGAGAGGCTCATGGAGACCGTCAGGGTCGCCGTCTGCACGTGGACCTGGGGGGCACAGGGGGGGGGACCCCAAGAGTCAACACCCCCCAACACATCCACATCATCCCACACACCCCCCCCGGAGCACCCCGATATCCCCAGGGGGACTGAGGGTCCCTCAAACCTCCTCAGACCCCCCTGAGATGCCTCCAAACCCCCCTGAGATGCCCTCAAGACCCCCTCAAACCCCCCCGAGATCCTTCAAACCCCCCAAGATCCTTCAAACCTCCTCCAGACCCCCCCAACCTCCCCTTAGACACCCCCAAACCCCCCCAAGATCCCTCAGAACCTCCCAAGATCCTTCAAACCTCAAGATCCCTCAAACCCCTTTGAGATGCCCTCAAGATCCCTCAAACCCCCCCAAGATGCCCTCAAACCTCCCCAAGACCCCTTAAATCCCCCCAAGATCCTTCAAACCTCCTCAAGACCCCTCCAAGATCCCTCAAACCCCCCCAAGATCCCTCAAACCTCCTCAAGATGCCCTCAAGACCCCCTCAAACCCCCCCGAGATCCTTCAAACCCCCCAAGATCCTTCAAACCTCCTCCAGACCCCCCCAACCTCCCCTTAGACACCCCCAAACCCCCCCAAGATCCCTCAGAACCTCCCCAAGATCCCTCAAACCTCCTCAAGACCCCCCCAATATCCCTCAGACCCCCCCCAAGACCCCTCAAACCCTCCCAAGATCCTTCAAAACTCAAGATCCCTCAAACCCCTTTGAGATGCCCTCAAGATCCCTCAAACCCCCCCAAGATCCTTCAAACCTCCTCAAGACCCCCCCAAGATCCCTCAAACCTCCTCAAGATCCCTCAAACCTCCTCAAGACCCCACCAACCCCCCCTTAGACACACCCAACCCCCCCCAAGATCCCTCAACCCCCCCAAGATGCCCTCAGAACCTCCCCAAGACCCCTCAAACCCCACCAAGATGCCCTCAAGACCCCCTCAAATCCCCCAAGAGCCCCTCAACCCCCTTGAGACCACCTCAACCCCCCCCGAGATGCCCTCAAGACCCCTCCAAGATCCCTCAAACCCCCTTGAGATGCCCTCAAACCCCCCCAAGATCCCTCAAACCTCCTCAAGACCCCTCCAAGATCCCTCAAACCCCCTTGAGATGCCCTCAAGAGCCCCTCAAACCCCCCCAAGATCCCTCAAACCTCCCCAAGACCCCTCAAACCTCCTCAAGACCCCCCCTAGATCACCTCAAACCCTCTTGAGATGCCCTCAAGATCCCTCAAACCTCCCCAAGATCCCTCAAACCTCCTCAAGACCCCCCCTAGATCACCTCAAACCCCCTTGAGATGCCCTCAAGAGCCCCTCAAACCCCCCAAGACCCCTCAACCCCCTTGAGACCACCTCAAACCTCCCTGAGATGCCCTCAAACCTCCCCAAGACCCCTCAAACCTCCTCAAGACCCCCCCTAGATCCCCTCAACCCCCCTTGAGATGCCCTCAAGACCCCCTCAAACCCCCCCAAGATCCCTCAAACCTCCCCAAGACCCCTCAAACCCCCCCAAGATCCCTCAAACCTCCTCAAGACCCCTCCTAGATCCCCTCAAACCCTCTTGAGATCCCCTCAAACCCCCCCAAGATGCCCTCAAACCTCCCCAAGACCCTTTAAATCCCCCCAAGATCCTTCAAACCTCCTCAAGACCCCTCCAAGATCCCTCAAACCCCCTTGAGATGCCCTCAAACCTCCCCAAGATCCCTCAAACCTCCCCAAGATCCCTCAAACCTCCTCAAGATGCCCTCAAGACCCCCTCAAATCCCCCAAGAGCCCCTCAACCCCCTTGAGGCCACCTCAACCCCCCCCGAGATGCCCTCAAGACCCCTCCAAGATCCCTCAAACCCCCCTGAGATGCCCTCAAACCTCCCCAAGATCCCTCAAACCTCCTCAAGACCCCTCCAAGATCCCTCAAACCCCCTTGAGATGCCCTCAAGATCCCTCAAACCCCCCCAAGATCCCTCAAACCTCCCCAAGATCCCTCAAACCTCCTCAAGACCCCCCCTAGATCACCTCAAACCCCCTTGAGATGCCCTCAAGAGCCCCTCAAACCCCCCAAGACCCCTCAAACCCCACCAAGATGCCCTCAAGACCCCCTCAAATCCCCCAAGAGCCCCTCAACCCCCTTGAGACCACCTCAAACCTCCCTGAGATGCCCTCAAACCTCCCCAAGACCCCTCAAACCTCCTCAAGACCCCCCCAAGATCCCCTCAAACCCTCTTGAGATCCCCTCAAGACCCCCTCAAACCCCCTCAAGATCCCTCAAACCTCCTCACCCCTAGATCTCAAACCCTCTTGAGATCCCCTCAAACCCCCAAGATGCCCTCAAACCTCCCCAAGACCCCTTAAATCCCCAAGATCCTTCAAACCTCCTCAAGACCCCTCCAAGATCCCTCAAACCCCCTTGAGATGCCCTCAAACCTCCCCAAGATCCCTCAAACCTCCTCAAGACCCCTCCAAGATCCCTCAAAGCCCCCTGAGATGCCCTCAAGCCTCCCCAAGATCCCTCAGAACCTCCCCAAGACCCCTCAAACCTCCTCAAGATGCCCTCAAGACCCCCTCAAATCCCCCAAGAGCCCCTCAACCCCCTTGAGACCACCTCAACCCCCCCCGAGATGCCCTCAAGACCCCTCCAAGATCCCTCAAACCCCCCTGAGATGCCCTCAAACCTCCCCAAGATCCCTCAAACCTCCTCAAGACCCCTCCAAGATCCCTCAAACCCCCCTGAGATGCCCTCAAACCTCCCCAAGATCCCTCAAACCTCCTCAAGACCCCCCCTAGATCACCTCAAACCCCCTTGAGATGCCCTCAAGACCCCTCCAAGATCCCTCAAACCCCCTTGAGATGCCCTCAAACCTCCCCAAGATCCCTCAAACCTCCTCAAGATGCCTCGGAACCTCCCCAAGATCCCTCAAACCCCCTTGAGATGCCCTCAAACCCCCTCCAGACCCCCCCCAAGCCCACCCCCACCTCACCCTCTCGGCCGATTGGGCGGCCCCGAAGAAGATGGGTCCGAAGGCGAGCCAGACGACGCAGGTCGTGTACATGGCGAAGCCGATGGGTTTGGCCTCGTTGAAGGTCTCGGGGACGCCGCGCGCTTTGACGGCGTAGACCGTGCAGGTGAGCATGAGGAGGAGGGCGTAGGCCAAGCAGGCCAAGGTGGCCCCTTCGGCCATGTCACACCTGAGAACCCCCCGGGCGTCCTCGGGATCCGGGGTCCTCCCCATCTCGTAGTCGATGAGGGCGTGGGGAGGGCGGAGGAGGAGCCAAAGGGCGACGGCCAAGAGTTGGAGGCCGCTCAAGGAGAAGGTGATGACCAACTGGGAGGTGGGGCTGATGAACCGCGGAGGCGTGACCGAGCGCTTGCCTGGGGGGGGACAGGAAGGGGAAGGGCTTGGGGGAAGGGGGGACCCAACTGGGGGGGACTCAACCGAGAGGGAGCCAACTGGGAGGGACCCAACTGGGAGGGACCCAACTGGGAGGGACCCAACTGGAAGGACTCAACCAAGAGGGACCCAACTGGAAGGACTCAACTGGGAGGACCCAACCATGAGGGAGCCAACTGGGAGGGACTCAACTGGAAGGACTCAACCAAGAGGGAGCCAACTGGAAGGACCCAACTGGGAGGGACCCAACTGGAAGGACTCAACTGGAAGGACTCAACTGGAAGGACTCAACCAAGAGGGACCCAATTGGGAGGGACCCAACTGGAAGGACTCAACTGGAAGGAAGGACCCAACTGGGAGGGCAACTGGGAGGGACCCAACTGGAAGGACTCAACCAAGAGGGACCCAACTGGAAGGACCCAACTGGGAGGACTCAACTGGAAGGACTCAACTGGGAGGACCCAACCGAGAGGGAGCCAACTGGGAGGGAGCCAACTGGGAGGGACCCAACTGGGAGGGACCCAACGGGAAGGACCCAACTGGGAGGGCAATTGGAAGGGACCCAACTGGAAGGGACTCAACTGGAAGGACCCAACTTGAAGGGACCCAATGGGAAGGACCCAACTGAGAGGGCAACTGGGAGGACCCAACCAAGAGGGACCCAATTGGGAGGGACCCAACTGGAAGGGCTCAACTGGAAGGACTCAACCAAGAGGGACCCAACTGGAAGGACTCAACTGGAAGGGACTCAACTGGAAGGACCCAACTGGGAGGGCAACTGGGAGGGATTCAACCAAGAGGGACTCAACTGGGAGGGACCCAACTGGGGGGGACCCAACAGGAAGGACCCAACTGGGAGGGACTCAACTGGGAGGACCCAACCGAGAGGGAGCCAACTGGGAGGGACCCAACTGGGAGGGACCCAACTGGGAGGGACCCAACGGGAAGGACCCAACTGGGAGGGCAACTGGGAGGGACCCAACTGGAAGGGACTCAAATGGGAGGGACCCAACTGTGAGGGACTCAACCAAGAGGGACTCAACTGGAAGGACCCAACTGGAAGGACCCCACTGGAAGTGACTCAACTGGGAGGAGCTCAACCCAACTTGGGGCCTTCCAACCCAACCCCTTGACCCAAAATTCATCTCTAGGAACCTCCTGGACCTCTTGGCCCCTCCCTTGAAGCCAACTGAGATGTTCCAGTAGGTAGAACCCCATCCTACGTCCCTCAACCCAACTCCTCCCCTTCCAACCCAACTCCTTGACCCTCAACCTCTACCCATTGACCTGTTTGGTCTCCATGGACCTCTTGGTCCCTCTGAGTCACCTCTCATGAAGCCAACTGAGATGTTTGATGAGGTAGAACCCCATCCTACGTCCCTCAACCCAGCTCCTCCTCTTCCAACCCAACTCCTCCCCTTCCAACCCAACTCCTCCTCTTCCAACCCAACTCCACCTCTTCCAACCCAGCTCCTCCTCTTCCAACTCAACTCCTCCCCTTCCAACCCAACTCCTCCTCTTCCAACCCAACTCCACCTCTTCCAACCCAACTCCTCCCCTTCCAACCCAACTCCTCCCCTTCCAACCCAACTCCTCCTCTTCCAACCCAACTCCTCCCCTTCCAACCCAACTCCTCCTCTTCCAACCCAACTCCTTGACCCTCCACTCCAACCCCTTGACCCAAACTTGATCTCTGGGAACCTCCTGGACCTCTTGGCCCCTCCCTTGAAGCCAAGTGAGATGTTCCAGTAGGTAGAACCCCATCCTACGTCCCTCAACCCAACTCCTCCTCTTCCAACCCAACTCCTCCCCTTCCAACCCAACTCCTCCTCTTCCAACCCAACTCCTCCCCTTCCAACTCAACTCCTCCTCTTCCAACCCAACTCCACCTCTTCCAACCCAACTCCACCTCTTCCAACCCAACTCCTCCCCTTCCAACCCAACTCCTTGACCCTCAACCTCTACCCATTGACCTGTTTGGTCTCCATGGACCTCTTGGTCCCTCTGAGTCACCTCTCATGAAGCCAACTGAGATGTTTGATGAGGTAGAACCCCATCCTACGTCCCTCAACCCAGCTCCTCCTCTTCCAACCCAACTCCTCCCCTTCCAACCCAACTCCTCCTCTTCCAACCCAACTCCTCCCCTTCCAACCCAACTCCTCCTCTTCCAACCCAACTCCTTGACCCTCCACTCCAACCCCTTGACCCAAACTTGATCTCTGGGAACCTCCTGGACCTCTTGGCCCCTCCCTTGAAGCCAACTGAGATGTTCCAGTAGGTAGAACCCCATCCTACGTCCCTCAACCCAACTCCTCCTCTTCCAACCCAACTCCTCCTCTTCCAACCCAACTCCTCCTCTTCCAACCCAACTCCTCTTCCAACCCAACTCCTCCTCTTCCAACCCAACTCCTCCCCTTCCAACCCAACTCCTCCTCTTCCAACCCAACTCCTCCCCTTCCAACCCAACTCCTTGACCCTCAACCTCTACCCATTGACCTGTTTGGTCTCCATGGACCTCTTGGTCCCTCTGAGTCACCTCTCATGAAGCCAACTGAGATGTTTGATGAGGTAGAACCCCATCCTACGTCCCGCAACCCAACTCCTCCTCTTCCAACCCAACTCCTCCCCTTCCAACCCAACTCCTCCCCTTCCAACCCAACCCCACGACCCTCCCTCTCACCCTGCTCGAAGATCCTGTAGATCCGGTTGGTCTTGGTGAGGAGCGCGGCGTAGGTGAGGGTCATCCCGGTGCCCAGGAAGAGCCTCCTGAGGGCGCAGACCCCCGGCCCGGGCTCGGCCACCATGAGGAAGGTGATGCCGTAGACGGCCGCGATGCCTCCCAGGAGGACGTAGCTGAGCTCCCGGCCCGAGGCCTTGACGATGGGCGTCTCGTGGTGCCTCACGAAGGTCCCCAAGACGAAGGAGGTGACGGCCAAGCCGGCGGCCGCCAACGCCACCGGGACGGCGGCCCAGGGGTCCCCCCAGGCGAGGCGCAGGATGGGGGTGGGGCGGCAGGAGGTGCGGTTGGGGGTGGGGCGGAGGTGTGGGGGGCAGGGCAGGCAGGTGAGGACGTCGGCCCGGTACTGGTACCCCCCGCAGAGCTCGCAGTGCCAGCAGCACGGGACGCCCTTCACCGGCTTCTTCCGCTCCCCGGGGCCGCACGGGGAGCTGCAGACCGAGGGCGGAGGCGTGGTGGAGTTGGAACCCCAAAGCATCTCCTCGGGCTGGGGGGGACACAAGGGGCGGGGCTGTGAGGGGGAGGAGCTGCCCTGAAGTCATGGGGACCAACCAGAGGGCGTGGAGAACCAACCACGGGGCATGGGAACCAATGGGAGGTCATGGGGACCAACCACGGGGCATGGGAACCAATGGGAGGTCATGGGAACCAACCAGAGGGCATGGGAACCAATGGGAGGTCATGGGAACCAACCAAGGGTCATGGGAACCAACCAAGAGTCATGGGAACCAACCATGGGGCATGGGAACCAATGGGAGGTCATGGGAACCAACCACGGGTCATGGGGACCAATGGGAGGTCATGGGAACCAAGGTGAGGTCATGAGGAACCATGATGACGTCACAAGGAGCCATGATGACGTCACGAGGGACCACGATGACGTCACGAGGACCCATGATGACGTCATGAGGAGCCACGATGACGTCACGAGGAGCCATGATTACGTCACGAGGAGCCACGATGACATCATGAGGAGCCATGATGACGTCACGAGGAGCCATGATGACGTCATGAGGAGCCATGATGACGTCACGAGGAGCCATGATGACGTCATGAGGAGCCACGATGACGTCACGAGGAACCATGATGACATCATGAGGAGCCATGATGACGTCACGAGGAGCCATGATGACGTCATGAGGAGCCATGATGACGTCACGAGGAGCCATGATGACGTCATGAGGAGCCACGATGACGTCACGAGGAACCATGATGACATCATGAGGAGCCATGATGACGTCACGAGGAGCCATGATGACGTCACGAGGGACCACAATGACGTCACGAGGGACCACAATGACGTCACGAGGAGCCACGATGACGTCACAGGGACCACCCAAAGGTCACCAGGAGCCATTTTGAGGTCCCGGCGGCCATTTTGAAGTGGCGGGAACCACCGTGTGACCCCCGGGTGCTCCCAGTTGCCTGTGGGAAGGAGCAGGGGCCCCACCCGGCTGAATTCCCAGTTCAAACCAGTTCAAACCAGTTCAAACCAGTTCAAACCAGTCAGGACTCACCCGGAGGCGCAGGCCCTGCACCCATTGGCCCACGGCCCGGTAGGCGCCGCTCCCGTTGCCCCCCTGGAACTGGAAGATGTCGTAACGTCCCGGGGCGTCCCCGTTCTCGTTGAAGGACACCGGGGTCCCCGCGCTGCCTGGAAACCAGTACAAACCAGTATAAACCAGTACAAACCAGTAAGGAGCCGGAAAACGCAGGAAAACCCCCCCAAACCCAGTATAAACCAGTAGAAACCAGTTGGGTCAAGGGGTGGGGGGGTGGAGGCGTGTGACCCCCGGAGGGCTGACCAGTATAAACCAGTATAAACCAGTACAAACCAGTATAAACCAGTACAAACCAGTAAGGAGCTAGAAAACGCAGGAAACCCCCCCAAACCCAGTATAAACCAGTAAAAACCAGTAGAAACCAGTTGGGTCAAGGGGTGGGGGGGTGGAGGCGTGTGACCCCCGGAGGGCTGACCAGTATAAACCAGTACAAACCAGTGTTTCCCAGTCTGCCCCACTTTGACCTCCAGTGCCTCCCAGTCCAAACCAGTGCCTCCCAGTGCCCCTCCATCCCCTCCCCACCTCATCCCAGCACCCTCCACTGCCCTCCCAGCGCCTCCCAGCACAAACCAGTACAAACCAGTGTCTCCCAGTCTGCCCCACTTTGACCTCCAGTACCTCCCACTGCCTCCCAGTGCCTCCCAGTGCCTCCCAGTGCCTCCCAGTGCCCCTCCCTCCCCCCCCATCCCCTCCCCACCTCATCCCACCACCCTCCTGGTGCCTCCCGGCGCCTCCCAGCGCAAACCAGTACAAACCAGTGTCTCCCAGTCTGCCCCACTTTGACCTCCAGTGCCTCCCAGTACCTCCCAGTGCCCCTCCCTCCCCCTCCATCCCCCCCGATCCCCTTCCCACCGCCCTCCCGGTGCCTCCCGGCGCCTCCCAGTGCAAACCAGTATAAACCAGTATAAACCAGTATAAACCAGTATAAACCAACATCTTCCAGTCTGCCTCACTTTGACCACCAGTGCCTCCCAGTGCCTCCCAGTGCCTCCCAGTCCAAACCAGTGCCTCCCAGTGCCCCTCCATCCCCCCCCATCCCCTTCCCACCGCCCTCCCGGTGCCTCCCGGCGCCTCCCAGTGCAAACCAGTATAAACCAGTACAAACCAGTATAAACCAACATCTTCCAGTCTGCCTCCCAGTGCCTCCCAGTGACTCCCAGTGCCTCCCAGTACCTCCCGTGCCCCTCCCTTCCCCTCCATCCCCTCCCCACCTCATCCCACCACCCTCCTGGTGCCTCCCGGCGCCTCCCAGTGCAAACCAGTATAAACCAGTATAAACCAGTATAAACCAACATCTTCCAGTCTGCCTCACTTTGACCACCAGTCCCTCCCAGTGCCTCCCAGTGCCTCCCAGTCCAAACCAGTGCCTCCCAGTGCCCCTCCATCCCCCCCCTTCCCACCGCCCTCCTGGTGCCTCCCGGCGCCTCCCAGTGCAAACCAGTATAAACCAGTACAAACCAGTATAAACCAACATCTTCTAGTCTAGTCCCAGTGCCTCCCAGTGACTCCCAGTGCCTCCCAGTACCTCCCAGTGCCCCTCCCTCCCCCCCCATCCCCTCCCCACCTCATCCCACCACCCTCCTGGTGCCTCCTGGCGCCTCCCAGCGCAAACCAGTACAAACCAGTGTCTCCCAGTCTGCCCCACTTTGACCTCCAGTACCTCCCACTGCCTCCCAGTGCCTCCCAGTGCCTCCCAGTGCCCCTCCCTCCCCCCCCATCCCCTCCCCACCTCATCCCAGCACCCTCCTGGTGCCTCCCGGCGCCTCCCAGCGCAAACCAGTACAAACCAGTACAAACCAGTGTCTCCCAGTCTGCCCCGCTTTGACCTCCAGTGCCTCCCAGTACCTCCCAGTGCCCCTCCCTCCCCCTCCACCCCCCCCGATCCCCTTCCCACCGCCCTCCTGGTGCCTCCCGGCGCCTCCCAGTGCAAACCAGTATAAACCAGTATAAACCAGTATAAACCAACATCTTCCAGTCTGCCTCACTTTGACCACCAGTGCCTCCCAGTGCCTCCCAGTGCCTCCCAGTGCCTCCCAATCCAAACCAGTGCCTCCCAGTGCCCCTCCATCCCCCCCCATCCCCTTCCCACCGCCCTCCTGGTGCCTCCCGGCGCCTCCCAGCACAAACCAGTACAAACCAGTATAAACCAGTGTCTCCCAGTCTGCCCCACTTTGACCTCCAGTACCTCCCAGTGCCTCCCAGTGCCTCCCAGTGCCTCCCAGTGCCTCCCAGTGCCCCTCCCTCCCCCCCCATCCCCTCCCCACCTCATCCCAGCACCCTCCTGGTGCCTCCCGGCGCCTCCCAGCGCAAACCAGTACAAACCAGTATAAACCAACATCTTCCAGTCTGCCTCACTTTGACCACCAGTCCCTCCCAATACCTCCCAGTGCCCCTCCCTCCCCCTCCATCCCCCCCCATCCCCTTCCCACCGCCCTCCCGGTGCCTCCCGGCGCCTCCCAGTGCAAACCAGTATAAACCAGTACAAACCAGTATAAACCAACATCTTCCAGTCTGCCTCCCAGTGCCTCCCAGTGACTCCCAGTGCCTCCCAGTACCTCCCAGTGCCCCTCCCTTCCCCTCCATCCCCTCCCCACCTCATCCCACCACCCTCCCGGTGCCTCCTGGCGCCTCCCAGCGCAAACCAGTACAAACCAGTATAAACCAGTATAAACCAACATCTTCCAGTCTGCCTCACTTTGACCACCAGTCCCTCCCAGTGCCTCCCAGTCCAAACCAGTGCCTCCCAGTGCCCCTCCCTCCCCCCCCATCCCCTCCCCACCTCATCCCACCACCCTCCCGGTGCCTCCCGGCGCCTCCCAGCGCAAACCAGTACAAACCAGTATAAACCAGTACCGTTGAAGGCGACCCTGCGGATGTGCTGGAGGAGGCGGCGTCCGTCGGGGGGGTCCATGGTGGGGCAGAGACCCCCGCAACTCCGCCGGCAGGCCTCCGGCAATCCGCTCCCCCTCCAACAGGGCACTGAGACTGGGAGGCACTGGGAGGCACTGGGAGGCACTGGGAGGAGTGGGAGGAGTGGAGGCACTGGGAGGGTGTTTGGAGGAGGATAAGGGGATATAGGGGGACTGGGAGGACTGGGAGGTTGGGAGGCACTGGGAGGGACTGGGAGGGAGTGGAGGGACTGAGACTGGGGACTGGGGGCCATGGGAGGACTGGGAGGAATTGAGGAACTGGAGTGTTTGAAGGATAAGGAGACTCGGAAGGATAGACGGACTCCGGATATACTGGGAGGCACTGGGAGGCACTGGGAGGGCACTGGGAGGCACTGGGAGGGGAGGGGAGGGAGTGGGAGGCACTGGGAGGGAGTGGGAGGAGTGGGAGGAACTGGAGGGTGTTTGGAGGAGGATAAAGGGGATATGGGGACTGGGAGGGACTGGAGGAGAGGGACTGGGATATACTGGGATATACTGGAGGGACTGGGAGGAGGGATATGCTGAGGGACAGGGAGTGGGAGAGTGAGGGGAGGAACTGAGGGTGTTTGGGAGGATAAAGGGGATATAGGGGACTGGGAGGGACTGGGAGGCACTGGGAGGCACTGGGAGGGGACTGGGAGGGAGTGGGAGGGACTGGGAGGCACTGGGAGGGACTGGGAGGGGAGTGGGAGGGACTGGGAGGCACTGGGAGGGACTGGGAGGGAGTTGGGGGGGAGTGGGAGGCACTGGAGGGTGTTTGGAGGAGGATAAAGGGGGACTGGGAGGGATTAGGAGGGGACTGGGATATACTGGGAGGCACTGGGAGGCACTGGGGGACTGGGAGGCACTGGGAGGCACTGGGAGGAGTGGGAGGGACTGGGAGGCACTGGGAGGGAGTGGGAGGGAGTGGGAGGAACTGGAGGGTGTTTGGAGGAGGATAAAGGGGGATATAGGGGGACTGGGAGGGACTGGGAGGGATTGGGAGGGGACTGGGATATACTGGGATATACTGGGAGGGACTGGGAGGGGAGTGGGATATGCTGGGAGGGACTGGGAGGGAGTGGGAGGGGAGTGGGAGGCACTGGGAGGGGGTGGGAGGGTGCTTGGATGAGGATAAAGGGGGACTGGGAGGGATTAGGAGGGGACTGGGATATACTGGGAGGGACTGGGATATACTGGGAGGGACTGGGAGGGGAGTGGGGGGAGGGGACTGGGAGGCACTGGGAAGGGAGTGGGAGGGAGTGGGAGGAACTGGAGGGTGTTTGGAGGAGGATAAAGGGGGATATAGGGGGACTGGGAGGGACTGGGAGGGATTGGGAGGGGACTGGGATATACTGGGATATACTGGGAGGGACTGGGAGGGGAGTGGGATATGCTGGGAGGGACTGGGAGGGAGTGGGAGGGGAGTGGGAGGCACTGGGAGGGGAGTGGGAGGCACTGGGAGGGGGTGGGAGGGTGCTTGGATGAGGATAAAGGGGGACTGGGAGGGATTAGGAGGGGACTGGGATATACTGGGATATACTGGGAGGGACTGGGAGGGACTGGGAGGGGACTGGGAAGGGAGTGGGAGGGGAGTGGGAGGCACTGGAGGGTGTTTGGAGGAGGATAAAGGGGGATATAGGGGGACTGGGAGGGACTGGGAGGGATTGGGAGGGGACTGGGATATACTGGGAGGGACTGGGAGGGCACTGGGAGGGGAGTGGGATATGCTGGGAGGGACTGGGAGGGAGTGGGAAGGGAGTGGGAGGCACTGGGAGGGACTGGGAGGGGAGTGGGAGGCACTGGGAGGCACTGGGAGGGGGTGGGAGGGTTCTTGGATGAGGATAAAGGGGGACTGGGAGGGATTAGGAGGGGACTGGGATATACTGGGATATACTGGGAGGGACTGGGAGGGGAGTGGGATATACTGGGAGGGAGTGGGAGGGGGGTGGAGGGGACTGGGAGGGACTGGGGGGGAGTGGGAGGGACTGAGTGGGATTGGGAGGGATTAGGATGGGACTGGGATATACTGGGAGGGACTGGGATATACTGGGAGGGACTGGGAGGGGACTGGGAGGTACTGGGAGGGGGGTGGGGGGGAGTGGGATACACTGGGAGGGAGTGGGAGGCACTGGGAGGGGGTGGGAGGGGAGTGGGAGGGTTCTTGGATGAGGATAAAGGGGGACTGGGAGGGATTAGGAGGGGACTGGGATATACTGGGAGGGACTGGGATATACTGGGAGGGACTGGGATATACTGGGAGGGACTGGGAGGGGAGTAGGGGGAGTAGGAGGGGGTGGAAGGGAGTGGGAGGCACTGGGAGGGACTGGGAGGGAGTGGAGGGTGTTTAAATGAGGATAAAGGGGGACTGGGAGGGACTGGAAGGGACTGGGAGGCACTGGGAGAGACTGGGAGGGACTGGGATATAACGGGAGGGACTGGGAGGCACTGGGAGGGAGTGGGAGGGGGGTGGAGGGGACTGGGAGGGACTGGGGGAGAATGGGAGGGGACTGGGAGGGAGGTGAAGGGGAGTGAGAGGGAGTGGGAAGGATTGGGAGGTGACTGGGAGGCACTGGGAGGGACTGGGAGGGGACTGGGAGGGACTGGGAGGGGACTGGGATATACTGGGAGGGGGGTGTGGGTCAGTGGGAGGTACTGGGCTATACTGGGAGGCACTGGGAGGTGTTGCTGTGGGTCAGGTCCCTGTTTTACCCGTGCACTTGCGGGGCTGCGGGCCGGGGGCTGCGTGGGGGTCCGGGTGGGTTCCTGGGTGGGTTCCTGGGTGGGTTCCTGGGTGGGTCCCTCCGTGGGTGCCCCCGTGGGTCCCTGGGTGGGTTCCCGGGTGGGTTCCCGGGTGGGTCCCCGCGTGGGGCAGGCGGCAGTTGAAATCCTCCTCCCAGAACTCGTGGAACCAGAGGTTGCGGCGGTTGTTCTCCAGGGAGCGGGACGTGAAGTACTCGTCGAACCCTGCGGACCCACGGGGGACACCCACGGGGCCGTGGGGTGACCCACGGAGACCCACAGAGACCCACAGGGCTGTGGGGTGACCCACAGAGACCCAGAGATCCATGGGGTGACCCACAGAGACCCACAGAGACCCACGGAGACTCACAGAGCCGTGGGGTGACCCACAGAGACCCACAGAGACCCAGAGATCCATGGGGTGACCCACAGAGACCCACGGGGCCGTGGGGTGACCCACAGAGACCCACGGGGCTCTGGGGTGACCCACAGAGACCCAGAGATCCATGGGGTGACCCACAGAGACCCACGGGGCTGTGGGGTGACCCACAGAGACCCACGGAGCTGTGGGAGGACCCACAGAGACCCACAGAGACCCACGGGGCTGTGGGGGGACCCACAGAGACCCAGAGATCAATGGGGGGACCCACAGAGACCCACAGAGACCCACAGGGCTGTGGGGTGACCCACAGAGACCCACAGAGACCCACGGGGCCATGGGGTGACCCACAGAGACCCACGGGGCTGTGGGGCTGACCCACACCAACCCACAGAGACCCACGGGGCTGTGGGGTGACCCACGGAGACCCACAGAGACCCACAGAGACCCACGGAGACTCACAGAGCCGTGGGGTGACCCACAGAGACCCACAGAGACCCAGAGATCCATGGGGTGACCCACAGAGACCCACGGGGCCGTGGGGGGACCCACAGAGACCCACACCGACCCACAGAGACCCACAGAGACCCACAGAGCTGTGGGGGGACCCACAGCCCACCCACACCAACCCACAGAGACCCATAGATCCGTGGGTCCACCCCACACTTCCAGAGCCCCAAACACCCCTGAGAGGGCCTCCAGGACCCCCCAAACACCCCCCTCAGACCCCCTGGGACCCCCCCAGCTCTGCCCTATAGATCCGTGGGGCTGCCCCATAGATCCGTGGGGCTGCCCCATAGATCTGTGGGTCACTGACCTGGGACTGAGGCTCTCTTGGGCAGGATGGTGATGGCTCCCAGTGCTGCCTCCTCCAGCCCTGCCACAGGAGCCATCTTGGCCCCCCAACTGTCGGAACCGACCCAGGAGAAGTGACCCGAAAGGTTGGCCCGGGTGGCGGCCTCCAGAACCCTCCTGAGGGAAACTGGGATGACTGGGAGGCACTGGGAGGCACTGGGAGGGGGCTGGGAGGGACTGGGAGGGGCTGGAAGGTGTTGGAATGGAGATAAAGGGGGATATAGAGGGACTGGGAGGGGACTGGGAGAGACTGGAGGGGACTGGGAGGGGCTGGGAGAGGCTGGGAGGGACTGGAGGGAAACTGGGAGGCACTGGGAGGGGACTGGGAGGGGGCTGGGAGGGACTGGGAGGGGCTGGGAGGGGCTGGGAGGGACTGGGAGGCACTGGTGTGAACTGGGAGGCACTGGGAGAAACTGTGAGGAGACCCGGGAGGCACTGGTTGGGACTGGAGGGTAACTGGGAGGCACTGGGAAGGACTGGGAGGGGACTGGGAGGCACTGGGAAGGACTGGGAGGGGGCTGGGAGGGACTGGGAGGGACTGGAGGGAAACTGGGAGGCACTGGTGTGAACTGGGAGGCACTGGGAGGGGCTGGGAGAAACTGTGAGCGACTGTGAGGAGAACCAGGAGGCACTGGTTGGGACTGGAGGGTAACTGGGAGGCACTGGGAAGGACTGGGAGAGGACTGGGAGGCACTGGGAGGGGCTGGGAGGGGACTGGGAGGGGGCTGGGAGGGACTGGGAGGGGCTGGGAGGGACTGGGAGGCACTGGTGTGAACTGGGAGGCACTGGGAGAAACTGTGAGCGACTGTGAGGAGACCCGGGAGGCACTGGTTGGGACTGGAGGGTAACTGGGAGGCACTGGGAAGGACTGGGAGGGGACTGGGAGGCACTGGGAAGGACTGGGAGGGGACTGGGAGGGGGCTGGGAGGGACTGGGAGGGACTGGAGGGAAACTGGGAGGCACTGGGAGAAACTGTGAGCAACTGTGAGGAGAACCGGGAGGCACTGGTTGGGACTGGAGGGTAACTGGGAGGCACTGGGAAGGACTGGGAGGAGACTGGGAGGGGCTGGAAGGTGTTGGAATGGAGATAAAGGGGGATATAGAGGGACTGGGAGGCACTGGGAGGGACTGGGAGGGGACTGGGAGGGGCTGGGAGGGGCTGCAAGGTGTTTGAATGGGGATAAAGAGGGATATAGAGAGACTGGGAGGGGACTGGGAGAGACTGGAGGGGACTGGGAGGGACTGGGAGGTGTTGGAATGGACATAAAGGGGGATATAGAGAGACTGGGAGGGGATGAAGGGAAACTGGGAGGCACTGGGAGGGGATGGAAGGAACTGGGAGGGACTGCAGGGTGTCGAACGGGGATAAAGGGGGATACAGAGGAACTGGAGGGGACTGGGAGGCACTGGGAAGGACTGGGAGGGACTGGAGGGGAATGGGAGGGACTGGAGGGTACTGGGAGGCACTGGTGTGTACTGGTGTGCACTGGGAGGCACTGGGAGGGGATGATGGAAGGAACTGGGAGGGACTGCAGGGTGTTCGAACGGGGATAAAGGGGGATACAGAGGAACTGGAGGGTAACTGGGAGGCACTGGGAAGGACTGGGAGGGACTGGAGGGTGAATGGGAGGGACTGGAGGGTAACTGGGAGGCACTGGTGTGTACTGGTGTGCACTGGGAGGGACTGGGAGGGGATGGAAGGGACTGGGAGGGACTGCAGGGTGTTCGAACGGGGATAAAGGGGGATACAGGGGGACTGGAGGGGAACTGGGAGGCACTGGGAAGGACTGGGAGGGACTGGAGGGTGAATGGGAGGGACTGGAGGGTAACTGGGAGGCACTGGTGTGTACTGGTGTGCACTGGGAGGGACTGGGAGGGGATGGAAGGGACTGGGAGGGACTGCAGGGTGTTCGAACGGGGATAAAGGGGGATACAGGGGGACTGGAGGGGAACTGGGAGGCACTGGGAAGGACTGGGAGGGACTGGAGGGTGACTGGGAGGGACTGGAGGGTAACTGGGAGGCACTGGTGTGTACTGGTGTGCACTGGGAGGCACTGGGAGGGGATGGAAGGGACTGGGAGGGACTGCAGGGTGTTCGAACGGGGATAAAGGGGGATACAGGGGGACTGGAGGGGAATTGGGAGGCACTGGGAAGGACTGGGAGGGACTGGAGGGTGAATGGGAGGGACTGGAGGGTAACTGGGAGGCACTGGTGTGTACTGGTGTGCACTGGGAGGGACTGGGAGGGGATGGAAGGGACCGGGAGGGACTGCAGGGTGTTTGAACGGGGATAAAGGGGGATACAGAGGAACTGGAGGGGAACTGGGAAGGACTGGAGGGTAACTGGGAGGGACTGGAGGGTAACTAGGAGGGACTGGAGGGTAACTGGGAGGCACTGGTGTGCACTGGGAGGCACTGGGAGGAACTGGGAGGGACTGGGAGGGGATGGAAGGGACCGGGAGGGACTGCAGGGTGTTCGGACGGGGATAAAGGGGGATACAGAGGAACTGGAGGGTAACTGGGAGGCACTGGGAAGGACTGGGAGGGACTGGAGGGTGACTGGGAGGGACTGGAGGGTAACTGGGAGGCACTGGTGTGTACTGGTGTGCACTGGGAGGCACTGGGAGGGACTGGGAGGGACTGGGAGGGACTGGGAGGGGATGGAAGGAACTGGGAGGGACTGCAGGGTGTTCGAATGGGGATAAAGGGGGATACAGAGGGACTGGAGGGGAACTGGGAGGCACTGGAGGGTAACTGGAAGGGACTGGAGGGTAACTGGGAGGCACTGGTGTGCACTGGGAGGCACTGGGAGGAACTGGGAGGGACTGGGAGGGGATGGAAGGGACCGGGAGGGACTGCAGGGTGTTCGAACGGGGATAAAGGGGGATACAGAGGAACTGGAGGGGAACTGGGAGGCACTGGGAAGGACTGGGAGGGACTGGAGGGTGACTGGGAGGGACTGGTGTGTACTGGTGTGCACTGGGAGGCACTGGGAGGAACTGGGAGGGACTGGGAGGGGATGGAAGGAACTGGGAGGGACTGCAGGGTGTTCGAATGGGGATAAAGGGGGATACAGCGGAACTGGAGGGGAACTGGGAGGCACTGGAGGGTAACTGGAAGGGACTGGAGGGTAACTGGGAGGCACTGGTGTGAACTGGGAGGCACTGGTCTGACCGGATGTCGTCCTCATTGGCGAAGATGACCACGCCCCTGGCTGTCGAGGTCTCCATCAGCCTCCGGATCACCTTGGAGAACTCCCCGGGCCGGGGCTCCCGAGGGATCTTGATGGACTGAGCGATGCACAGGCCCCCTGCCCCAGTACAAACCAGTACAAACCAGTACGGACCGGTAAGGACCGCTACACAACGGTACGGACCAGTACAAACCAGCACAGACCAGTATAAACCAGTACAGACCAGTAAGAGCCGGCACGGACGCGTACAGACGCAGAAAGCAGCTCCTCCCCCGATCCCAGTGCCTCCCAGTGCCTCCCAGTATATCCCAATGCCCTCCCAGTGCCTCCCACTCCCCCTCCAGTCCTTCCCAGTCTATCCCAGTCCCTCCCAGTGCCCCTATAGCCCCCTTTATCCTCTTCCAAACACCCTCCAGTCCCTTCCGATGCCTCCTGCTGCCTTCCCACTCCCTCCCAGTCCCCCTCCAGTCCCTCCCAGTATATCCCAGTCCCCTCCCAGTTCCCTTCCAGTCTTTCCCAGTCCCTCCCAATCCCTCCCAGTCTCTCCCAGTCCTTTCCAGTGCCTCCCAGTGCCCCTATAGCCCCCTTTATCCTCCCCCAAACACCCTCCAGTCCCTCCCAGTCCCCCCCATTCCCCTCCCAGTCCCCCTCCAGTCCCTCCCAGTATATCCCAGTCCTTCCTAGTCTCCTCCCAATCCCTCCCAGTTCCCTTCCAGTCTCTCCCAGTCCCCTCCCAGTATATCCCCGTCCCTCCCAGTGCCTCTATAGCCCCCTTTATCCTCTTCCAAACACCCTCCAGTCCCTCCCACTCCCCCCTACTCCCCTCCCAGTGCCTCCCAGTCCCACTCCAGTCCCTCCCAGTATATCCCAATCCCTCCCAGTTCCCTCCCAGTCTCTCCCAGTCCCCTCCAGTCCCTCCCAGTGCCCCTATATCCCCCTTTATCCTCCCTCAAATACCCCGCAGTCCCTCCCACTCCCCCCTACTCCCCTCCCAATCCCTCCCAGTTCCCTTCCAGTCCCTCCCAGTATATCCCAGTCCCCTCCCAATCCCTCCCAGTTCCCTTCCAGTCTCTCCCAGTCCCCTCCAGTGCCTCCCAGTGCCCCTATATCCCCCTTTATCCTCCCTCAAACACCCTCCAGTCCCTCCCACCTCCCCCCTACTCCCCTCCCAGTGCCTCCCAGTCTCTCCCAGTTCCCTTCCACTCCCTCCCAGTATATCCCAGTCCCCTCCCAATCCCTCCCAGTTCCCTTCCAGTCTCTCCCAGTCCCCTCCAGTCCCTCCCAGTGCCCCTATATCCCCCTTTATCCTCCCTCAAACACCCTCCAGTCCCTCCCACTCCCCCCTACTCCCCTCCCAGTGCCTCCCAGTGCCTCCCAGTTCCCTCACAGTATATCCCAGTCCCTCCCAATCCCTCCCAGTATATCCCAGTCCCTTCCAGTGCCTCCCAGTGCCCCTATATCCCCTTTTATCCTCCCTGAAACACCCTCCAGTCCCTCCCACTCCCCCCTACTCCCCTCCCAGTGCCTCCCAGTGCCTCCCAGTTCCCTCACAGTATATCCCAGTCCCTCCCAATCCCTCCCAGTATATCCCAGTCCCTTCCAGTGCCTCCCAGTGCCCCTATATCCCCCTTTATCCTCCCCCAAACACCCTCCAGTCCCTCCCACTCCCCCCTACTCCCCTCCCAGTGCCTCCCAGTGCCTCCCAGTCCCTCCCAGTTCCCTTCCAGTCTCTCCCAGTCCCCTCCCAGTATATCCCCGTCCCTCCCAGTCCCGCTATATCCCCCTTTATCCTCCTCCAAACACCCTCCAGTCCCTTCTGATGCCTCCTGCTGCCTTCCCAGTCCCTCCCAGTCCCCCTCCAGTCCCTCCCAATATATCCCAGTCCCCTCCCAATCCCTCCCAGTTCCCTTCCAGTCTTTCCCAGTTCCCTTCCAGTCTCTCCCAGTCCCTCCCAGTCTCTCCCAATCCCTTCCAGTCCCTCCCAGTGCCCCTATAGCCCCTTTTATCCTCCCTCAAACACCCTCCAGTCCCTCCCACTCCCCCCTACTCCCCTCCCAGTGCCTCCCAGTTGCTCCCAGTTGCTGACCAGCCTCCCGGGAGCTCTGGACGAAGGCCTCCACGCCGCTCTCTCCGTAGTTGCCCTCGGAGGCCAAGGTGCTGACGTAGCTCCAGCCCAGGGCCCTCACCACCCCCACCATGGCCTGGGCCTGGTAGGAATCGGGCGGAACCACCCGGGAGAAGAACTCGTAGCGGGCCGGGTCCGAGAGCTCCGGGGCTGTGGAGGCGTAGCTGATCTGGGGGATCTGGGACACGGGGGGACACGGAGGTCACGGGGGGGGTTTGGGGGTGATGGGGACATTGGGGGTGATGGGGACATTGGGGGGGTTTGGGGGGTTGGGGGTGATGGGGGGGTTGGGGACATTGGGGGTGTTTGGGGACACTCGGGGGATTTGGGGGTGATGGGGGAGTTGGGGACAATGGGGGTGTTGGGGACATTGGGGGTGATGGGGGAGTGGGGGGTGTTTGGGGGGGTTGGGGACAATGGGGGTGTTTGGGGACACTCGGGGGATTTGGGGGGGTTGGGGGTGATGGGGGAGTTGGGGACAATGGGGGTGATGGGGACAATGGGGGTAACAGGGACAATGGGGGGACAAGGGGGTGATGGGGATGATGGGGGTGATGGGGGTGATGGGGCCATTGGGGACATTGGGGGTGATGGGGACATTGGGGGGGTTTGGGGGGTTGGGGGACAATGGGGGTTTGGGGGTGTTGGGGAGTTGGGGGTGATGGGGACATTGGGGGGACAGGGGGGTGATGGGGACAATGGGGGTGATGGGGGAGTGGGGGGTGTTTGGGGGGGTTGGGGACATTGGGGGTGATGGGGACAATGGGGACATTGGGGTGTTTGGGGGTGATGGGGGGGTTGGGGACAATGGGGGTGATGGGGACATTGGGGGGGTTTGGGGGGTTTGGGGGGTTTGGGGGTGATGGGGGACAATGGGGACATTGGGGGTGATGGGGACATTGGGGGGACAGGGGGGTGATGGGGGAATGGGGGGTGTTGGGGACAATGGGGGAGTGGGGGGTGTTGGGGGAGTTGGGGGTGATGGGGGACAATGGGGGTGTTTGGGAGGTTGGGGGTGTTGGGGACATTGGGGACATTCCTCACCCCCCCCCCCCTTGGTCCCTTCCAGAACCTTCCCCCCACCCCCCCCCATACCCAGAATGCCCCTGGGGGGGATTAGGGGGGGATTAGGGACAAGGGGGGGCGGGGGGGGGTGCGATGTCCCCAAGGGTGTCACCTCCCCCCCAGGGGTGTCACCTCCCTCCTTCCCAGGACACAGAGGTCCCCAAACGTCCCCAAAGGTCCCCAAAGTTCCCCAGATGTCCCCAAAGTTCCCCAAATGACCCCAAAGTTCCCCAAATGTCCCCAAACGTCCCCAAAGGTCCCCAAAGTTCCCCAAATGTCCCCAAAGTTCCCCAGATGTCCCCAAAGTGCCCCAAATGTCCCCAAAGTTCCCCAGATGTCCCCAAAGTTCCCCAGATGTCCCCAAAGTGCCCCAAATGACCCCAAAGTTCCCCAAATGTCCCCAAAGTTCCCCAGATGTCCCCAAAGTTCCCCAGATGTCCCCAAAGTGCCCCAGATGTCCCCAAAGTGCCCCAAATGACCCCAAAGTTCCCCAGATGTCCCCAAAGCTCCCCAGATGTCCCCAAATATCCCCAAATGTCCCCAAAGTTCCCCAGATGTCCCCAAAGGTCCCCAAGGGTCCCTCCCAATGTCCCCAAACCTCTCCCAATGTCCCCAGAGCTTCTCCAACCTCTCCAAACGTCCCCAAACGTCCCCAAATGTCCCCAAACGTCCCTCCCAACCTCTCCAAACGTCCCCAAATGTCCCTCCTAACATCTCACGGGGTTCTCCAACCTCTCCCAACCTCTCCCACCCTCTCCCAAGGTTTCCCACCCTCTCCTGGGGTTCCCCAACCTCTCCCAAAGTTCTCCAACCTCTCCCAACCTCTCCCAAGGTTCTCCAACCTTTCCCAACCCCTCATGGGGTTCTCCACCCTCTCCCACCCTCTCCCAATCCTTTCCCAACCTCCCACCCTCTCCCAAGGTTCCCCAACCTCTTCCCAGATTCTCCAACTTCTCCCACCCTCTCCCAAGGTTCTCCACCCTCTCCCAATCCTCTCCCAACCTCTCCCACCCTCTCCCAAGGTTCTCCAACCTCTCCTGAACTCTCCAGAAGTTCTCCAACCTCTCCCACCCTCTCCCAATCCTCTCCCATCCTCTCCCAGTCCTCCCCAACCTCTCCCACCCTCTCCCAAGGTTCCCCACCCTCTCCCGGGGTTCTCCAACCTCTCCCAAGGTTCTCCACTCTTTCCCACCCTCTCCCAACCTCTCCCAATCCTCCCCAACCTCTCCCACCCTCTCCCAAGGTTCTCCAACCTCTCCTGAACTCTCCTCCAGAGGTTCTCCAGCCTCTCCCAACCTTTCCCAACCTCTCCCAAGGTTCTCCAACCTCTCCCAAGTTTCCCCATCCTCTCCTGGGGTTCTCCAACCTCTCCCCAGATTCTCCAACCTCTCCCAACCTCTCCCACCCTCTCTCAAGGTTCTCCAACCTCTCCCACCCTTCCCCAACCTCTCCTGGGGTTCTCCAACCTCTCCCCAGATTCTCCAACCTCTCCCACCCTCTCCCAAGGTTTCCCACCCTCTCCTGGGGTTCCCCAACCTCTCCCAAGGTTCTCCAACCTCTCCCAACCTCTCCCAAGGTTCTCCAACCTTTCCCAACCCCTCATGGGGTTCTCCACCCTCTCCCACCCTCTCTTGGGGTTCTCCAACTTTTCCTGGGGTTCTCCAACCTCTCCCACCCTCTCCCGGGGTTCTCCAACCTCTCCCAAGGTTCTCCACTCTTTCCCACCCTCTCCCAACCTCTCCCAATCCTCCCCAACCTCTCCCACCCTCTCCCAAGGTTCTCCAACCTCTCCTGAACTCTCCAGAAGTTCTCCAACCTCTCCCACCCTCTCCCACCCTCTCCCAACCTCTCCCAATCCTCCCCAACCTCTCCCACCCTCTCCTGGGGTTCTCCAACCTCTCCCAAGGTTCTCCACACTTTCCCACCCTCTCCCAATCCTTCCCCAACCTCTCCCAATCCTCCCCAACCTCTCCCACCCTCTCCCAAGGTTCTCCAACCTCTCCTGAACTCTCCAGAGGTTCTCCAACCTCTCCCACCCTCTCCCAACCTCTCCCACCCTCTCCCAAGGTTCCCCAACCTCTCCTGGGTTTCTCCAACCTCTCCCAAGGTTCTCCACCCTTTCCCAACCTCTCCCACCCTCTCCCAATCCTCTCCCACCCTCTCCCACCCTCTCCCAAGGTTCTCCAACTTCTCCCACCCTCTCCCAACCTCTCCCACCCTCTCCCAAGGTTCCCCACCCTCTCCCAAGGTTCCCCACCCTCTCCCAAGGTTCCCCACCCTCTCCCAAGGTTCTCCCACCCTCCCCAATCCCCCCACTCACGGCGAAGAGCCTCAGCACGTTGGCCACCATGATGGAGACAGAACTGGCCGAGGCCCCGATCACCCCCACCAGCCTTTCGGGGGGGGGTCTGCGGGGGGCGGATCCATCGGGACACCTCCCTTCTCCCCCCTCGGGGGGCAGGAGGCTACGGACGAATCCCAGGGCTTGTTCTAGGGCGTAGGTATCCCGGGAGCAGGTGTCGAGGATCCTGGCTCCCAGGGTGAGGTTGGGGAGCAGGAGGGGGTCCCCGTTGACGCGGTCCAAGGCGTAGAGCATGGCCTCCAGGCGGTGGATCCCCTTCTCCTTCTTGACGGGGCCGCACGGGACCCCCGCGGGACCCCGGGAATGCACCGGGAAGAGACCCCCCAGGGTCAGGTCCCCTTCCAGGCGGATGGCGTGGGGCTGCGTGGGGGAGGGCAGGGGGCTGCAACCCCCCCAGGTCGCCAGGGCCAGCAGCAGGAGCATGGCTGAGGGGACAGGGTTAGGGGGGGACACACACAGGGGGGGCATCTGGGGGGTGTGGGGGATCTATGGGGTGAGGGGGACACAGGGGGGGTGTGGGGGATCTATGGGGTGAGGGGGACACAGGGGGGGTGTGGGGGATCTGAGGGGTGGGGGGATCTATGGGGTGGGGGGATCTATGGGGTGAGGGGGACAGGGGGGGTGGTGGGGATCTGAGGGGTGGGGGGATCTATGGGGTGTTGGGGGAAATCTATGGGGTGTAGGGGACAGGGTTAGGGGGGGACACACACACGGGGGGGGTTTGGGGGGGATCTGGGGGGTGTGGGGGATCTATGGGGTGAGGGGGGATCTATGGGGTGAGGGGGACACAGGGGGGGTGTGGGGGATCTATGGGGTGGGGGGATCTATGGGGTGAGGGGGGATCTATGGGGTGAGGGGGACACCTGGGGGGTAGGGGGGATCTGGGGGGTGTGGGGGATCGATGGGGTGAGGGGGGATCTATGGGGTTGGGGCGGATCTATGGGGTGTGTGGGGGGGATCTATGGGGTGAGGATCTATGGGGTGAGGATCTGTGGTGAGGGATCTATAGGATGGGGGGGGATCTATGGGATGGGGGGATCTGAGGGGGGATCTATGGGATGGGGATCTATGGGATGGGGGGGGATCTATGGGGTGGGGGGGATCTATGGGATGGGGGGGATCTATGGGGTGGGGGGGGTCTATGGGGTTGGGATCTATGGGGTTGGGGATCTATGGGGTTGGGGTCTATGGGGTGAGGGGATCTATGGGGTGAGGGATCTATGGGGTGAGGATCTATGGGGTGAGGGTCTATAGGGTGAGGGGGGGATCTATGGGGTGAGGGGGACACCTGGGGGGTAGGGGGGATCTGGGGGGTGTGGGGGATCGATGGGGTGAGGGGGGATCTATGGGGTTGGGGGGGATCTATGGGGTGTGTGGGGGGGTCTATGGGATGGGGGGATCTATGGGGTGAGGGGGGGGGATCTATGGGATGGGGGGGATCTATGGGGTGAGGGGGGGATCTATGGGATGGGGGGGATCTATGGGGTGAGGGGGGGTCTATGGGGTGGGGGGATCTATGGGATGGGGGGGGATCTATGGGGTGTGTGTGGGGGATCTATGGGGTTGGGGCGGGATCTATGGGATGGGGGGGGGGATCTATGGGGTGAGGGGGGGGTCTATGGGGTGTGGGGGGGGATCTATGGGGTGTGGGGGGGGTCTATGGGGTGGGGGGATCTATGGGGTTGGGGGGATCTATGGGGTTGGGGGGATCTATGGGGTTGGGGGGATCTATGGGGTGAGGGGATCTATGGGATGGGGGGGGATCTATGGGGTGGGGGATCTATGGGGTGAGGGGATCTATGGGAGGGGTCTTTGGGATGGGATCTATAGGGTGAGGGATCTATGGGGTGTGGGGATCTATGGGATGGGGATCTATGGGATGGGGGTCTATGGGATGGGATCTATAGGGTGAGGGGGATCTATGGGGTGGGGGGTGGATCTGGGGGTGTGGGGATCTATGGGATGGGGGGTCTATGGGGTGAGATCTATGGGGTGAGGGGGGGATCTATGGGGTGGGGGGGTCTATGGGGTGAGGGGGGGGTCTATGGGGTGAGGGGGGGGTCTATGGGGTGTGTGGGGGATCTATGGGATGGGGGGATCTATGGGATGGGGGGGGATCTATGGGGTGGGGGGGATCTATGGGATGGGGGGGGTCTATGGGGTGAGATCTATGGGGTGAGGGGGGGGATCTATGGGGTGTGGGGGGGGATCTATGGGGTGAGGGGGGGTCTATGGGATGGGGGGGTCCCTTTGGGGGTCCCTTTGGGGGTGTCCCCCCCCTCACCTCCAGCGCTGCTCCCACACTCCTGGCTCCTTCCCTCACTCCTGGTTCCCTCCAGATGTTTGGGGGGGGGATTAAAGTGGGGGGGGGTCCCTAATCCCCCCCTGGATTTGGGGGGGGGGGGTTGGGGGGGGGATAATCCCACTGCTCAGCTGCAGCCCGGGGCCTCAAACAGGGGGGGGGGGGATTAGGGGGACAGATGGGGACATTTGGGGGGGGTCAGGGGAGGTTTGGGGGGGGGGGGAAGCTCTGAGGGGACCCTGAGGGGGATTTGGGGGTCTCTGGGGGGGGCTCAAAGGGGGGGGACAGGACCTTGGGGGGGCTCTGAGGGGACCTGAGGGGGTTTGGGGTCCCTGGGGCTCAAGGGGGGTCGGGATCGGGGTGGGGGCTCTGACGGGACCCTGAGGGCTGAGGGATTTGGGGGCCCCTGGGGCTTGGGGGTCCTTGAGGACGGGAGGGGGAAGCTCTGAGGGGACCCTGAGATTTGGGGTCTCTGGGGGCTCAAGGGGGACAGGACCTTAGGGGGAAGCTCTGAGGGGACCTGAAGTTGGGGGCCCCTGGGGGTTGGGGGTCCTTGAGGGGACGGGAGAGGCTCTATGGGGACCCTGAGGGATTTGGGGTCCCTGGGGGCTCAAAGGGGGTCGGGATCTTGGGGTGAGGCTCTGGACGGGACCCTGAGGGGGCTGAGGGGGATTTGGGGGCCCCTGGGTGGGTTCGGGGGGGTCCTTGAAGGGACCTTGGGGAGGGGGGGGGGGGGCTCTATGGGGACCCTGAGGGGGATTTGGGGGTCCCTGGGGGGGGGCTCAAAGGGGGGGTCGGGACCCTGAGGGAGGGGGGGGTCTCTGAGGGGACCCTGAGGGGGCCAAGAGGACCCTGAGGGGGCTGAGGGGGATTTGGGGGTCTCTGAGGGACCCCCCGGAGCCTGAGGGGGATTTGGGGGTCTCTGAGGGACCCCCCGGAGCCTGAGGGGGATTTGGGGGTCCCTGGGGGGGTCCCTGGGGGGGTCCCTGGGGGGGGTTCGGGGGGGTCCTTGGGGTGTGGGGGGGTCCCGGGGGTCTCTGAGGTGAAATGGCGGGCGAAGGACGGCGTCGCGCGCCCTTCCCGCCCAAACGCCTTAACCACGCCCCCTTCCCGCTCAAACCACGCCCCCTCCAGATCAAACCACGCCCCCTCCCGCTCAAACCACGCCCCCCCGTTCAAACCACGCCATCAGTTCAAACCACGCCCCCACCTCGAAACCACGCCCCATCAACTCTAAACCACGCCCCAGCCGACTCAAACCACGCCCCCTCCCGTTCAAACCACGCCCCCTCCCGCGCAAACCACGCCATCAGTTCAAACCACGCCCCTGCCTCAAAACCACGCCCCCTCCCAGCTGACCACGCCCCCCGGTGGTCGAACCGCGCCCTTCGCGTCTCCCTAGCAACGCCCTCCCCCCCTTCGCGCTTTGCGGCCCTTTCACGACTCCGCCCCTCCCTTCACTCCCCGTTCCGGCAGCGCTTTACGGCACCGCCCGCGTTTTACGACAGCGAGCGCTGGGGTGAGGAGGGGTCCTGAGGGGGGGGGTTGGGGGGGGTTTGGGGGGGTTTTGGGTGAATTTCCCCCTTTTTCAGGTCCCATGGCTGCGGCACAAGGGGTTCCTCCCCCCCCCGAGGAAGAGGAAGAAGAGGAGGAAGGGGAAAGCCCCCAACCCCCCCCCCAAACCCCTCCTGGGGGGCTCCCTGAGGTTGGGGACCCCCCCCAAGGGGATGGGACCCCCCCCAAAGCCAGGAGGGTGATCCCGGGGGTCCTTTACATCTCTTACATCCCCCCCGGCTTTGGCCCCCGCCAGGCCAGGACCCTCCTGGGGGTCCATGGGGAATTGGGGAGGGTCTTCTTCCAGCCCCGAGGTCAGCACCCATGGGGGGGGGGTCAGGGTGCTGCTGGGGGGGGGCCTGAGGTGTTCTGGGGGGGTCTTGAGGTGTTTTGGGGGGGTCTTGAGGGTTCAGGGTGGTGCTGGGGGGGCTCCTGAGGTGTTCTGGGGGGGTCCAGGGGGGTCCTGAGTTGTTTTGGGGGGGTTCAGGGGGGTCTGGGAGCTCTTGGGGGGGTCCTGAGGGGTCAGGATGCTGCTTGGGGGGGTCCTGAGGTGTTTTGGGGGGGTCCAGGGGGGTCTGGGAGCTCTTGGGGGGGGGTCTGAGGTGTTTTGGGGGGGTCCAGGGGGGTCCTGAGGTGTTTTGGGGGGTCCAGGGTCCTGAGTTGTTTGGGGGTCTTGAGGGTTCAGGGTGGTGCTGGGGTCCTGATGTGTTTGGGGGTCTGAGGTGTTTTGGGGGTCCTGAGGTCAGGATCCTGGGGGTCAGGGTGCTGCTGGGGGGCCGGGGTCTGAGGTGTTTTGGGGGGGTTCAGGGGGGTCAAGGTGCTGCTGGGGGGGCCCTGAGGTGTTTTGGGGGGGTCTTGAGGGTTCAGGGTGGTGCTGGGGGGGGGTCTGAGGTGTTTTGGGGGGGTTCAGGGGGGTCTGGGAGCTCTTAGGGGGGGGTCTGAGGTGTTTTGGGGGGGTCCTGAGGGGTCAGGGGGATCCTGAGGGTTCAGGGTGCTCCTGGGGGGGGGTCCTGAGGTGTTTTGGGGGGGCCCAGGGGGGTCCTGAGGGGTTAGGGGGGGGTCAGGGTGCTGCTGGGGGGGGTCCTGAGGTGTTTTGGGGGGGTCCTGAGGTGTCAGGGGGGGTCCAGGGGGCTCAGGGTGCTGCTGGGGGGGGTCCTGAGGCGTTTTGGGGGGGTTCAGGGGGGTCTGGGAGCTCTTGGGAGGGGTCCTGAGGTGTTTTGGGGGGGTCTTGAGGGGTCAGGGTGGGGGTCAGGGGGATCCTGGGGGGTCAGGGTGCTGCTGGGGGGGGGTCTGAGGTGTTTTGGGGGTCCAGGGGTCAGAGGCATTTTGGGGGCTCAGGGGTCTGGGAGCTCCTGGGGGGTCTGAGGTGTTTTGGGGGGGTCTTGAGGGTTCAGGGTGGTGCTGGGGGGGGGTCCTGAGGTGTTTTGGGGGGGTCTTGAGGGGTCAGGGTGGGGGTCAGGGGGATCCTGGGGGGTCAGGGTGCTGCTGGGGTGTTTTGGGGGGGTCCAGGGGGGTCTGAGGGTTCTCCTACCCCCCCTTTACCCCCCCATTTTGTGTCCAGGGGGGGGTGTGAGGAGGAGGAGGCAGCGTCCCGGCCGTCCCCCCCCCCCGGATGCTTTTTTGGAAGCTTGGGTGGAATTTCGGGATAAAAAAGAGGCCAAAAGGGCAGTGAGGATCCTGCAGGGAACCCCCATGGCCCCCCGGGCACGCAGCCCCCTCAGGCACCACCTCTGGAACATCAAGGTGACCCCCACCACCACAACCCCAACCCCCCCTTGGGGTCTGGTCCTTTGGGGGAGTCTGTCCTGGTGGGTTGTCCGGGTTGGTCTTTGGGGGGGGGTTGGGGGTCCAGGTGCCTTTTTGGGGGGGTTTAGGGGGCAGATTTTGGGGTCTGGGTCCCTTTTTAGGGGGGTTTAGGGGGTCCCTTGGGTCCCTGGGTCCTTTTTGGGGGGAGTTTTGGGGTTCTGAGTCCCTTTTGGGGGGGGTTTAGGGGATCCCTTGGGTCCCTGGGTCCTTTTGGGGGGGGGTTGGGGGTCTGGGTCCCTTTTTAGGGGGGTTTAGGGGGTCCCTTGGGTGTCCAGGGGGTGTTTTGGGGGGGTTAGGGGGCAGATTTTGGGGTCTGGGTCCCTTTTTGGAGGGGTTTAGGGGATCCCTTGGGTGTCTGGGTCCTTTATGGGGGGTGGGTTGGGGGTCCAGGTGCCTTTTTGGGGGGGTTTAGGGGGTCCCTTGGGTCCTTTTGGGGGTGGGTTGGGGGTCTGGGTGCCTTTTTGGGGGGGTTTAGGGGCAGATTTTGGGGTCTGGGTCTCTTTGTGGGGGGGTTTTGGGGTCTGGGTCCTTTTTTGGGGGGGTTTAGGGGGTCCCTTGGGTGCCTGGGGGGAGTTTTGGGGAGGGGTTGGGGGTCTGGGTGCCTTTTTGGGGGGGTTTAGGGGGCCCTGCCGGAGATTTTGGGGTCTGGGTCCTTTAGGGGGTTTAGGGGGTCCCTTGGGTCCCTGGGGGCGCTTTTGGGGGTTTGGGAGGTTTGAGGGGTCCCTTGGGTGCCTGGGGGGAGTTTTGGGGGGGTTTAGGGGGAGTTCTGGGGTCTGGGTCCTTTTTGGGGGGGCTTGTGGAGTTTTAAGGGGTCCATTGGGTGCCTGGGGGCCCTTTTGGGGGGAGTTTTGGGGTCTAGTCCCTTTTTGGGGGGGTTTAGGGGGTCCCTTGGGTGTCTGGGTCCTTTTGGGGGGGGGTTGGGGATCTGGGTCCCCTTTTGGGGGGGTTTTGGGGTCTGGGTCCCTTTTTGGGGGGGTTTAGGGGGTGCCTTAGGTGCCTGGGTCCTTTTTGGGGGGGGTTGGGGGTCCAGGTGCCTTTTTGGGGGGGGGGGATTTGGGGGTCTGGGTCCCTTTTTGGGGGGGTTTAGGGTAGGGGTCCCTTGGGTGTCTGGGTCCTTTTGGGGGGGGGTTGGGGGTCTGGGTCCCTTTTTAGGGGGGTTTAGGGGGTCCCTTGGGTGCCGGGGTCCTTTCTGGGGGTGGGTTGGGGGTCTGGGTCCCTTTTTGGGGGGGTTTAGGGGGTCCCTTGGGTGCCTGGGTCCCTTTTTGGGGGGAGTTTTGGGGTCTGGGTCCCTTTTTGGGGCGTTTTCAGGGATCCCTTAGTTCCTGGGGGGGGGGGGGTGTCTTTCCAGGTCCTTTATTCCCCTTTTTGGGGTTCGGGGATCCCCGAAACTTTGCGTGTGGGTTGTTAGGATTGGGGGTGTCCTCCCTGAACCCCTTTTTTCCCCTTTTTTCCCCTTTTTCCCCTCAGTATCTCCCCGGGTTCCGCTGGCCCCACCTCAGCGAACGCCTCAGCGCCGAGCGGGGGGTTCGGGCACAACGCCTCCGGGTTGAGGTTTCCCAAGTTAAAGCTGAAGCTTCATTTTACACCCAAATCCCCCAAAAAAAACCCCAAACCCCCCCGGGAGACCCCTCCCCAACTTGGGCTTTCACCCAAAGAGCCACGGAACCCGAAATCTGGGGCAAAAAACCCAAAAAAGGCCCCAAAACCCCAGCCCGGGAGCTGCTCCTCAAAGTCTGGGGGCTGGGAAAGGGGTAAAAAGCCCCGCCCCCTACTCGCTAAGCCCCTCCCCTCACTCGCCAAGCCCCTCCCCTACTCGCCAAGCCCCTCCCCTACTCGCCCAGCCCCTCCCCCCACTCGCCCAGCCCCCAAATTGTTGTTTTTTTGCCTTAAAACGAGGAATAAAAAGTTCCCCGAAGGCTCAAAATGGCTGCCAGGGGGCGGGGCTTAAAGGGGTGTGGTGGGTGGGGCATGGGGGAGGGGCTTCTCTGCACCACACCCTTCCCAAATAAGGAGAAAGGGGTGGGGCTTAGGGGCCACGCCCTGAGAAAAGGGCGGGGCTTGTTGGGGGAAATGCCCAAAAAAGGAGATTTGGGGTGGAAAGGGGCGTGGCCAATGAAAGGTGTGGTCGAGGGGCGTGGCCAATGAAAGGTGTGGCCGAGGGGTGTGGCCAATGAAAGGGTGTGGTCGAGGGGCGTGGCCAATAAAAGGGTGTGGTCGAGGGGCGTGGCCAATGAAAGGTGTGGTCGAGGGGGCGTGGCCAATGAAAGGTGTGGTCGAGGGGTGTGGCCAATAAAAGGGTGTGGTCGAGGGGCGTGGCCAATGAAAGGTGTGGTCGAGGGGGCGTGGCCAATGAAAGGTGTGGTCGGGGGGGCGTGGCCAATAAAAGGGTGTGGTCGAGGGGCGTGACCAATAAAAGGGTGTGGTTGAGGGGCGTGGCCAATAAAAGGGTGTGGTCGGGGGGCGTGGCCAATGAAAGGTGTGGTCGAGGGGGCGTGGCCGATGAAAGGTGTGGTCGGTGGGCGTGGCCAATGAAAGGTGTGGTCGAGGGGCGTGGCCAAAAACACCCAAAAACACCCAAAAAACCCAAAAAACACCCAAAAAACACCCAAAAACACCCAAAAACACCCAAAAACACCAAAAACACCAAAAACACCCAAAAACCCAAAAAAACCCAAAAAACACCCAAAAAACACCCAAAAACAGGGGCGTGGCCATGAAAGGTGTGGTCGAGGGGCGTGGTTAAGGAACTGGGCGTGGCTAAGAGAAGGGGCGTGGCCAAGGGAAGGCCCCTCCCCCCCAGCCCCAAATTCCTCCTTTTTTCACCCATTTATTTAAAAAGGCCCCAAAATCCACCCTGGGGGGGGGGGTGGGGTGGGTGGGGGGGTCCCAAGGGTGCTGGGGGGGGGTCCCAGGGGTGTCCCCTCCCCCCTCCAGGTGACGTTTTGGGGGGGTCCCCAAGCTGGGGGGGGCTCCTCAGGGTCCTTCGCTGAATCGCGTCACCCCCCCGGGACGGGGACGGGCGGGGGGCTGGGGGACACAGGACATGGGGTCACCCAGTGCCACCCCCCCAATGTCCCCTCCCCCCCCCAGGTCACAACTGTCACCCCAAAATGTCCCAAAATCCCCGATTTTCCTCCCAATGTCCCCAAACCCCCCCAAACGTCCCCAAAATGGCCCCAAACCCCCCCAAAATGTGCCCAACCCCCCCCCCAGCACCCCCGATGTCCCCAACCCCCCCCAACCCCCCCAAATGTCCCCAAACGTCCCCAAAATGTCCCAAAATCCCCACTTTTCCTCCCATTCTCCCCAACCCCCAATGTCCCCAATGTCCCCAACCCCCCCCAGCCCCCCCAAATGTCCCCAGCCCCCCCAAATGTCCCCAACCCCCCCAAAATGTCCCCAACCCCCCCAGCCCCCCCAATGTCCCCAAACCCCCCAAAATGTCCCAAACTCCCCCAAACGTCCCCAAAATGTCCCAAAATCCCCAACTTTCCTCCCAATCTCCCCAACCCCCCCGTTGCCCCCGATGTCCCCAATGTCCCCAACCCCCCCCCAAATGTCCGAAATGTCCCAAACCCCCCCAAAATGTCCCCAAATTCCCCAACCCCCCCAAAATGTCCCAAACCCCCCAAACCTCCCCAAAATGTCCCAAAATCCCCGATTTTCCTCCCATTCTCCCCAACCCCCCCCAGCCCCCCAATGTCCCCAACCCCCCATGTCCCCCATGTCCCCTGTCCCCCCATGTCCCCTGTCACCTCTCTCCTCCTGCCCAGCCCCGCCCCCTCTCCACCCCATCGCCTGCAGCATCCGACACCCCAGGGGCTTCACGGGGGCACCGGGGTCCCTAGGAGGGAGGGGGGGGGTGACCCCAAGCCCCCACTTTTGGGGTCCTCCCCATTTTCATCCCCCCCCCCCCAGCACCCTCTTTTTGGGGTCGTTTTGCCCCTTTTGGGGGGGGGTGACCCCAAGCCCCCACTTTTAGGGTCCCCCCCTCCCCATTTTCGGGGTCCCCCCCCCAGCACCCTCTTTTTGGGGTCCCCCCCTCCCCATTTTGGGGTCCTCCCCCCCCCAGCACCCTTTTTTTTTGGGGGGGGGGGTCCCTGGGTGCTCACCCAGGGCTGGGGGGGGGTCCCCCAAATCTGCGGCGTTTGGGTTCGGGGGGGTCGGGCCCCCCCTGTTTCTCCCTCCGCTCGGCTGCTCGGTCCCGGTACTTCATCTGGGGGGGGGGGCAGCACCCATGGGTGCCCCCCCCCCAAATTACACCCCCCCAACCCTCCCCAGCACCTCTGGGAGCCCCCAGACCCAATTCTTCCCCCCCCACCCATGGGTGCTCCACCCCCCCCCCCCCGGGAGCCCACAGACCCAACTCCCCCCCCCCTCAATGGGTGCCCCCCACCCACCCATGGGTGCTCCCCCCCTCCCCCCTGGGAGCCCCCAGACCCAATTCCTCCCCCCCATACTTTGGGTGCCCCCCCACCCACCCATGGGTGCCACCCCCCTCAATGGGTGCCCCCCCCCCCAATTACACCCCCCCCACCCCTCCCCAGCACCTCTGGGAGCCCCCAGACCCACCCCACCTATGGGTGCCCCCCACCCATGGGTGCTCCCCACCCGGGAGCCCCCCAGACTCCAACCCCTCAATGGGTGCCCCCCACCCACCCATGGGTGCCCCCCCCCAAGTTACACACCCCCCCCACAGCACCTCTGGGAGCCCCCAGACCCAATTCCTTCCCCCCCCAACTTATGGGTGCCCCCCCTCACCCATGGGTGCTCCCCCCCCTGGGAGCCCCCAGACCCAATTCCCCCACCCCAAGCTTGCCCCCCACCCATGGGTGCCCCTCATGGTGCCCCAATTACACCCCTCCACCCTCCCCAGCACCTCTGGGAGCCCCCAGACCCAATTCCCCCCCAACTATGGGTGCCCCCCCAACCCTGGGAGCCCCCGACCCAACTCCCCCCTCAATGGGTGCCCCCCACCCACCCATGGTGCCCCCCCCCATTACACACCCCTCCCCAGACCTCAGGACCCCCAGACCCAATTCCCCCATCCCAAGCTTTAGGTGCCCCCCCCACCCATGGGTGCCCCCCCCTCACCTCCATCTCCCCCCTGTCCTCTTGGGGGGGGGGGTGGCTCCGCCGATGCAGCTCCAGGTTTTGCTGGGGGGGGGCAAGAAAAAAGTTGGGGGGGGGTCCCCAAAATCCTGGGGGGGGGCTTAAAATTGGGGGGGTCCCAAGAACCCAAAGGGGAGGGGGTCCCCCTTAACAGCCCCAAAGCTTCACTTAAGACCTCGTGACTCCGGTCCCCAAAATCCCGGGGTCTTAAGATTCTGGGGGTCTTAAAATTGGGGGGCTTTTAAATTGGGGGTCCTAATAACCCAAAGGGGGGTCACCAACCCACAGTAACCCCCCTTTAACAGCCCCCAAGCTTGATTAAGGACCCTGTAGCCCCCGGGGGTCCCCAAAAATCCCGGGGGGTCTTAAGATTTTGGGGGGGTCTTAAAATTGGGGGTCTTTAAATAGGGGCTTTTAAATAGGGGGTCCTAATAACCCAAAGGGGGTCCCAAGCCATGAGATGTGCCCCAAACCCCCCTTTAACAGCCCCAAAGCTTCACTTAAGGACCTCGTAGCCCCCCGGGGGGGTCCCCAAAAATCCCGGGGGGGGTCTTAAAATTGGGGGGGGTCTTAAAACTGGGGGGGGGGCTTTTTAAATTGGGGGGGGGCTTTTTAAATAGGGGGGGGTCCTAATAACCCAAAGGGGGGGTCACCAACCCACAAGAGATGCCCCAAAGCCCCCTTTAACAGCCCCCAAACTGTGATTCAGGACCTTGTAGCCCCCCGGGGGGGTCCCCAAAAATCCCGGGGGGGTTCTTAAGATTTGGGGGGGGGTCTTAAAATTGGGGGGGGGCTTTTTGAATAGGGGGGGGTCCTAATAACCCAAAGGGGGGGTCACCAACCCACAGTAACCCCCCTTTAACAGCCCCAAAGCTTCACTTAAGGACCTCGTAGCCCCCCGGGGGGGTCCCCAAAAATCCCGGGGGGGGTCTTAAGATTTGGGGGGGGGTCTTAAAATTGGGGGGGGGGCTTTTTGAATAGGGGGGGGTCCTAATAACCCAAAGGGGGGGTCCCCAAGCCATGAGATGTGCCCCAAACCCCCCTTTAACAGCCCCCAAACTGTGATTCAGGACCTTGTAGCCCCCCGGGGGGGTCCCCAAAAATCCCGGGGGGGGTCTTAAGATTCTGGGGAATTAAATGGGGGCTTAAATTCCAATAACCCAAGGGGGGTCACCAACCCACAGTAACCCCCCTTTAACAGCCCCCAAGCTTCACTTAAGGACCCTGTAGCCCCCCGGGGGGGTCCCCAAAAATCCCGGGGGGGGTCTTAAAATTGGGGGGGGGTCTTTTTAAATTGGAGGGGGGGCTTTTTGAATAGGGGGGGGTCCTAATAACCCAAAGGGGGGGTCAATGACCCACAAGAGATGCCCCAAAGCCCCCTTTAACAGCCCCCAAACTGTGATTCAGGACCTTGTAGCCCCCCGGGGGGGTCCCCAAAAATCCCGGGGGGGGTCTTAAGATTTGGGGGGGGGTCTTAAAATTGGGGGGGGGTCTTTTTAAATAGGGGGTCCTAATACCCAAAGGGGGGGTCACCAAGCCATGAGATGTGCCCCAAACCCCCTTTAACAGCCCCAAAACTTCACTTAAGGACCTCGTAGCCCCCCGGGGGGGTCCCCAAAAATCCCGGGGGGGGTCTTAAGATTTGGGGGGTCTTAAAATTGGGGGTCTTTTTAAATTGGGGGCTTTTAAATAGGGGGTCCTAATACCCCAAAGGGGGCACCAAGCCACAGTAACCCCTTTAACAGCCCCAAAGCTTCACTTAAGGACCCTGTAGCCCCCGGGGTCCCCAAAAATCCGGGGTCTAAATTGGGGGCGGGGCTTTAAATTGGGGGCTTTTAAATAGGGGGTCCTAATAACCCAAAGGGGGTCACCAACCCACAAGAGATACCCCAAAGCCCCTTTAACAGCCCCCAAACTGTGATTCAGGACCTGACCCCCCGGGGGTCCCAAAATCCTGGGCTAAGATTTGGGGGTCTTAAAATTGGGGGGGGGTCTTTTTAAATTGGGGGGGGGCTTTTTAAATAGGGGGGGGTCCTAATACCCCAAAGGGGGGGTCACCAAGCCACAGTAACCCCCCTTTAACAGCCCCAAAGCTTCACTTAAGGACCCTGTAGCCCCCTGGGGGGGTCCCCAAAAATCCCGGGGGGGGTCTTAAGATTTGGGGGGGGGTCTTAAAATTGGGGGGGGGTCTTTTTAAATTGGGGGGGGGCTTTTTAAATAGGGGGGGGTCCTAATACCCCAAAGGGGGGGTCACCAAGCCACAGTAACCCCCCTTTAACAGCCCCAAAGCTTCACTTAAGGACCCTGTAGCCCCCCGGGGGGGTCCCCAAAAATCCCGGGGGGGGTCTTAATATTTGGGGGGGGGTCTTAAAATTGAGGGGGGGGGTTTTAGGAAGGGGGGGGTCACCTTGTGAAGGCCTGAGAGCTGCTGATGTCTCAGCAGAGCCTCCTTGCTGGGGAACTGCCTGCGGCACAGCAGACACGCCAACTTCTGCCAATCCGTCAGGGGGTCCGGGCATCCCCCCCCCGACCCCCCCACCCCAAAAACCCCCCCGGAACGTTCAGGGGGGGCCCCCCCGGACCCCCCCCCACGTTCTGCTTCTTCTTCGCTTTCGCTTTCACCGCTGTAAGCGGCCACCAAACCCCGGGGGCTCTGGGGGGAAAGCAATAAAAAGGGTTAAAAGGAGATGATTTGGGCCAGGGGGTTTGGGGTCTTATTTGGGGGCACCCATGGGGGGTTGGGGTCCTATGGGGGAAACGGGGGTTTGGGTCTTATTGGGGGAATGGGGGTTTGGGGGTCTTATTGGGGGAAGTGGGGGTTTGGGGTCTTATTGGGGGCACCTATGGGGGGTTGGGGTCTTATGGGGAAACGGGGGTTTGCCTTATTGGGGGAATGGGGGTTGGGTCTTATTGGGGGAAGTGGGGGGTTGGGGTCTTATGGGGAAACGGGGGGTTTGGTCTTATTGGGGGAATGGGGGTTTGGGGTCTTATGGGGGAAACGGGTTTGGGGTCTTATTGGGGGAAGTGGGGGGTTGGGGCCTTATGGGGGGGGCACTCATGGGGGGGGGGTCTCGGATTCAGGAGCTGATTTTGGGGGGGGCAGAGGGGGGGTTGGGGTCTTATTGGGGGGGGGGAAATAGGGGGGAGGCTTTGGGGTCTTATTGGGGGGGGGCACCCATGGGGGGGGGGTCTCAATGGGATTCAGGGCCCGATTTGAGGGGGGGAGACCCGAGGGGGGGTCCTGGTGGGTTCAGGAGCTGATTTGGGGGGGGGGGATTGGGGTCTTATTGGGGAGGGGGAAATGGGGGGGGGGTTGGGGTCTTATTGGGGGGGGCACCCATGGGGGCTTTGGGGTCTTATTTGGGGGGCACCCATGGGGGTCTCAGTGGGATTCAGGGCTTGATTTTTGGGGAAACAGGGGTTTGGGTCTTATGGGAAATGGGGGTTTGGGGTCTTATGGGGGGACACACGGGGGCTTTGGGGTCTTATTTGGGGGCACCCATGGGGGGGGTCCCAATGGGATTCAGGGCCCGATTTGAGGGGGAACCCGGAGGGGGTCCTGGTGGGTTCAGGAGCTGATTTGGGGGATTGGGGTCTTATTGGGGAGGGGGAAATGGGGGGGGGTTGGGGTCTTATTGGGGGGGGCACCCATGGGGGGGGGGCTTTGGGGTCTTATTTGGGGGGGGGCACCCATGGGGGGGGGGTCCCAATGGGATTCAGGGCTTGATTTTGGGGGGGGGGGCAAGGGGGGGGTTGGGGTCTTATGGGGGGGGAAATGGGGGGGGGTTTGGGGTCGTATTGGGGAGGGGGAAACGGGGGGGGGGCACCCATAGGTTTGAGGTCCCAGTACAGGGGGGGGGTCCTGGGACCAATCTGGGGGGGGGTCCCAGGGGGGGGTCATGGGGGGGGGGGTCATGGGGGGGGGTCCCATGCTCACCCCTCTCTCCTCAGGCCCCATCCTGGGCAGCTCCATGTGGGGGGGGGGCTGGCGCTCCCCCAAAACTCCCTGGGGAGGGGGCACAGGGGGGGGGGGGGGTGTCAGGGGCACCCCAGAATATCAGAGACCCCCCCTGACCCCCCCTGTGAGCACCCAGAGCCCCCCTGACCCCCCCCATCTCCCCCTCACTGCCCCCATTACCCCCCCCCAGTCTCCCCCTTTAGACCCCCCCCCCATGACCCCCACTCTGTGTCCCCCCCCTCACCCCATGGGTGCCCCCCCCATATCCCACATGTCCCCCCCTCACCCCATGGCCCCCCCATTTCCCCCTCCTGCCCCCCAATGTCCCCCCCCCTTTCTCTCCCTCCTGTCCCCCCCATGTCCCCCAATGTCCCCCCCTGACCCCCCTGTCCCCCCCCCAAAATGTCCCCCCCCTTTCTCTCCCCCATGTCCCCCCCCTGCCCCCCAAGATGTCCCCCCCACCTTTCTCCCCAGCAGGGCGTCCCCCCCCTCACCCCATGTCCCCCCCCCCCAAAGTCCCCTGACTCCCAATGTCCCCCAAGATGTCCTCCTGTCTCCCCTGTGTCCCCCATGTCCCCCCCTGACCCCCCCATGTCCCCCATGTCCCCCCCTGACCCCCCTGTCCCCCCCCCATGTCCCCTCCTGTCCCCCCCCATGACCCCCCCATGTCCCCCCCTGACCCCCCATGTCCCCCCCTGTCCCCCCCCTGTCCCCCACCTTTCTCCCCACGGTGTCCCCCCCCTCACCCCATGTCCCCCCATGTCCCCCCCATGTCCCCCCCCCCCATGTCCCCCTCATGTCCCCCCCTTCTCTCCCTCCTGTCCCCCCCATGTCCCCCCCATCCCCCCCTGTCCCCCCTGCCCCCCCCCATGTCCCCTCCTGTCCCCCATGCCCCCCCCATGTCCCCCTGCCCCTGTCCCCCCTGTCCCCCCATGTCCCCCTGTCCCCTGCCCCTGTGCCCCCCTGCTCCCCCATGTCCCCCTGTTCTCCCTTCTCTCCCTCCTATCCCCCATGTCCCCCCCTGTCCCCCTGCCCCCTATTCCCCCATGTCCCCATGTCCCCCCGTCCCCATGTCCCCCTGCCCCCTGTGTCCCCCGTGTCCCCCTCCTTTCTCCTCCCCCCCATGTCCCCCTCCCTATGTCCCCCGTGTCCCCAATGTCCCCTCCTGCCCCCCCCTGTCCCCCTGTCCCCCTGTCCCCCTGTCCCCCCCTGTCCCCCCATGTCCCCCCCATGTCCCCCTGCCCCCCATGTCCCCGCCCCCCATGTCCCCCCGTCTCCCCCTTCACCCCCTCCTGTCCCCCCCATCCCCCCCTGCCCCCCCATGTCCCCCCCTGCCCCCCCATGTCCCCCCCTGTTCCCCCCATGTCCCCCCCCACTATGTCCCCTCCTGTCCCCCCCATGTCCCCCCCTACCCCCCCTGCCCCCCCATGTCCCCCCCATGTCCTCCCATGTCCCCCCCTGTTCCCCCCGTTCTCTCCCCCCTGTCCCCTCCTTCTCTCCCCCAATGTCCCCCCCTGCCCCCAATGTCCCCCCCCATGTCCCCCACCTTTCTCCCCAGCACCGTCCCCCCCTCACCCCATGTCCCCCCCATGTCCCCCCCCTCACCCCATGTCCCCCCATGTCCCCCCATGTCCCCCCCATGTCCCCCCATGTCCCCCCCTGTTCCCCCCCTTCTCTCCCCCCTGTCCCCCCCCATGTCCCCCCATGCCCCCCCTGTTCCCCTCATGCCCCCCCCATGTCCCCCCCTGCCCCCCCAATGTCCCCCCCATGTCCCCCCCCTGTCCCCCCCCACTGTCCCCCACCTTCCTCCCCACACGTCCCCCCCCTCACCCCATGTCCCCCCCTGACCCCCATGTCCCCCCCATGTCCCCCCCATGTCCCCCCCTGTCCCCCATGCCCCCCCCATGTCCCCCCCATGTTCCCCCCTGCCCCCCCATGTCCCCCCCTGCCCCCCCATGTCCCCCCCATGTCCCCCCCTGTCCCCCCCCCATGTCCCCCACCTTCCTCTCCAGCAGGGCGTACCCCGCGTCCGCCGCCCCCTCCCTCCTCTCCTCGTCCCGGGGGGGTTGGTTCTGGTTCTGGTTCTGGTTCTGGTTCAGGTTCAGGTTGAGGCCCAGGCCCAGGCCCAGGTTCTGGTTCTGGTTCTGGTTCAGGCCCAGGTTCTGGTGGGGGTTTTGGGCCTGGGGGGGCCCCGCGCAGCGCCCGCTCTCCCGCTGCTTGTTGAGGCTCCGGGCCCAGCGCTCCATGTCCTTGGCGATCTGGGGGGGCACCCATGGGTGGGGGGGGGCACCCAGAGGGAGGTGGGGGGCACCCATGGGGGGGGGGGGGCACCTATAGGG
>JALBCY010000049.1:0-240543 GCA_023079485.1 Archilochus colubris
CTGTTAACAGATTTTCTCCCCACCATGACCGTCCCTGTTAAACTGCAGAAAAACTTATTTCCTCTGGCTCCCTACCTTAGTTTCTTCTTTTGAAACGCATTACTCACCAGAGTTCTGGCTCTCCTGCTTCACTTTATACAGTTTAATAGGAATCACACCTGGCTTTTTAAGTAAAATCTCATCAGGACCAAAAAGATAAAATGCTAATAATTCTGGCCAGAAATCTAATGCAAATTGACAGCAAATACAGCAGAATTCTGGGAAATACCTGAATATCAAAAGCAAGGTCTCAAGCCACTAGTTTGAACCCTCTGGTAGAAATAATGGAAGGAATTTTTTTTTTATTATAAAAAAAATCTGAGGGAAAAGGAGAAAATGCAGTGACATGTAAAGGCAACAGCTAAGGCAGCAAAATCATCCTGAAATCAGCAGTGAAGACAGAGCAGCACACCAAAAGCCTAAGGACAAGTGGACAGAAGCAGAGAGAGACAAAGTCAGCAGCATTGGCACCAGTGGCCAGCCACAGCTTTTCTTCAGAGGGTGAGAAAGCTTAATCGTTTCCTTTCTTTCTTAATAGCCCTTTTCCTTGGGTGACTAATTAAAATAAAACCCTACTCTGCTTCCCTCTCTCCCACTACTGACTCCCTCTTAAGACTACATTCAAAGATGCTGTCTTTTTCTCTGTAAAATAAATCACTGTAATTTGCTTAAGCCTTAAAACCTGTTATTTCTGCACTTTGTTGTGATGCACATGAGCAGAGGCTCATCTATATCCTTGTAAACAACAGATTAAATCAGAGTTACCTAACAGTACTTCAGCCTCTCCAGGGCCAAGACCCCTAAAGACCATGGCCAACGGGAGGGGCCAGGCCTAAAACCAGGCTTAGCAAGATGGCAGCAAAGGAAAGATGAAGATCAAGAGGCTTAGAAGGGGCAGTGCCTCAACCCTCGGACAACTCCGAAGCCCAGACCAGCCTGACAGGGCTCTCAGGAAAGGGAATCCCATCTTCAAAACCACACCACACAAATGCCATGACATCATGCAATGGTTTGGGTTGAAAGAGTCCTTAAATGTCCTCAGTGCTCAAGCCATCAGATGACAACTTCAAACCTCACTGATGACACCCTACGTCTCCTATGCTTTAGTTAGAAAAATGCCCTGACACTTCCCTCCTTTCAAAACACTCCCAAACAACTGATTTCACAAAAAAAACTGTCACTAGGCTCAGAAGGACGAACACATGGCCGGCTACGATGGCTGCACTTGTGACTTGTCTCCCAGTGAAACCATCCAGCTCCCACAGGATGTCGGATGTCATCTCTCAAGACCCAAGGACTTCAGAGGATCCAGTTGCCCAGCACTCCATCCTTCATCACTCATCCCACAGCACAGGAAGACAACTGTATCCTGGGATTCATCAAAAGAAGAAATTGTTTCATTTGAAAGTGCTGAGATATAAAACAGCTCGATGAGAGAAGTTGTGGATATCTCCTCAACAGGAGTGTTCGGGAGCATGTCAACAGGACTTGGAGAAATGTGGTCTATCGGAAGTAACACAAACTAACAAGAAGTAACCAGAAAAAACTAAAAATTACACAGTGGGTTTAACCCTAAATGGCCCAACCCATTCTGTGGTTCTAGAATACCTAAGTTTGCCTCACAATCGGTCTGCAAAACACTCAAATCCAAGGAACTGGGCTGTGTTCATTTCTAGTACCTTTTGGCTCTTCCAATTTTCTCTGTAGGTTATCTCATAAAATCCTTGCAGTCTTCAAGATACAAACTCCTCTTTGATAAGATCATAAAATCTCAGTTCACTCAGGCTTGTTCTCTACCACAAGGCCTCATCTGCCAGTCCAGGGAGACTCCCTATCCAAAGAGAGGGAATCACCTGAACCTACTCACAAAACAGACCACAGCAACCCCTTACTCCATACATCCTTACCAAAGAAATTCAACACCCACCTGGAACCTAACAAGTAAGAAGAGCACCAAGACAAACATAGAGCACACCAGCACGAAAGACCAGGGCTAATGACATGTTTTGGTTTTTCTCACTTGCAACCAAAACTCTCTGTTCAAAGATATTGGACTTCTTCCCCAGCAGCTAAAGTCCCCAAACATTTGGGATTCTTCTACAAAATACGGAAAATTATTCAAAGTGCTTGAAAAACCAAAACTTGTAGATGCCTCACTCACAAAATTTTTCTTCCTACATTACTCCAACTTCTCCAGATACATCTTGCAAAGAATAAAGGCACCAAGGCACCAGCCAAGTTTAATCAGAAGAAAAGACTAGGACAAAAGGCGGCTTGGTGAGATGGCAGCAAGAGAAGCAGCGTGATGAACGAGGCACAGCCTCATGCCCAGCACTTCTCCAAAGCCCAGAGCACACTGCAAGGGCTGCCCCGAGTTGAGGGCTCTCCTTCACAACCTGCCCGCAAACCTCACCACACGAGTGCTATGAGATCATAGAATGGTTTGGGTTGGAAGGGACTCTACTAGTCACCCAGTTCCAAGCTCAATAATGACAAAAATTAAACCACACTGATGGCACCCGACAACTACCTGAGGCTTGGTCACGTCTCCAAAAATGCCATGACATACATCTGCCAGGAAAATACTCCCAAACACACCTCCTCTCACCCCAAAAAATGTCAGCATAATCAGAAGGCATCTCCTTAAAAAAACAGACATAAAAAGGGATGAGTGAGGCAGAAAAGCTTGCTCCAGCCCATTCCTGAGGAGGAGGCTGTGTCCTGAGCAGCTGCTTGCTGCACAATGCCCTCATGCCCAAAGCCTGTCCCGCCCCTCGCTCCCGCACCAGCATAAAAGCCGACCCAGCGCCTCTCTCCCTCACACACTTCTCCTCACACCACCTCCACTGACACCAACAACCAGGTGAGCCTCAACCCCCGGCCCCTCTTGCCTTCTCCTCACCCACTCTGCCCCAACGCTTTCTCAACACCCTCTCTCTCTTCCACAGGCACCCCTCCACACCACACACATGGCCTGCTACGACCGCTGCGGCTCTTGCGGACCCACCCCGCTGGCTAACAGCTGCAATGAGCCCTGTGTCAGGCAGTGTGAGGCTTCCCGGGTCGTGATGCAGCCTCCTCCTGTCCTCGTCACCCTCCCAGGACCCATCCTCACCTCCTTCCCCCAGAGCACCGCCGTCGGATCCTCCGCATCTGCTGCCGTGGGCAACGACCTCAGTGCCCTGGGAGTGCCCATCAACTCCGGATACGCCCTGGGCTATGGCCTGGGAGGCCTGGGAGGCCTGGGCTATGGCTTGGGCTATGGCCTGGGAGGCCTGAGAGGCCTGGGCTATGGCTTTGGAGGTAGAGGAGGCTGTGGCATCTGCTAAGAACATGCAACACCATTTCTGAAAACAACCTCTCAGATCCTGGGACCTATGGCATGGACTGAAGACACACCTCCGGGCTCTTCATCTCCATCCTTCCTTCTTCTCACATACCCTTCTCTACACTACCATGTTTTCTACAACCTCTACTCCTCACTCCAACTCCCTGCTGAGAAACTTCAGACCACCAGGGGACCTCCAGTGACCTGGTCCTAACACAAGGCATGACGACCTTGGTCATCATGCTTGCCTATTTAGGAATCTTCTGCTGACAAGGGACCTCAGCTCACATTCTCTCTCTTTGGACACCAGAATGACTCCCTTCCTACCTTTGTACTCATGCCGTTTAATTGTATGCTTTCTCAATAAAGTTCCTTATCATCACAATCCGAGAAGCTTCTTCTTCCTTTCTTTTCCCTAGATTCACCTAGAACAAACCAACAAGATCATATTGTTTGGGTTTATTGAAAGGATTTTAAATTCTCACATAGGAGCTATGTCCCAAGGGACATGACCATGCAGGAGCACACAGTTGGCTTCTGCACCCTGACACAAACCCTTCAAAAGTTTCAAGAAAGACTTGCACAGCATTAATTAGTTTTTACACAATTATTTGTGGCAAGATCTTCACCGTTAAAGCGCTAGCAATTCCTTGAAAACAGGTGAAAACCAAGCCCATCTGTCACTGCCCCTGCTTCAATGGAAGGGGAGAACAACCAAATCAAAGGCTCACGGCACAAGATAAAGACAGGGAGATTGTAGAATGGTTTTGCATTGGAAGGGTCCTTAAAATTTGGTTATAATACCCTTGCCATGAGCAGGGACTCATCCCAATACACCAGCTTGCTGCAAACCCCACCCAACCCCGCCTTCATCACTGCCAGGAATGCAGAAGCCACAACTGCTCTGGAACAGGGTCTCACCATCCTCACTGTCAGAAATTCTTATCACCATGCCTGAAGTAAATCTCCCTTCTGACAGCTGGAAACCCTTCCCACTCCACCCATCACTCCAGTCCCATCCCAGCCATCCTGCAGCCTCTTCAGGCACGGAAGCTGCTCTAAGGCCTCCCAGCAACACTCTCTCCTCCAGCCTGAGAAACCCCTCCTCTCTCAGCCTGTCTCCAGAGCACAGCTGCTTCAGCCCTCGGACAGTCCCTGTGCCCAAGTAAAGCCCGTACTCTGGAGCTGCAAACAAAATCTTTATTAAAGTCCAGTAAAGCAACATCCACAGCATTTCCCTCATCCACTGAGTGGGTCACCTTGTAGATGCCTCACTCCCAAAACCTGATCACCTCAACCCAGCATTCAGACCTGCAACCAGGGCATTCAGTTACCCACCACTCCATCCTTCATCACTCATCCCACAGCACAGGAAGACAACTGTGTCCCGGGATTCATCAAAAGAAGAAATTGTTTCATTTACAGTAGTGAGACATAAAACAGGTGGATGAGAGAAGTTGTGGCTACCTCTTCAACAGGAGTGTTCACAAGCATGTCGACAGGACTTGGAGAAATGTGGTCAAATGGAAGTAACTTGAACTAACAAGAAGTATACATAAAGAACTAGAAATAATACAATTTGTTAGGCTCAAGATAACCCAAACCGTTCTATGGTTCTAGAACTCCTCAGCTTGCCTCACAATCAGCTTGCAAATCATTCAGTCCCAAGGAACAAGGCTGGGTTCAGTTCAAGTTAGTTTTGGCACTTCCAATTTTCTCTGTAAGTTATCTCAAAAAATCCTCGCAGTCCTCAAGTTACAAACCCCTTTTTGATAAGGTCATAAAGTCTCTACGTTCCCTCAGTTGCAGCCAAATCTCTCAGTTCACTCAGGTTGCTGCTCCTCCACACAGACTCATCTGCCAGTCCATGGAGACTCCCTATCCAAAGAAAGGGAATCACCTGTACCATATCACATAACAGACCACAGCTACCCCCTACTCCATAACCTACACCCCCACATGGAACCTAACAAAAAAGAAGAGCACCAAGACAAACACAGAGCACATCCAGAAGGAATAACCAGGGCTAATGGGAGGCTTCCTGACATGGCAGCAACGGAAGCAGCATGATGAACGAGGCAGAGTCTCATGCACAGCACTTCTCCAAAGCCCAGAGCACACTGCAAGGGCTGCCAGCAATTGAGGGCTCTTCTTCACAACCTGCCCGCAAACCTCACCACAGGAGTGCTATGAGATCATAGAATGGTTTGGGTTGGAAGGGACTCCACAAGTCACCCAGTTCCAAGCTCAACGATGACAAACATTAAACCACACAGATGGCACCCAAACACTCCTGGGGCTTGGTCACGTCTCCAAAAATGCCATGACACACATCTGCCAGGAAAATACTCCCAAACACACCTCCTCTCACCCAAAAAAATGTCAACATGGTCAGAAGGCATGTCCTTTATAAAACAAACATAAAAAGGGATGAGTGAGGCAGAAAAGCTTGCTCCAGCCCATTCCTGAGGAGGAGGCTGTGTCCTGAGCAGCTGCTTGCTGCACAATGCCCTCATGCCCAAAGCCTGTCCCGCCCCTCGCTCCCGCACCAGCATAAAAGCCGGCCCAGCGCCTCTCTCCCTCACACACTTCTCCTCACACCACCTCCACTGACACCAACAACCAGGTGAGCCTCAACCCCCTGCCCCTCCTGCCTTCTCCTCACCCCCTCTGCCCCAACCCTTTCTCAACACCCTCTCTCTCTTCCACAGGCACCCCTCCACACCACACACATGGCCTGCTACGACCGCTGCGGCTCTTGCGGACCCACCCCGCTGGCTAACAGCTGCAACGAGCCCTGTGTCAGGCAGTGTGAGGCTTCCCGGGTCGTGATGCAGCCTCCTCCTGTCGTCGTCACCCTCCCAGGACCCATCCTCACCTCCTTCCCCCAGAGCACCGCCGTCGGATCCTCTGCATCCGCTGCCGTGGGCAACGACCTCAGTGCCCTGGGAGTGCCCATCAACTCCGGATACGCCCTGGGCTATGGCCTGGGAGGCCTGGGAGGCCTGGGCTATGGCTACGGATGCGGCTACGGCCTGGGAGGTAGAGGCATCTGCTAAGGGCTCTCCCTAAAACCTATGACAGCAAACACCTGCACCATGCGATCCACCACATCAATGGAGACCATTTCTCTTCTGAGGCCTCCTCATTTGATACCTCCTTCTCACAAGCCAAAGTACATCAGGGATCTCCTGCCTTGTCTTCACATCAAAAGGCACAAAGACCTTGCTGCTCTGGCAAGATCTATCTTACACCAGGGAAGCAGACTGATGCTTGCACTATTTGCACCTCAGATATGCATCCTTCCAGCTCAATGCTCCTGACTTTTCACTCCGCTTTTCCATCAATAAAATTCTTTTGCATCCCAGCCTGACATGCCTCCTCTTCCTTTCTTTCCCCAAGGCTCATTCAGCCTCACAACAAATAAAATTATGGATCAAGATCCAACCAGGGCAAGTGGAAAAGTCCTGCAAGACATACCGCACAAATACCATGACATCATGCAATGGTTTGGGTTGGAAGAGTCCTTGAAGGGCATCAATGCCCAAGCCTTCAAATGACAACCTGTAACCTCACTGATGACACCCCACCTTTCCTACGTTTTGGTCGAAAACATGCCCAAACACCTTCTTTGAAAACACTCCCAAATACTTGATTTCTCTAAAAAATTGTCACCAGGATCAGAAGGACACGTACACATGGCTGGCTACCACTGCTGCAATAGTAACTTCTCTCCCAATGAAACCATCCAGCTCCCACACTATGCAGTCTTAGGAATGAGGCTGAGTCTCATGCCCAGCACTTCTCCAAAGCCCAGAGAAAACTGGAAATGCTGCCAGGAATTGAGGACTCCCCTTCAAAACCTGCCCACAAACCTCACCATACAACTGCATAAGATCATTAAACAGTACAGGTTACAAGGGACTTAACAAGACACATAGTTCCAAGATCAAGGATAATAAAAATTCAACCACACTGATGGCAACCAGCCACCTCCTTGGTCACATCGGCTTGGTCACGATTCCACCTGATACCATTCTATGATTCTGTGATTCCCCTGGTGGAACTTGAAGCCAATTTTTCACTTGTAATAATGCTTTCTCCTGGGGAGAAGATATAGCCTTCCCCTCACTAAAGACCTGTTTCTTCTTCCCTACCTAGTTCATGTTTTTCACCACAGGCATTGAGGAACAAATGAAGGGAATCTTAGTGAATCTTCTGACAAAAGACCCTTCTATAGCTCACTCACTCCCCAAAACATGCCACGTAAACCTAAAGACAGGACTAAACCAGGCCTAGCCAGATGGAGGCAAATCAAAGATGCACAACAAGAGGCGTGGAAGGGACAGTGCCTCACACCTCCTACAACTCCAAAGCCCAGAGCACTTGGACAGAACTCCCAGCAAATGAGGATCCCTCTTCAAAACACCCCCAAACCATACCTCACGAATTCCATGAGATTATGGAATTGTTTGCATTGGAAGGGTTTCTAAGGACCATCACCTTCAAAGCCCTCAGGTGACAACCTCTGACCTCACTGATGACACCCAAGCTCTCCTGGGCTTTGCTCTGAAAAATGCCCTGCTACACACCTGCCAGAAAAAAACAGGAGGATGCTGTTGCAAACAAAGGCTTTACTGAAGTCCAGGTAAACAACAGCCACAGCATTTCCCTCATCCAATAACTGGGTCACCTTGTCAGAGAAGGAGGTCAGCATACTCAAGCAGGACCTGCCTTTCAGAAACCCATGCTGAAGGAGACTCATTGCCTGCTTCTACTCTCCATCTTTTCTAAAGGCACTCCAGATGATCTGCTCCAAAACCTTCCCCAGAACCGAGGTCACACTGACAGGCCTCTAGTTCCCTCCAGCCTCCTTCCAGTCCTCCTTGTAGGTAGGCCTCATATCTGAAAAACTCCAATGAAGTGGGACCTCACTTGTTTGCAAGGATTTCTGATGAAGGATGGGGAGTGGCTCAGGAAAGACTTCCACTGGCTCTCTGGACCCTCGGCTGGAGAAACATTTTTGGTGTCTAAAATGGTGAAGACACTCACCAACCTTTTCCCTTGGATTATAGAGGCTTCATTACAATCCAAATCCCACACATCCTACTCATGGTGCTGGGTACCTTGAACAGTACCTGGTCTTGCCTTTAAAAACTAAGAAAAAGACTCATTAATTACCTCAGCCATTTCCTCACCCAAATTGTATTTAGAACTTCTCAATTTTTCTCTCTAAAACCGCCACTATCATAAACTTTCTCCATAGCCTTAAAGGTCATAAAAAATCTTTGTTTATTCTTACTTTCAATCAGAAATGTCTGTTCAACCACAACAGAATTCTTTTTCACCATTGTCCCTCCTAGCACATGGGGACTCACACAGTACAGAACGTTATTCAAAATGCTCGAAAAAACAAACCCTGTAGATTCCTCACTCCGAAAACCTTGCCACCTAAACAACACATCCCCAGCTACAACCTTGCGAAGAAAAAGGTCACAAGACAGCAGCTAAGAACGGTCAGCATGAATAACCAGGGCTAATGACACGCCTGGTGAGATGGCAGCAAGAGAAGCAGTGTGATGAACGAGACACAGCCTCATGCCCAGCACTTCTCCAAAGCCCACAGCACACTGCAGGGGCTGCCAGCAATTGAGGGCTCTCCTTCACAACCTGCCCGCAAACCTCACCACACTAGGGCCATGAGATCAGAGAATCGTTTGGGTTGGAAGGGACTCTACAGGTCACCCAGTTCCAAGCTCAACGATGACAAAAATTAAACCACATTTAAGGCACCCGACAACTACCTGAGACTTGGTCACGTCTCCAAAAATGCCATGACATACATCTGCCAGCAAAATACTCCCAAACACACCTCCTCTCACCCCAAAAAATGTCAACAGGGTCAGAAAACATGTCCTTTATAAAACAAACATAAAAAGGGATGAGTGAGGCAGAAAAGCTTGCTCCAGCCCATTCCTGAGGAGGAGGCTGTGTCCTGAGCAGCTGCTTGCTGCACAATGCCCTCATGCCCAAAGCCTGTCCCGCCCCTCGCTCCCGCACCAGCATAAAAGCCAGCCCAGCGCCTCTCTCCCTCACACACTTCTCCTCACCCCTTCTCCACTGACACCAACAACCAGGTGAGCCTCAACCCCCTGCCCCTCCTGCCTTCTCCTCACACACTCTGCCCCATCCTTTCTCAACACCCTCTCTCTCTTCCACAGGCACCCCTCCACACCACACACATGGCCTGCTACGACCGCTGCGGCTCTTGCGGACCCACCCCGCTGGCTAACAGCTGCAACGAGCCCTGTGTCAGGCAGTGTGAGGCTTCCCGCGTTGTGATGCAGCCTCCTCCTGTCCTCGTCACCCTCCCAGGACCCATCCTCACCTCCTTCCCACAGAGCACCGCCGTCGGATCCTCCGCATCTGCTGCCGTGGGCAACGACCTCAGTGCCCTGGGAGTGCCCATCAACTCCGGATACGCCCTGGGCTATGGCCTGGGAGGCCTGGGAGGCCTGGGATATGGCTACGGATGTGGCTATGGCCTGGGAGGTAGAGGAGGCTGTGGCATCTGCTAAGAACACACAACACAACTCTTGAAAACAGCCACACACAGCATGTGACCCATAGCATGGACTGGAGACTCAGGACCTCCAGACTCTTCATTTCCTTCGCTCCTTCTCCTCTTCTTCCATTTCCTTCTCTACAGAGCCCTGTTTCCTACCTCCTCTACTCCTCACTCCAACTCCCTGCTGAGAAACTTCAGGCCTTCAGGAGACATTCAGTGAGCTGCTCCTTACACAAGGCACGATAACCTCGGTGATCTTGAAGAATCTTCTCCTGAGAAGGGACCTCAGCTCACGCTCCCTCTACTTGGGCGCCAGAACGACTCCCTTCCGTTTGGTTCTCTTTGTTTCCACTGTATGTTTCTCAACAAAGGTCCTTGACGTCACAATCTGAGAAGCTTCTTCTTCCTTCCTTCTCCCAAAACTCACCCAGCACAAACTCAGCCATCAAAAGCACATTGTTTGGGTTCATTTCAAAAGGGTTGTAACACCGCACTTAGGAACTATGGTCCAAGGAATACCACCACACAGGAGCTCACAGTTGGCTCCAGGACCCTGACACAAGACCTTCAGTATCCTCAAGAAAGGCTTGCAAAGCACTACAGTAATCTCAAAACTTCCATTGTGGCAAGGTTTTCATCTGCAAAGCCTTAGCTTTTCTTTGACAACAGGTGCCCACCAAGCCCATCTATCACTGCCCCTGCTACACTGGTGATGTGGACACATTGAAAATATGAAATTGTCTCTTGATTCACCAGAACCAAAGCTATTTCCAGTTAACAGATTTTCTCCCCACCACGACCGTCCCTGTTAAACTGCAGAAAAACTTATTTCCTCTGGCTCCCTACCTTAGTTTCTTCTTTTGAAACGCATTACTCACCAGAGTTCTGGCTCCCCTACTTCACTTTTTACAGTTTAATAGGAATCACACCTGGCTCCTTCAGTAAAATCTCATCAGGACCAAAAAGATAAAATGCTAATAATTCTGGCCAGAAATCTAATGCAAATTAACAGCAAATACAGCAGAATTCTGGGAAATACCTGAATATCAAAAGCAAGGTTGTAGTGAGAGAGGACCAGGTGCCCTGAGTTATTGATGAGTGGGTGTGGTTTCACCTATGTCTGGCCTCCCTCCTGAGCATGTGCAGGAGCAGGGGGCCAATAAGAGAGCAGCTGACTCCCACGGAGAGGGCTCTCACTCTTCAGTGAGGGTGGAGAAGCCCACAGCTCGAGGAGCCCCAGGAGCAGGCAAGAAGGGGTAGATCCCGAGGCCTCAGGAACAGCCCTAGGACATCTTCCAGGAATGGGCTAAACCCTGAGGCCTCAGGAGCAGCCCTAGGAGCAAGAAGGGCTCCTTCCGCTACATCTGGGGCACCTGGTCGCTCTGTTCCACTACACAAGGTCTCAAGCCACTAACTTGAACCCTCTGGTAGAAATAATGGAAGGAATTTTTTTTTATTATAAAAAAAATCTGAGGGAAAAGGAGAAAATGCAGTGACATGTAAAGGCAACAGCTAAGGAAGCAAAATCATCCTGAAATCTGCAGTGAAGACAGAGCAGCACACCAAAAGCCTAAGGACAAGTGGACAGAAACAGAGAGAGACAAAGTCAGCAGCATTGGCACCGGTGGCCAGCCACAGCTTTTCTTCAGAGGGTGAGAAAGCTTAATCGTTTCCTTTCTTTCTTAATAGCCCTTTTCCTTGGGTGACTAATTAAATTAAAACCCTACTCTGCTTCCCTCTCTCCCACTACTGACTCCCTCTTAAGACTACATTCAAAGATGCTGTCTTTTTCTCTGTAAAATAAGTCAGTGTAATTTGCTTAAGCCTTAAAACCTGTTATTTCTGCACTTTGTTGTGATGCACATGAGCAGAGGCTCATCGATATCCTTGGAAACAACAGATTAAATCATAGTTACCTAACAGTACTCCAGCCTCTCCAGGGCCAAGACCCCTAAAGACCATGGCCAACGGGAGGGGCCAGGCCTAAAACCAGGCTTAGCAAGATGGCAGCAAAGGAAAGATGAAGATCAAGAGGCTTAGAAGGGGCAGTGCCTCACACCTCCGACAGCTCCAAAGCCCAGACCAGCCTGACAGGGCTCCAAGGAAAGGGAATCCCATCTTCAAAACCACACCACACAAATGCCACGACATCATGCAATGGTTTGAGTTGAAAGAGTCCTTAAATGTCCTCAGTGCTCAGGCCTTCAGATGACAACCTCAAACCTCACTGATGACACCCCACCTCTCCTATACTTTGGTTTGAAAAATGCCCTGACACTTCCCTCCTTTCAAAACACTCCCAAACAATTGATTTCACAAAAAAACCTGTCACTAGGCTCAGAAGGACACGGACACATGGCCGGCTACGACGGCTGCACTTGTGACTTGTCTCCCAGTGAAACCATCCAGCTCCCACAGGATGTGTGGATGTCATCTCTCAAGACCCAAGGACTTCAGAGGATCCAGCTGCCCAGCACTCCATCCTTCATCACTCATCCCACAGCACAGGAAGACAACTGTATCCTGGGATTCATCAAAAGAAGAAATTCTTTCACTTGAAAGTGCTGAGATATAAAACAGGTCGATGAGAGAAGTTGTGGATATCTCCTCAACAGGAGTGTTCAGGAGCAGGTCAACAGGACTTGGAGAAATGTGGTCTATCGGAAGTAACACAAACTAACAAGAAGTTACCAGAAAAAACTAAAAATTACACAGTGGGTTTAACCCTAAATGGCCCAACCCATTCTGTGGTTCTAGAATACCTAAGTTTGCCTCACAATCGGTCTGCAAAACACTCAAATCCAAGGAACTGGGCTGTGTTCATTTCTAGTACCTTTTGGCTCTTCCAATTTTCTCTGTAGGTTATCTCATAAAATCCTTGCAGTCTTCAAGATACAAACCCCTCTTTGATAAGATCATAAAATCTGCCAGTCCAGGGAGACTCCCTATCCAAAGAGAGGGAATCACCTGAACCTACTCACAAAACAGACCACAGCAACCCCTTACTCCATACATCCTTACCAAAGAAATTCAACACCCACCTGGAACCTAACAAGTAAGAAGAGCACCAAGACAAACACAGAGCACACCACCACGAAAGACCAGGGCTAATGACATGTTTTGGTTTTTCTCCTACTTTCCCTACTTTCAACCAAAACTCTCTGTTCAAAGATATTGGACTTCTTCCCCAGCAGCTGAAGTCCCCAAACATTGGGATTCTTCTACAAAATACTGAAAAGTTATTCAAACTAATTGAAAAACCAAAACTTGTAGATGCCTCACTCCCAAATTTTTTCTTCCCACATTACTCCAACTTCTCCAGATACATCTTGCAAAGAATAAAGGCACCAAGGCACCAGCAAAGTTAAATGAGCAAAAAAGACCGGGACAAAAGGCAGGCTTGGTGAGATGGCAGCAAGAGAAGCAGCGTGATGAACGAGGCACAGCCTCATGCCCAGCACTTCTCCAAAGACCACAGCACACTGCAATTGCTGCCAGCAATTGAGGGCTCTCCTTCACAACCTGCCCACAAGCCTCACCACACAAGTGCTATGAGATCATAGAATGGTTTGGGTTGGAAGGGAATCCACAAGTCACCCAGTTCCAAGCTCAACGATGACAAAAATTAAACCACACTTAAGGCACCCAACAACTACCTGGGGCTTGGTCACGTCTCCAAAAATGCCATGACATACATCTGCCAGCAAAATACTCCCAAACACACCTCCTCTCACCCAAAAAATGTCAACATAATCAGAAGGCATCTCCTTAATAAAAGAACATAAAAAAGGGATGAGTGAGGCAGAAAAGCTTACTCCAGCCCATTCCTGAGGAGGAGGCTGTGTCCTGAGCAGCTGCTTGCTGCACAATGCCCTCATGCCCAAAGCCTGTCCCGCCCCTCGCTCCCGCACCAGCATAAAAGCCGGCCCAGCGCCTCTCTCCCTCACACACTTCTCCTCACACCACCTCCACTGACACCAACAACCAGGTGAGCCTCAACCCCCTGCCCCTCCTGCCTTCTTCTCACCCCCTCCGCCCCAACTCTTTCTCAACACCCTCTCTCTCTTCCACAGGCACCCCTCCACACCACACACATGGCCTGCTACGACCGCTGCGGCTCTTGCGGACCCACCCCGCTGGCTAACAGCTGCAACGAGCCCTGTGTCAGGCAGTGTGAGGCTTCCCGGGTCGTGATGCAGCCTCCTCCTGTCCTCGTCACCCTCCCAGGACCCATCCTCACCTCCTTCCCCCAGAGCACCGCCGTCGGATCCTCTGCATCCGCTGCTGTGGGCAACGACCTCAGTGCCCTGGGAGTGCCCATCAACTCCGGATACGCCCTGGGCTACGGCCTGGGAGGCCTGAGAGGCCTGGGCTATGGCTTTGGAGGTAGAGGAGGCTGTGGCATCTGCTAAGAACACACAACACCACTTCTGAAAACAACCACTCATACCTTGGGAACCATGGTATGGACAGAAGACACACGTCCGGGCTCTTCGTCTCCATCCTTTCTTCTTCTCACATACCCCTGTCAGATGTGCCATGTTTCCTACCTCTTCTACCCCTGACTCCAGCTCCCTGCTGAGACACTTCAGACCACCAGGGGACCACCAGTGACCTGGTCCTAACACAAGGCATGATGACCTTGGTCATCATGGTTGCCTATTGCAGAATCTTCTGCTGACAAGGGACCTCAGCTCAGAGTAACTCTCTTTGGACACCAGGACTGCTCCTTCCACCTGGTACTCCTGCCTTTTCACTCCATTTTCATCAATAAAGTTCCTTATCATCACAATCTGAAAAGCCTCTTCTTCCTTTCTTCTCCCAAATCTCACCCAACACAAACTCAGCCATCAAGAGGTCGTTGGGTGGGTTCATTCCAAAGGAGATGTAAGACCTCACTTAGGAACTATGTCCCAAGGAACACCACCATACAATAGCACAGGGTTGGCTTCTGCACCCTGACACAAGCCCTTTAGTAACCTCAAGAAAGTCTTGCAACACTCCAATGAATTTTTGCACATTCCATTGTGGCAAGATCTGCACAGCCTTAGCGTTTCCTTGATAACAGCTGACCACCAAGCTCATCTATCACTGCCCCTGCTTCACTGGAAAGAAAGAAAAACAGAATGAAAGGCTCACAGCTCAAGGCAAAGACAGAGAAATCGTAGAATGGTTTTTCATTGAACGACTCTTTTATATTTGGTTATAATACCCTTGCCATGAGCAGGGACTCCTCCCAATACACCAGCTTGCTCCAACCCAATCCAACCTGACCTTCCACACTGACAGGAATGCAGAAGCCACAACTGCTCTGGAACAGGGTCTCACCATCCTCACCACAGTGAGAAATTCTTATCATCATGTCTAAAGCAAATCTCCCTTCTGACAGCTGGAAACCCTTCTCCCTCGAACCATCACTCCAGTTCCATCCCAGCCATCCTGCAGCCTCTTCAGGCACTGAAGGTGGCTTTACAGTCTCCCAGCAATGCTCTCTCCTCCAGCCTGAGAAACCCCTCCTTTCTCAGCCTGTCTCCAGAGCACAGCTGCTTCAGTCCTCGGACAATCCCTGTGCCCAAGTAAAGCCCTTGCTCTGGAGCTGCTCTGGCCTCAGTCTTTCCTGCTCCATCTCAGGTAGCAGTGGCTCTGCCAAGGGAGAAACTCCCCACACAGCAAGGGCTGCTTCTCTTTTGATTCTCCCTGACATTGGCAAAGTGTTGGAAAAACATGTTTTTTCACGTCCCTTCCAATTGAAACCACTCGAGATATCCAGGATGCCTTCAAAAGACCTTTAGGATCATGAAGCCCATCCATGATCCCAAGGCTGACAAGTCCACCTTCTAACAAGGTCCCAAAGCACCATATATGAATACTTCAAGGGACAGATACTTCAACACTTCATCAGGGAAGTGTAATGCAGTTTATAAAACGTTTTCAGTGAAGTAGCTTCTTGGAACATCCAATCCAAACCACACATTTTATGATTTTGTGATTTCTCCAGTTAAACTTCAAGCCGATTTTTCTCTTGTCACTGTGCTTTCTCCTGGGGAGAAGATACAGGCTCCCCTTCACTAAAAACCTGTTTCTTCTTCCCTACCTAGTTCATGTTTTGCACCACAGGCACTGAGGAACAAAGAAAGGGAATCTTAGTGAGTCTTCTGACCAAAGAACCTTCTATAGCTCACTCACTCCCCAAAACATGCCATGTAAACCAAAACACAGGACTAAACCCACTCTTAGCCAGATGGCAGGAAATAAAAGATGCACAACAAGAGGCATGGAAGGGGCAGCGCCTCACACCTCCTACAACTCCAAAGCCCAGAGCACTTGGACAGAACCCCCAGCAAATGAGGATCCCTCTTCACAACACCCCCAAACCATACCTCGCAAACTCCATAACATCATTGAATGGTTTGTGTTGAAAGGGTTCCTAAAGGCCATCACCTTCAAAGCCCTCAGATGACCACCTCTGACCTCACTCATGACACCCCACCTCTCCTGGGCTTTGCTCTGAAAAATGCCCTGCTACACACCTGCCAGGAAAATCCAGGAGGATGCTGTTGCAAACAAAGGCTTTACTGAAGTCCAGGTAAACAACAGCCACAGCATTTCCCTCATCCAATTACTGGCTCACCTTGTCAGAGAAGGAGGTCAGCATACTCAAGCAGGACCTGCCTTTCAGAAACCCATGCTGAAGGAGACTCATCGCCTGCTTCTACTCTCCATCTTTTCTCAAGGGACTCCAGATGATCTGCTCCAAAACCTTTCCCAGCTCCAATGTCACACTGACAGGCCTGTAGTTCCCTGCAGCCACCTTTGTTTTTTCTAACTTTCAAACAAAAGTCCCTGTTCAATGATGTTGGTCTTTTTCCCCACCAGCTGAAGTCCCAAAATATTTGGACTCTTTTACAAAATACGGAAAGTTATTCAAAGTGCTTGAAAAACCAAAACTTGTAGATGCCACACTCACAAAATTTTTCTTCCCACATTACTCCAACTTCTCCAGATACATCTTGCAAAGAATAAAGGCACCAAGGTACCAGCGAAGTTTAATCAGCAGAAAAGACCAGGACAAAAGGCAGGCTTGGTGAGATGGCAGCAAGAGAAGCAATGTGATGACCGAGGCACAGCCTCATACCCAGCACTACTCCAAAGACCAGAGAACACTGCAAGGGCTGCCAGCAATTGAGGGCTCTCCTTCACAACCTGCCCGCAAACCTCACCACACGAGTGCTATGAGATCATAGAATGGTTTGGGTTGGAAGGGACTCTACTAGTCACCCAGTTCCAAGCTCAATAATGACAAAAATAAAACCACACTGATGGCACCCAACCACTCCTGGGGCTTGGTCATGGCTCCCAAAATGCCATGACATACATCTGCCAGCAAAATACTCCCAAACACACCTCCTCTCACCAAAAAAAATGTCAACATGATCAGAAGGCATGTCCTTAACAAAACAGCCACAAAAATGGATGAGTGAGGCAGAAAAGCTTGCTCCAGCCCATTCCTGAGGAGGAGGCTGTGTCCTGAGCAGCTGCTTGCTGCACAATGCCCTCATGCCCAAAGCCTGTCCTGCCCCACGCTCCCGCACCAGCATAAAAGCCAGCCCAGCGCCTCTCTCCCTCACACACTTCTCCTCTCACCACCTCCACTGACACCAACAACCAGGTGAGCCTCAACCCCCTGCCCCTCCTGCCTTCTCCTCACCCACTCTGCACCAACCCTTTCTCAAAACCCTCTCTCTCTTCCACAGGCACCCCTCCACACCACACACATGGCCTGCTACGACCGCTGCGGCTCTTGCGGACCCACCCCGCTGGCTAACAGCTGCAACGAGCCCTGTATCAGGCAGTGTCAGGCTTCCCGCGTTGTCATCCAGCCTCCTGCTGTCCAGGTCACCCTCCCAGGACCCATCCTCACCTCCTTCCCCCAGAGCACCGCCGTCGGATCCTCCGCATCCGCTGCCGTGGGCAACGACCTCAGTGCCCTGGGAGTGCCCATCAACTCTGGATACGCCCTGGGCTATGGCCTGGGAGGCCTGGGAGGCCTGGGCTATGGCTACGGATGTGGCTATGGCCTGGGAGGTAGAGGAGGCTGTGGCATCTGCTAAGAACACACTACACAACTCCTGAAAACAACCACACACAGCCTCTGACCCATGGCATAGACTATAGACACACCTCCAGTCTCTTAACTTCCATCGCTCCTTCTCCTCTTCTTCCATTTATTCTCTACATAGCCCTGTCTCCTACCTCCTCTACTCCTCCCTCCTACTTCCTGCTGAGAAACTTCAGACCTTCAGGAGACCTCCAGTGAGCTGCTCATAACACAAGGCACTATGACCTCGCTGCTCTTGAAGATTCTTCTACTGAGAAGGGACCTCAGCTCACACTCACTCTACTTGGACACCAGAACGACTCCCTTCCACTTGGTTTGCCTGCCTTTTCAATGTATCTTTCTCAATAAAGTTCCTTGGCATCACAATTTGAGAAGCCTCTTCTTTCTTTCCTTCTCCCAAAACTCAGCACAAACTCAGTCATGAAGAGCACATTCTTCGGGTTCATTTCAAAAGGGCTGTAACACCACACGTAGGAACCATGATCCAAGGAACACCATGACAAAGGAGCACATAGATGGTTCTGGTACTTTCCTTGAATAGCCGATCCAAACCACCCATTCTATCTATAATTCTGAGTTTCTTCTGGTGGAACTTGAAGCCGGTTTTTCTCTTAATACAGTGCTTTCTCCTGCGGAGAAGATACAGGCTCCCCCTCACTAAAGACCTGTTTCTTCTTCCCTACCTAGTTCATGTTTTGCACCACAGGCACTGAGGAACAAAGAAAGGGAATCTTAGTGAGTCTTCTGACCAAAGACCCTTCTATAGCTCACTCACTCCCCAAAACAGGCCACATAAATCTAAAGACAGAACTAAACCCAGGCCTAGCAAGATGGCAGCCAATCAAAGATGCACAACAAGAGGCATGGAAGGGACAGCGCCTCACACCTCCTACAACTCCAAAGCCCAGAGCACTTGGACAGAACTCCCAGCAAATGAGGATCCCTCTTCACAACACCCCCAAACCATACCTCACGAATTCCATGGGATCATTGAATGGTTTCTGTTGGAAGGGTTTCTAAAGGCCATCAGCTTCAAAGCCCTCAGATGACCACCTCTGACCTCACTCATGACACCCCACCTCTCCTCGGCTTTGCTATGAAAAATGCCCTGCCACACACCTGCCAGGAAAATCCAGGAGGATGCTGTTGCAAACAAAGGCTTTACTGAAGTCCAGGTAAACAACAGCCACAGCATTTCTCTCATCCAGTGACTGGGTCACCTTGTCAGAGAAGGAGGTCAGCATACTCAAGCAGGACCTGCCTTTCAGAAACCCATGCTGAAGGAGACTCATCGCCTCCTTCTACTCTCCATCTTTTCTCAAGGCACTCCAGATGACCTGCTCCAAAACCTTCCCCAGCTCCAAGGTCACACTGACAGGCCTCTAGTTCCCTCCAGCCTCCTTCCAGTCCTCCTTGTAGATGGGCATCACAGTCAAGAACCTCCAATGAAGTAGGATCTCCCTTCTTTGCAGGGATTGCTGATGAATGATGGGGAGTGGCTCAGGAAAGACTTCCACTGGCTCTCTGGATCCTCGGCTGGAGAAACTTCTGTGGGTCTAAAATGGTGAAGACAGCGACCAAAGGTTTCCCCTTGGATTATGGGGGATTCATTACAATCCCAATCCTACCCATCCTGCTCATGGTGCTGGGTACCTGGCACAGTACCTGCTCTTGCCTTGAAAAGGCAAACTAAGGCAGAGTCATTAATTACCTCAGCCATTTCCTCACCCAAGGTGGATTTGGAACTTCTCAGTTTTTCTCTCTATAAAAAACAGCATCATGAACTTTCTGCATGACCTTACAAGCTCAGAAAAAATACTTGTTATTTTCTTTCTTTCAACGAAGATTCTCTGTTCAACCGCAGCACAACTCTTCTGAACCATTTTCCTTCTTAGCACATGGGGACTCACACAGTACAGAACGTTCTTCAAAATGCTCGAAAAACCAACCCCTGTAGACACCTCACTCCGAAAACGTTGCCACATAAACAACACATCCCCAGCTACAACCTTACAAAGAAAAAGGGTACAAGACAACAGCTGAGCTGGAATATTCCCAGCAGGATTAACCAGGACTAAAGACAGGCCTGGTGAGGTGACAGCAAGAGAAGCAGCATGATGAATGAGGCGAAGCCTCATGCCCAGCACTTCTCCAAAGCCCAGAGCACACTGCAAGGGCTGCCAGGTATTGAGGGCTCTCCTTCACAACCTGCCCGCAAACCTCACCACACGAGTGCTATGAGATCATAGAATGGTTTGGGTTGGAAGGGACTCTACTAGTCACCCAGTTCCAAGCTCAATAATGACAAAAATTAAACCACACTGATGGCACCCAACCACTCCTGGGGCTTGGTCACGGCTCCAAAAATGCCATGACATACATCTTCCAAGAAAATACTCCCAAACACACCTCCTCTCACCCCAAAAAATGTCAACATCATCAGAAGGCATCTCCTTAAGAAAACAAACATAAAAAGGGATGAGTGAGGCAGAAAAGCTTGCTCCAGCCCATTCCTGAGGAGGAGGCTGTGTCCTGAGGAGCTGCTTGCTGCACAATGCCCTCACGCCCAAAGCCTGTCCCGCCCCTCGCTCCCGCACCAGCATAAAAGCCGGCCCAGCGCCTCTCTCCCTCACACACTTCTCCTCACACCACCTCCACTGACACCAACAACCAGGTGAGCCTCAACCCCCTGCCCCTCCTGCCTTCTCCTCACCCACTCTGCACCAACCCTTTCTCAACACCCTCTCTCTCTTCCACAGGCACCCCTCCACACCACACACATGGCCTGCTACGACCGCTGCGGCTCTTGCGGACCCACCCCGCTGGCTAACAGCTGCAACGAGCCCTGTGTCAGGCAGTGTGAGGCTTCCCGGGTCGTGATGCAGCCTCCTCCTGTCCTTGTCACCCTCCCAGGACCCATCCTCACCTCCTTCCCCCAGAGCACCGCCGTCGGATCCTCCGCATCCGCTGCCGTGGGCAACGACCTCAGTGCCCTCGGAGTGCCCATCAACTCCGGATACGCCCTGGGCTATGGCCTGGGAGGCCTGGGAGGCCTGGGCTATGGCTACGGATGTGGCTATGGCCTGGGAGGTAGAGGAGGCTGTGGCATCTGCTAAGAACACACAACACAACTCTTGAAAACAGCCACACACAGCATGTGACCCATGGCATGGACTGTAGACTCAGGACCTCCAGACTCTTCATTTCCTTCGCTCCTTCTCCTCTTCTTCTATTTCCTTCTCTGCAGAGCCCTGTTTCCTACCTCCTCTACTCCTCACTCCAACTCCCTGCTGAGAAACTTGAGACCTTCAGGAGACCTCCAGTGAGCTGCTCCTAACACAGGGCACGATTACCTCGGTGATCTTGAAGAATCTTCTCCTGAGAAGGGACCTCAGCTCACGCTCACTCTACTTGGGCGCCAGAACGACTCCCTTCCGTTTGGTTCTCTTTGTTCCACTGTAAGTTTCTCAATAAAGGTCCTTGGCATCACAATCTGAGAAGCTTCTTCTTCCTTCCTTCTCCCAAAACTCACCCAGCACAAACTCAGCCATCAAAAGCACATTGTTTGGGTTCATTTCAAAAGGGCTGTAACATCACACTTAGGAACTATGGTCCAAGGAACACCACCACACAGGAGCTCACAGTTGGCTCCAGGACCCTGACACAAGACCTTCAATATCCTCAAGAAAGGCTTGCAAAACACTACAGTAATCTCAAAACTTCCATTGTGGCAAGATCTTCATCTTCAAAGCCTTAGCCTTTCTTTGACAACAGGTGCCCACCAAGCCCATCTATCACTGCCCCTGCTACACTGGTGATGTGGACACATTGAAAATATGAAATTGTCTCTTGATTCACCAGAACCAAAGCTATTTTCCGTTAACAGATTTTCTCCCCACCACGACCGTCCCTGTTAAACTGCAGAAAAATTTATTTCCTCTGGCTCCCTACCTTAGTTTCTTCTTTTGAAAGACATTACTCACCAGAGTTCTGGCTCTCCTACTTCACTTTATACAGTTTAATAGGAATCACATCTGGCTCCTTCAGTAAAATGTCATCAGGACCAAAAAGATAAAATGCTAATAATTCTGGCCAGAAATCTAATGCAAATTGACAGAAAATACAGCCGAATTCTGGGAAATACCTGAATATCAAAAGCAAGGTCTCAAGCCACTAGTTTGAACCCTCTGGTAGAAATAATGGAAGGAATTTTTTTTATTATTATAAAAAAAATCTGAGGGAAAAGGAGAAAATGCAGTGGCATGTAAAGGCAACAGCTAAGGAAGCAAAATCATCCTGAAATCAGCAGTGAGAACAGAGCAGCACACCAAAAGCCTAAGGACAAGTGGACAGAAGCAGAGAAAATAAAAGTCAGCAGCATTGGCACCGGTGGCCAGCCACAGCTTTTCTTCAGAGGGTGAGAAAGTTTAATTGTTTCCTTTCTTTCTTAATAGCCCTTTTCCCTGGGTGACTAATTAAATTAAAACCCTACTCTGCTTCCCTCTCTCCCACTACTGACTCCCTCTTAAGACTACATTCAAAGATGCTGTCTTTTTCTCTGTAAAATAAATCACTGTAATTTGCTTAAGCCTTAAAACCTGTTATTTCTGCACTTTGTTGTGATACACATGAGCAGAGGCTCATCTATATCCTTGTAAACAACAGATTAAATCAGAGTTACCTAACAGTACTCCAGCCTCTCCAGGGCCAAGACCCCTAAAGACCACGGCCAACGGGAGGGGCCAGGCCTAAAAACAGGCTTAGCAAGATGGCAGCAAAGGAAAGATGCAGATCAAGAAGCTTGGAAGGGGCAGTGTCTCAAACCTGCTACAACTCCAAAGCTCAGACCAGCCTGACAGGGCTCCAAGGAAAGGGAATCCCATCTTCAAAACCACACCACACAAATGCCACGACATCATGCAATGGTTTGGGTTGGAAGAGTCCTTAAATGTCCTCAGTGCTCAGGCCTTCAGATGACAACCTCAAACCTCACTGATGACACCCCACCTCTCCTATACTTTGGTTTAAAAATGCCTTGACACTTCCCTCCTTTCAAAACACTCCCAAACACTTAATTTCTCAAAAAAACTGTCACCAGGCTCAGAAGGACGAAGACATGGCCGGCTACGACGGCTGCACTTGTGACTTGTCTCCCAGTGAAACCATCCAGCTCCCACAGGATGTCGGATGCCCAGCACTCCATCCTTCATCACTCATCCCACAGCACAGGAAGACAACTGTATCCTGGGATTCATCAAAAGAAGAAATTGTTTCATCTGAAAGTGCTGAGACATAAAACAGGTCGATGAGAGAAGTTGTGGATATCTCCTCAACAGGAGTGTTCGGGAGCATGTCAACAGGACTTGGAGAAATGTGGTCTATCGGAAGTAACACAAACTAACAAGAAGTTACCAGAAAAAACTAAAAATTACACAGTGGGTTTAACCCTAAATGGCCCAACCCATTCTGTGGTTCTAGAATACCTAAGTTTGCCTCACAATCGGTCTGCAAAACACTCAAATCCAAGGAACTGGGCTGTGTTCATTTCTAGTACCTTTTGGCTCTTCCAATTTTCTCTGTAGGTTATCTCATAAAATCCTTGCAGTCTTCAAGATACAAACCCCTCTTTGATAAGATCATAAAATCTCAGTTCACTCAGGCTTGTTCTCTTCCACAAGGCCTCATCTGCCAGTCCAGGGAGACTCCCTATCCAAAGAGAGGGAATCACCTGAACCTACTCACAAAACAGACCACAGCAACCCCTTACTCCATACATCCTTACCAAAGAAATTCAACACCCACCTGGAACCTAACAAGTAAGAAGAGCACCAAGACAAACACAGAGCACACCAGCACGAAAGACCAGGGCTAATGACATGTTTTGGTTTTTCTCACTTTCAACCAAAACTCTCTGTTCAAAGATATTGGACTTCTTCCCCAGCAGCTGAAGTCCCCAAACATTGGGATTCTTCTACAAAATACGGAAACTTAATCAAACTCCTTGAAAAACCAAAACTTGTAGATGCCTCACTCCCAAAATTTTTCTTCCCACATTACTCCAACTTCTACAGATACATCTTGCAAAGAATAAAGGCACCAAGGCACCAGCAAAGTTAAATGAGCAAAAAAGACCAGGACAAAAGGCAGGCTTGGTGAGATGGCAGCAAGAGAAGCAGCGTGATGAACGAGGCACAGCCTCATGCCCAGCACATCTCGAAAGCCCAGAGCACAGTGCAAGGGCTGCCAGCAATTGAGGGCTCTCCTTCACAACCTGCCCACAAGCCTCACCACACAAGTGCTATGAGATCATAGAATTATTTGGGTTGGAAGGAACTCTACAAGTCACTCAGTTCCAAGCTCAAGGATAACAAAAATTAAACCACAGAGATGGCACCCAAACACTCCTGGGGCTTGGTCACGTCTCCAAAAATGCCATGACATACATCTGCCAGGAAAATACTCCCAAACACACCTCCTCTAACCCAAAAAATGTCAACATGGTCAGAAGGCATCTCCTTAATAAAAGAACATAAAAAAGGGATGAGTGAAGCAGAAAAGCTTGCTCCAGCCCATTCCTGAGGAGGAGGCTGTGTCCTCAGGAGCTGCTTGCTGCACAATGCCCTCAAACCCAAAGCCTGTCCCTCCCCTCGCTCCCGCACCAGCATAAAAGCCGGCCCAGCGCCTCTCTCCCTCACACACTTCTCCTCACACCACCTCCACTGACACCAACAACCAGGTGAGCCTCAACCCCCTGCCCCTCCTGCCTTCTCCTCACCCCCTCTGCCCCAACCCTTTCTCAACACCCTCTCTCTCTTCCACAGGCACCCCTCCACACCACACACATGGCCTGCTACGACCGCTGCGGCTCTTGCGGACCCACCCCGCTGGCTAACAGCTGCAACGAGCCCTGTGTCAGGCAGTGTGAGGCTTCTCGGGTCGTGATGCAGCCTCCTCCTGTCCTCGTCACCCTCCCAGGACCCATCCTCACCTCCTTCCCCCAGAGCACCGCCGTCGGATCCTCCGCATCTGCTGCCGTGGGCAACGACCTCAGTGCTCTGGGAGTGCCCATCAACTCCGGATACGGCCTGGGCTACGGCTTGGGCTATGGCCTGGGAGGCCTGAGAGGCCTGGGCTATGGCTTTGGAGGTAGAGGAGGCTGTGGCATCTGCTAAGAACATGCAACACCATTTCTGAAAACAACCTCTCAGACCCTGGGACCTATGGCATGGACTGAAGACACACCTCCGGGCTCTTCATCTCCATCCTTCCTTCTTCTCACATACCCTTCTCTACACTACCATGTTTTCTACAACCTCTACTCCTCACTCCAACTCCCTGCTGAGAAACTTCAGACCACCAGGGGACCTCCAGTGAGCTGGTCCTAACACAAGGCATGACGACCTTGGTCATCATGCCTGCCTATTGAAGAATCTTCTGCTGACAAGGGACCTCATCTCACATTCTCTCTCTTTGGACACCAGAATGACTCCCTTCCTACCTTTGTACTCATGCCGTTTAATTGTATGCTTTCTCAATAAAGTTCCTTATCATCACAATCTGAGAAGCTTCTTCTTCCTTTCTTTTCCCTAGACTCACCTAGAACAAACCAACAAGATCATATTGTTTGGGTTTATTGAAAGGATTTTAAATTCTCACATAGGAGCTATGTCCCAAGGGACATGACCATGCAGGAGCACACAGTTGGCTTCTGCAGCCTGACACAAACCCTTCAATAGTTTCAAGAAAGACTTGCACAGCATTAATTAATTTTTACACAATTATTTGTGGCAAGATCTTCACCTGTAAAGCGTTAGCAATTCCTTGAAAACGGGTGACCACCAAGCCCATCTATCACTGCCCCTGCTTCAATGGAAGGGGAGAACAACCAAATCAAAGGCTCACGGCACAAGATAAAGACAGGGAGATTGTAGAATGGTTTTGCATTGGAAGGGTCCTTAAAATTTGTTTATAATACCCTTGTCAAGAGCAGGGACTCCTCCCAATATACCAGCTTGCTGCAAACCCAACCCAACCCGGCCTTCATCACTGCCAGGAATGCAGAAGCCACAACTGCTCTGGAACAGGGTCTCACCATCCTCACTGTCAGAAATTCTTATCATCATGCCTGAAGTAAATCTCCCTTCTGACAGCTGGAAACCCTTCCCCCTCCACCCATCACTCCAGTCCCATCCCAGCCATCCTGCAGCCTCTTCAGGCACTGAAGCTGCTCTAAGGCCTCCCAGCAACACTCTCTCCTCCAGCCTGAGAAACCCCTCCTTTCTCAGCCTGTCTCCAGAGCACAGCTGCTTCAGCCCTCGGACAATCCCTGTGCCCAAGTAAAGCCCTTGCTCTGGGGCTGCTCTGGGCTCAGTCTTTCCTGCTCCATCTCAGGTAGCAGTGGCTCTGCCAAGGGAGAAACTCCCCACACAGCAAGGGCTTGCTTCTCTCTTGGTTCTCCCTGACATTGGCAAGGAGGTTGGAAATACATGATCTTTCCAAGATCCTTGCACCACAAAGGAAATACAAGACCCTTCCAAGTCAAAACATTTTACAATTCAAAGATTACTGCAAAAGAACTTCAGGATCAATAAGCCGATCCATGAACACAAGACTGACAAGTCCAACAAAAAATCAACTCCCTAAGAACAACATATGAACACTTCAAGGGACAGAGACGTAACCAGTGCCTCTGGTAATAGTAATCCAGTTCAGGAAACCCTTTCAGTGAAGTAGTTTCTTTGAATACCCAATTCCAAACCACCCATTCTATCTATAATTCTGAGATACTTCTGGTGGAACTTGAACCCAGTTTTTCTCTTGTCACAGTGCTTTCTCCTGGGCAGAAGATATAGGCTTCCCCTCACTAAAAACCTGTTTCTTCTTCTCTAAAAAAAAAAAAAAAAACAAAGGAAAAAAAAAAAAACCAAAGAAAAACCAAACCCTGTAGGTTCCTCACTCCGAAAACCTTGCCACCGAAACAACAGATCCCCAGTTACAACCTTGCAAAGAAAAAGGGCACAAGACAGCAGCTAAGAACAGTCAGCATGAATAACCAGAGTTAGTGAGACGCCTGGTGAGATGGTAGCAAGAGAAGCATTGTGATGAACGAGGCACAGCCTCATGCACAGCACTTCTCCAAAGCCCAGAGCACACTGCAAGGGCTGCCAGCAATTGAGGGCTCTCCTTCACAACCTGACCGCAAACCTCACCACACGAGTGCTATGAGATCATAGAATGGTTTGGGTTGGAAGAGACTCCTCAAGTCACCCAGTTCCAAGCTCAACGATGACAAAAATTAAACCACACTGATGGCACCCGACAACTACCTGAGGCTTGGTCACGTCTCCAAAAATGCCATGACATACATCTGCCAGGAAAATACTCCCAAACACACCTCCTCTAACCCAAAAAATGTCAGCATGATCAGAAGGCATGTCCTTAACAAAACAAACATAAAAAGGGATGAGTGAGGCAGAAAAGCTTGCTCCAGCCCATTCCTGAGGAGGAGGAGGCTGTGTCCTGAGGAGCTGCTTGCTGCACAATGCCCTCATGCCCAAAGCCTGTCCCGCCCCTCGCTCCCGCACCAGCATAAAAGCCGGCCCAGCGCCTCTCTCCCTCACACACTTCTCCTCACACCACCTCCACTGACACCAACAACCAGGTGAGCCTCAACCCCCTGCCCCTCCTGCCTTCTCCTCACCCACTCTGCCCCAACCCTTTCTCAACACCCTCTCTCTCTTCCACAGGCACCCCTCCACACCACACACATGGCCTGCTACGACCGCTGCGGCTCTTGCGGACCCACCCCGCTGGCTAACAGCTGCAACGAGCCCTGTGTCAGGCAGTGTGAGGCTTCCCGCGTTGTCATCCAGCCTTCCACTGTCCAGGTCACCCTCCCAGGACCCATCCTCACCTCCTTCCCCCAGAGCACCGCCGTCGGATCCTCTGCATCCGCTGCCGTGGGCAACGACCTCAGTGCCCTGGGAGTGCCCATCAACTCCGGATACGGCCTGGGCTATGGCCTGGGAGGCCTGGGAGGCCTGGGCTATGGCTACGGATGTGGCTACGGCCTGGGAGGTAGAGGCATCTGCTAAGGGCCCTCCCTACAACCTATGACAGAAAACACCTGCACCCTGCACTCCACCACATCAATGGAGACCATTTCTCTTCTGATGCCTCCTCATCTGATACCTCCTTCTCACAAGCCAAAGTACATCAGGGATCTCCTGCCTTGTCTTCACATCAAAAGGCACAAAGACCTTGCTGCTCTGGCAAGATCTATCTTACACCAGGGAAGCAGACTGATGCTTGCACTATTTGCACCTCAGATATGCTTCCTTCCAGCTCAATGCTCCTGCCTTTTCACTCTGCTTTTCCATCAATAAAGTTCTTTTGCATCCCAGCCTGACATGCCTCCTCTTCCTTTCTTTCCCCAAGGCTCATCCAGCCTCACAACAAACAAATTTAGGGATCAAGATCCAACCAGGGCAGGTGGAAAAGTCCTGCAAGACATACCGCACAAATACCATGACATCATGCAATGGTTTGGGTTGGAAGAGTCCTTGAAGGTCATCAGTGCCCAAGCCTTCAAATGACAACCTGTAACCTCACTGATGACACCCCACCCCTCCTATTCTTTAGTTAGAAAAATGCCCTGACACATCCCTCCTTTTATAAACACTCCCAAACACTTTAACTCTCAAAAAAACTGTCCCCAGGCTCAGAAGGACACGGACACATGGCCGGCTATGACTGTTGCACTTGTGACTTGTCTCCCAATGAAACCATCCGGCTCCCACAGGATGTCGGATATCATCTCTCAAGACCCAAGGACTTCAGAGGATCCAGCTGCCCAGCACTCCATCCTTCATCACTCATCCCACAGCACAGGAAGACAACTGTATCCTGGCATTCATCAAAAGAAGAAATTCTTTCACCTGAAAGTGCTGAGACATAAAACAGCTCGATGAGAGAAGCTGTGGATACCTCCTCAAAAGGAGTGTTCAGGAGCATGCCAACAGGACGTGGAGAAATGTGGCCTAGTGGAAGTAACTTGAACTAATAAGAAGTAACTAGGAATAACTACAAAGAATTCAGTGGCTTTTGATCTAGATGACCAAACCATTCTGTAGTTCTAGAATTCCTAAGATTACTTCACAATCATCCTGGAACACACTCAGACCCAAGGAACCAGGGTGGGTTATGTTCTAGTTACATTTGGCCCTTCCAATTTTCTCTCTACATTATCTCACCAAATCCTTGCAGTCCTCAAGTTACAAACCCCTTTTCCCAATGCACATAAAATGTCAGCATTCCCTCAGTTCCAGCCAAAGCTCTCAGTTCAGTCAGGCTCTTCTCTTCCACACAGCCTCATCTGACGGTCCATGGGGTCTCCCTACCCAAAGAGAGGGAATCACCTGAACTCTACTAACGAAGCAGACAACTGCACACTCTACATCCAAAAAGCCTTCCCACAGGAAATCAGCCCCTACCTTAAACCTAACAAACATCTCAAACTTCCCCTCTTTTCTTACAAGGTCATAAAAATTCTTTGTTGTTTTTCCGTTTCAAACAAAACTTGACTTTCAACCACGTTGGACTTCTTCCCCACCAGTTTAATTCCCAAAACATTTCGACTCTTTCACAAAATACAGAAATGTATGGAAACTGCTTGAAAAAAACCACCCCTCTAAATGTCTCACTCCCAAAAATTTATTTGCTAGGAAAGCCAAGGACAAAGAGCTAAAAACATGCAAGGAAGGAGGGCGCAGAGACAGCAAGAGAGCACACCAAGTAGGAAAGGCCAGGACTAAAGACAGGCCTAGTGAGATGGCAGTAAGAGAAGCAACGTGATGACCGAGGCACAGCCTCATGCCCAGTGCTTCTCCAAAGCCAAGAGCACACTGCAAGAGCTGCCCCGAATTGAGAGCTCTCCTTCACAACCTGCCCGCAAACCGCACCACACTAGGGCCATGAGATCATAGAATGGCTTGGGTTTGAAGGGAGTGCCCATCAACTCCGGATACGCCCTGGGCTACGGCCTGGGAGGCCTGAGAGGCCTGGGCTATGGCTTGGGAGGTAGAGGAGGCTGTGGCATCTGCTAAGAACACACAACACCATTTCTGAAAACAACCACTCATACCTTGGGAACCATGGTATGGACAGAAGACACACCTCCTGGCTTTCATCTCCATCGTTTCTTCTTCTCGCATACCCTTGTCTGATGTGCCATGCTTCTTACCTCTTCTACCCCTCACTCCAGCTCCCTGCTGAGACACTTCAGACCACCAGGGGACCACCAGTGACCTGGTCCTAACACCTTGGTCATCATGCTTGCCTATTGAAGAATCTTCTTCTGACAAGGGACCTCAGCTCAGAGTAACTCTCTTTGGACACCAGGACTGCTCCCTTCCACCTGGTACTTCTTCCTTTTCACTCCATTTTCGTCAATAAAGTTCCTTATCATCACAATCTGAAAAGCCTCTTCTTCCTTTCTTCTCCCAAATCTCACCCAGCACAACCTCAGCTATCAAGAGGTCGTTGGGTGGGTTCAGATACTTCACGACTGCCTCAGGGAAGTGTAATGCAGTTTAGAAAGCGCTTTCAGTGAAGTAGTTTCTTGGAACATTCAATCCAAACCACCCATTTTATGATTCTGTGATTTCTTCAGTTAAAATTCAAGCCGATTTTTCTCTTGTCACAGTGCTTTCTCCTGGGCAGAAGATACAGGCTCCCCCTCACTAAAGACCTGCTTCTTCTTCTCTGCCAAATTCATGTTTTGCACCACAGGCACTGAGGAACAAAGAAAGGGAATCTTAGTGAATCTGCTGACAAAAGACCCTTCTATACCTCACTCATTCCCCAAAACAGACCACATAAACCTAAAGACAGGACTAAACCCACGCTTAGCCTGATGGCAGGAAATAAAAGATGCACAACAAGAGGCATGGAAGGGGCAGCGCCTCACACCTCCTACAACTCCAAAACCCAGAGCACTTGGACAGAACTCCCAGCAAATGTGGATCCCTCTTCACAACACCCCCAAACCTCACGAATTCCATGAGATCATAGAATGGATTGCGTTGGAAGGGTTCCTAAAGGCCACCAGCTTCAAAGCCCTCAGATGACAACCTCTGACCTCACTCATGACACCCCACCTCTCCTGGGCTTTGCTCTGAAAAATGCCCTGCCACACACCTGCCAGGAAAATCCAGGAGGATGCTGCTGCAAACAAAGACTTTACTGAAGTCCAGGTAAACAACAGCCACAGCATTTCCCTCATCCAGTGACTGGGTCACCTTGTCAGAGAAGGAGGTCAGCATATTCAAGCAGGACCTGCCTTTCAGAAACCCATGCTGAAGGAGACTCATCGCCTCCTTCTACTCTCCATCTTTTTTAAAGGCACTCCAGATGATCTGCTCCAAAACCTTCCCCAGCACCAAGGTCAAACTGACAGGCCTCTAGTTCCCTGCAGCCTCCTTCCAGTCCTCCTCAGAGATGCGCATCACAGTCAAGAACCTCCAGTCAGCTGATGGAAAGTGGCTCAGGAAACACTTCCAGCAGCTCCCTCAGAAACCTTCCCTGGAGAGACCTCTGAGTGTCTAAGTGTTGAAGAAAGTCAACAACGATTTCCCTTGGATTATGGGGGCTTCATTAAAGACCTGGTCCAACTCTTCCCACCCACGGGGCTGGATATCTGGACAACCTGGTCTTATTTTAAACACTGAGGCATAGAGTCCATTGTTACGTCAGCCTTTCCATCACCCCTGCTCAATTTCGCCCTTCCTGTTTTCTCCCTCTAAACCAAACATCTTGACCTTAATCTTTCCTTTTGCAAGTCATAAAAAGACTTTGCTTTTCCTCTCTTTCAACCAAAAATCTCTGTTCAGCCACACTGGATTTCTTCCCCACCATGTTGTTTCCCAAAACATTGGGAATCTTTAAAAATATGGGAAGTTACTCAAACTGCATAAAAATCAACCCTTGTAGATGCCTCACTCCCAGAACCTGATCACCTCAACCCAGCATTCAGACCTGCAACCAGGACATTCAATTACCCACCACTCCATCCATCATCACTCATCCCACAGCACAGGAAGATAACTGTATCCCGGGATTCATCAAAAGAAGAAATTGTTTCATTTACAGTAGCGAGACATAAAACAGGTGGATGAGAGAAGCTGTGGCTACCTCTTCAACAGGAGTGTTCACAAGCATGTCGACAGGACTTGGAGAAATGTGGTCTACTGGAAGTAACTTGAACTAACAAGAAGTATACATAAAGAACTAGAAATAATACAATTTGTTAGGGTCAAGATGACCCAAACCGTTCTGTGGTTCTAGAACTCCTCAGCTTGCCTCACAATCAGCTTGCAAATCATTCAGTCCCAAGGAACAAGGCTGGATTCAGTTCAAGTTAGTTTTGGCCCTTCCAATTTTCTCTGTAAGTTATCTCAAAAAATCCTCGCAGTCCTCAAGTTACAAACCCCTTTTTGATAAGGTCATAAAGTCTCTACGTTCCCTCAGTTGCAGCCAAATCTCTCAGTTCACTCAGGCTGCTGCTCTTCCACACAAACTCATCTGACAGTCCATGGAGACTCCCTATCCAAAGAAAGGGAATCACCTATACCATATCACATAACAGACCACAGCTACACCCTACTCCATAACCTACACCCCCACATGGAACCTAACAAAAAAGAAGAGCACCAAGACAAACACAGAGCACATGCAGAAGGAATAACCAGGGCTAATGAGAGGCTTGCTGACATGGCAGCAACGGAAGCAGCATGATGAACGAGGCAGAGTCTCATGCACAGCACTTCTCCAAAGCCCAGAGCACACTGCAAAAGCTGCCAGCAATTGAGGGCTCTCCTTCACAACCTGCCCACAAACCTCACCACACGAGTGCTATGAGATCATAGAATGGTTTGGGTTCGAAGGGACTCCACAAGTCACCCAGTTCCAAGCTCAACGATGACAAAAATTAAACCACACTTAAGGCACCCGACAACTACCTGAGGCTTGGTCATGTCTTCAAAACTGCCTCCTCTCACCCAAAAAATGTCAACATGATCAGAAGGCATGTCCTTAACAAAACAAACATAAAAAGGGATGAGTGTGGCAGAAAAGCTTGCTCCAGCCCATTCCTGAGGAGGAGGCTGTGTCCTGAGCAGCTGCTTCCTGCACAATGCCCTCACGCCCAAAGCCTGTCCCGCCCCTCGCTCCCGCACCAGCATAAAAGCCGGCCCAGCGCCTCTCTCCCTCACACACTTCTCCTCACACCACCTCCACTGACACCAACAACCAGGTGAGCCTCAACCCCCTGCCCCTCCTGCCTTCTCCTCACCCCCTCTGCCCCAACCCTTTCTCAACACCCTCTCTCTCTTCCACAGGCACCCCTCCACACCACACACATGGCCTGCTACGACCGCTGCGGCTCTTGCGGACCCACCCCGCTGGCTAACAGCTGCAACGAGCCCTGTGTCAGGCAGTGTGAGGCTTCCCGCGTCGTGATGCAGCCTCCTCCTGTCCTCGTCACCCTCCCAGGACCCATCCTCACCTCCTTCCCCCAGAGCACCGCCGTCGGATCCTCCGCATCTGCTGCCGTGGGCAACGACCTCAGTGCCCTGGGAGTGCCCATCAACTCTGGATACGGCCTGGGCTACGGCTTGGGCAATGGCCTGGGTGGCCTGAGAGGCCTGGGCTATGGCTTTGGAGGTAGAGGAGGCTGTGGCATCTGCTAAGAATACACAAAACCACTTCTGAAAACAACCATTTACACTCTGGGACCCAGGGCGGGGACTGAAGACACACCTCCTTGCTCTTCATCTCCATCGTTTCTTCTTCTCACATACCCTTGTCTGCAATGCCACGTTTCCTACCTCTTCTACCCTTGACTCCAGCTCCCTGCTGAGAAACTTCAGACCACCAGGGGACCACCAGTGAGCTGGTCCTAACACAAGGCATGATGACCTTGGTCATCATGCTTGCCTATTGAAGAATCTTCTGCTGACAAGGGACCTCAGCTCAGAGTAACTCCCTTTGGACACCAGGACTGCTCCCTTCCACCTGCTACTCCTTCCTTTTCACTCCATTTTCATCAATAAAGTTCCTTATCATCACAATCTAAAAAGCCTCTTCTTCCTTTCTTCTCCCAAATCTCACCCAGCACAAACTCAGCCATCAAGAGGTCATTGGGTGGGTTCATTGCAAAAGGGATGTAAGACCTCACTTAGGAACTATGTCCTAAGGAACACCACCATACAGGAGCACACAGCTGGGTTCTGGACACTGACACAAGCCCTTCAGTATCCTCAAGAAAGGCTTGCACAGCACTAGTGAATTTTTACACATTCCATTTTGGCAAGACCTTCATCTGCAAAGCCTTAGTGTTTCCCTGACAACAGGTGCCCACCAAGCCCATCTATCACTGCCCCTGCTGCAGTGGTGATGTGGACACAATGAAAATATGAAATTATCTCTTGATTCACCAGAACCAAAGCTATTTCCAGTTAACAGATTTTCTCTCAATGAAGGTCATCTCTGTTGAACTTTAGGAAAACCTATGTCCTCTGGCTACCCAGCTTAGTTTACTATTTTCAAAAATGCATCAGTCAGCAGAGTTCTGGCTCCCCTACTTCACTCTACACTGTTTAACAGGTATCACACCTGGCTCCTTTGGTAACATCGCATTAGCTCTCAAAAGATAAAATAATAATCAGCTAATAATGCTGGCCAGACATCTAATGCAAATTCGCAGTAAATACAATAGAATTCTGGGAAAGACTTGAATATCAAAAGCAAGGTCTCCCGTCATCAATTTTAACCATTTGATAACAATTAATAGAAGGAAAGACGTTTTCTACTAAAAAAACCACAAATGGGAAGGAGAAAATGCAGCGACAGCTCAGGCAACAATTAAAGAAGTAAAATCATCCTGAAATCAGCAGCGAAGACAGAGCAGCACACCAGAAGCCTAAGGAGAAGTGGACAGAAGCAGAGAGAGGCAAAGTCAGCAGCATCACCACCTGCAGCCAGCCACAGCTTTTCTTCAGAGGGTGAGAAAGCTTAATTGTTTCCTTTCTTTCTTAATAGCCCTTTTCCCTGGGTGATTAATAAGTTTAAAAACCTGTTCTGTTGCTTTTCTCCCACTAATGATTCCCTTGTAAGACTACTTCCAAAAGTGCTGTCAGTTTCTCCCTAAAATAAATCAGTGTAATTTGCTTAAACCTTAAAACCTGTTATTTCTGCACTTTGTGTGATGCACATGAGCAGAGGCTCATCTATATCCTTGTAAACAACAGATTAAATCAGAGTTACCTAACAGTACTCCAGCCTCTCCAGGCCCAAGACCCCTACAGACCATGCCCAATGGGAGGGGACAGGCCTAAAAACAGGCTTAGCAAGATGGCAGCAAAGGAAAGATGCAGATCAAGAGGCTTGGAAGGGGCAGTGCCTCACACCTGCTACAACTCCAAAGCCATGATCAGTCTGACAGGGCTCCCAGGAAAGGGAATCCCATCTTCACAACACACACACAAACCACACCACAGCGGTGGCATGACATCATGCAATGGTTTGGGTTGGAAGAGTCCTTAAAAGTCATCAATACCCAAGCCTTCAGATGACAACCTCAAACCTAACTAATGACACTCCACCTCTCCTATTCTTTAGTTTGAGAGGTGCCCTGACACACCCCTCCTGTGAAAAGACTCCCAAACACTTGATTTCACTGAAAAACTGTCACCAGGCTCAGAAGGACACGTACGCATGGCCACCTACAACCGCTGCACTTGTGACTTGTCTCCCAATGAAACCATCCAGCTCCCACAGGATGTGTGGATGTCATCTCTCAAGACCCAAGGACTTCAGAGGACCCAGCTGACCAGCACTCCATCCTTCATCACTCATCCCACAGCACAGGAAGACAATTGTATCCTGGGATTCATCAAAAGAAGAAATTGTTTCATTTGAAAGTGCTGAGACATAAAACAGCTCGATGAGAGAAGCTGTGGATACCTCCTCAACAGGAGTGTTCAGGAGCATGCCAACAGGACATGGAGAAATGTGATCAAGTAGAAGTAACTTGAACTAAAAAGAAGTAACTAGGAATAACTACAAATAATGTAGTGGGTTTTGATCTAGATGACCAAACCATTCTGTAGTTCTAGAATTCCTAAGATTCTAAGTTCTATATTCCTAAGACCTCACAATCATCGTGGAATACACTCAGTCCCAAGGAACCAGGGTGAGTTACATTCTAGTTACTTTTGGCCCTTCCAATTTTCTCTCTACATTTCCTCAATATATCCTTGCACTCCTCAAGCTATGTACCCCTATTTGCAAAGGGGTACATAAAATGTACATAATGTACATAAAATGTCTACATTCCCTCAGTTCCAGCCAAAGCTCAGTTCACTCTGGCTGGCTCTCTTCCAAAAAGCCTCATCTGCACATCCATGGGGAATTCCTTTCCAAAGAGTGGGAATCACCTCAACACTACTCAAAAAAAAGACCACTGCACCCCATCACTCAAACACTCCTTTTCAAATTAATTCAACTCCCACCTGGAACAAAACACGCAAAAAGGGCACCAAGAAAAAGAGAGAGCTCACCTAGACAGAAGAGCTAATGACAGGCCTGGTGACGTAGCAGAAAAAGAAGCAGTGTGATGAACGAGGAACAGCCTCATACCCAGCCCTTCTCCAAAGACCAGAGCACACTGCAGGGGCTGCCAGCAATTGAGGGCTCTCCTTCACAACCTGCCCGCAAACCTCACCACACAAGTGCTATGAGATCATAGAATGGTTTGGGTTGGAAGGGACTCTACAAGTCACCCAGTTCCAAGCTCAACGATGACAAAAATTAAACCACACTTAAGGCACCCAACAACTACCTGAGGCTTGGTCACGTCTCCAAAAATGCCATGACATACATCTGCCAGGAAAATACTCCCAAACACACCTCCTCTCACCCCAAAAAATGTCAACATGGTCAGAAGGCATGTCCTTAATAAAACAAACATAAAAAGGGATGAGTGAGGCAGAAAAGCTTGCTCCAGCCCATTCCTGAGGAGGAGGCTGTGTCCTGAGGAGCTGCTTGCTGCACAATGCCCTCACGCCCAAAGCCTGTCCCGCCCCTCGCTCCCGCACCAGCATAAAAGCCAGCCCAGCGCCTCTTTTCCTCACACACTTCTCCTCACACCACCTCCACTGACACCAACAACCAGGTGAGCCTCAACCTCCTGCCCCTCCTGCCTTCTCCTCACCCACTCTGCCCCAACCCTTTCTCAACACCCTCTCTCTCTTCCACAGGCACCCCTCCACACCACACACATGGCCTGCTACGACCGCTGCGGCTCTTGCGGACCCACCCCGCTGGCTAACAGCTGCAACGAGCCCTGTGTCAGGCAGTGTGAGGCTTCCCGCGTCGTGATGCAGCCTCCTCCTGTCCTCGTCACCCTCCCAGGACCCATCCTCACCTCCTTCCCCCAGAGCACCGCCGTCGGATCCTCCGCATCTGCTGCCGTGGGCAACGACCTCAGTGCCCTGGGAGTGCCCATCAACTCCGGATACGGCCTGGGCTATGGCCTGGGAGGCCTGGGAGGCCTGGGAGGCCTGGGCTATGGCTACGGATGTGGCTACGGCCTGGGAGGTAGAGGAGGCTTTGGCATCTGCTAAGGGCCCTCCCTACAACCTATGACAGAAAACACCTGCACCCTGCACTCCAACACATCAATGGAGACCATTTCTCTTCTGATGCCTCCTCATCTGATACCTCCTTCTCACAAGCCAAAGTATATCAGGGATCTCCTGCCTTGTCTTCACATCAAAAGGCACAAAGACCTTGCTGCTCTGGCAAGATCTATCTTGCACAAGGGATGCAGACTGATGCTTGCACTTTTTGCACCTCAGATATGCTCCCTTCCAGATTAATGCTCCTGCCTTTTCACTCTGCTTTTCCATCAATAAAGTTCTTTTGCATCCTAGCCTGACACGTGTCCTGTTCCTTTCTTTCCCCAAGGCTCATCCAAGCCCACAAAGAACAAAACTAGAGATCAACATCAAAACAGGATGGGTGGAAAGTCCTGCAAGACCTCACTTAGGGAGTTTGACCCCAGCAACCACAAGACAGAGCAGCACTGGAGCCATTGCAGCCTTTGACACTAGCCCTTCACCTGCCCAAACAAAGCCTTGCACATGCTCATCCACTTCTATTCATACCTCTGACACAAGATCCCCATCGCAGAGCGCTCTTGACCAACTTTCTTCCTCTACACAACTCTCCAGACTTCTCAGCCAAAAAAATCACAGCATCCTTGAGTTTCACAGCAACATCCACAGAACATGTCCATTAACATTTCTAAGGGCCCTCCCTACATCCTCTGACAGAAAACATCTGAACTCTGCAAACCACCCCATGGATTCAGGATGCTCCTCCTCAGTGCTGCTCTCCTCAGTCCATCCTCCTGGACCTTCCTTCTCTTCCTTGTCCCTTCTTTCTTGTCCTCTGTTCTCCACTACATATACTTTATGACAAACTCAAAACCTTCACAAAATCTCTGATGTCCTGCTCACAGTACGAGGATGGAAGACCAGGATGCTCTGCCTTGATCTGTTGCTCACATGTGACCTCAGCTCATGGTCACCCTTCTTCCATCTCAGAATGTCTCCATGCCACGTGGAGCTCCTGCCTTTTCACTCTTTCTTTTCACCCCTTTCAATAACCACCCAGACCCTTTTGAGAAATAGCAAAGACTGAGGATTCACCTCCAGGCTGTTGCTGCTCCCAGGCCTCACCATCCATGACTTCTCCTGAAGGGGCCATTTTATGCTGCCTGCAAATATTTCTAGTGGACATATTCTTCTCCTCTTCTCCTTCTGCCTTCTTTGTTTCCCCCCTTTTATATTCTGCCCAAAAATGTTCACTGCAACCCACTGAGGGACAAGGCCACCAGGGACCTCCCATGAGCAACTCTCAATGTGGGGCAGAATGTTCACAGAATGACAGAATCCTCCAGGAGGGAAAGGAGCTCTGGGACCATCAAGTCCAACCCTTGATCCACTCCCCCCGTTGTTCCCAGCCCATGGCACTGAGTGCCACGTTCAGTCTCTTCTTAAAAATCTCTAAGGTCCCATCCAACCCAACCCATCTGACGATTCCATGATCTCTGTTGCATTATCCCACCATGACCAGGCAAGGAGAAGCCTGTGGGTGTTCTGATGGATGTCACCCACTTCCCACCAACACCTTTTCATAGAATCACACAATGGTTTGGGTTGGAACGGACCTTAAAGTTCCTTAAGTTCCAACACCACAGAATATCACAGAATCAGCTGGGTTGGAAAGGAGCTCTGGGATCATCAAGTCCAACCCTTGATCCACTCCCCCCGTGGTTCCCAGCCCATGGCACTGAGTGCCACGTTCAGTCTCTTCTTAAAAACCTCCAGGGATGGAGAATCCACCCCCTCCCTGGGCAGCCCATTCCAATGCCTCATCACCCTCTCTGGAAAGAATTTTTCCCTAATATCCAACCTAAACCTCCCCTGGCAGAGCTTAAGCCCATGGCCTCTTGTCTTACTGGGAGTTCTTGCTTCTGTGGAAAGATCTATCTCACACATCTGATGCTCACCCTGTTTGCACCCTGGATTTACTCTTTCCCACTTGGCACTCGTGTCCTGTCACTCTTTTCTTCCCTCAATAATGTTCTCCTGCATCCTAGCCTGACCTGAGATGCCTCCTCTTCTTTTGTTCACCCAAAGCTTGCTTAGTCTCACCTACAATTAAGTCAAGGCTCAGTAGGCCATCAGGGTGGGTGGAAAAGGTCTACCTGGTTTCTCCTTCGAGCTCACCAGTTTCTCCTTGCCTTGTGGCACTGTGCAGGACCTGACACCACTTGCTCACACACTTTGACACGAAAACTCTCATTTATAGACATCTGGTGAAGTGTCCTGATGTCAGTTTAGATTGTGTTAACCCCCTTCCCCCTCCATGACTTGCAGGCCCTCACAGCAAGCATAAACAGATTCCTTGAGTTCAGTTGGAACCTCTCCAGAGCTTTCAACCCCGTGCTCATGGTTGAGCAGGTTGTCTACCCCCATGGCCAGTTGGGTTTCCGTTGTCTCCCAGGATGGAGACTCCATCACCTCTCCCCCAACTTTGAGCACCCTCAGACTTCCAGAAGCTTGCTTCCTCTCTCCATGGCCTTCCATCTCTTTCCCCCTGTGCCCAAGGCCTTTGTCCTGCAAGGGCACACTCCTCAAGAGAGCTGAGCTCCCTCAACTTCATTCTTTGGGGTTTGTGCACATTGATGTCAGCCCCACCTACCCATTATTTTCTGCTGGCTGAATAGTCTCCAGCCTGTCCCACAGGAAAACTGCTCCAGTTCCTTCAGCTCCTGGTGGCCTTACACTGGTTTTCCTTCACTATATCCAGGACCTTCTTCCCCTGGGGAATCCAGACCCGCACACAGCACCCCGGATGGGACCTCAGCAGTGCTGAGCAGAGAGGAAGGGTCACCAGCTTCAACCTGCTGCCAACACTTCTACTAATCCTACGCTGGAGTCTGGTGGCCCCATTTCTCACAACCTCAGCTTCTACATGTTCTCCACCATGACCACGAGGTTCTTCTCAGCTAAGCTGCTTTCTATCCAGTTGACCTCCAGACATTACTCCCTAACTGGCTGACTCCTTCCTTGGAGGGTATCTGGAAAGGTCCCTCCTGACTGGAAGATGTTCATTGCTATTCCAATTTAGAAAATGGGTGGAAGTGGTGATCCAGGAGACCACAGACCTGACAGTCCCACCTCCTGTCCTGGTTTGATATCACCAGGATAAACACTTCCCAAAGCCATAAATCCAGATCCCACCTGAGACACCACCAGCTGCTGCCAGCTTGGCCATGGGGCAATTACAATGGGGGAGAAGCTGTACCTATAGGGAGAATAGGATGATCCAAAGGGACCAATCACAGTATTCCTTCCCATGATGCTCAGTATAAAATGATTCATCAGAAAGCTCTCTGCTGGCTTCTCTGGAGGGTGTGCTGGTAGGACTGAGGGGTTGCTGGTTTGTCCTCTCTCCATGTGCTGCTGGTGTTCCCTCACCTTGTCTTCTCACTAGAGAAGAACATTGTTCACCAGGATAGGTCACCTTTTTCTTCCCACCCCCAGGAGCAGGACCAGCATGGCCACTCCAGAGTTTTTGGCAGACTGTTGTCAGGGTCCTGGACCCAAACATCTGCTGCTGGGTCCAGTTTGGGACTTTTCTGGTCAGGACAGAATTGTCAACTGAGGTATAAGGGTTCTATATTTATGTGTTCATATATAACTTTAAATTTATTTATAAATATATACATATTTATAGTTACAGTTATATAAATATATTTATTATTTTTATATATATTTATTTATAAGTATATTTATACTTTAAAAAATCAGGTGTATTTCATTGTTATTCCTATTAATATTCACATTAATATTCCTACTAATATTCCTGTTGTTATTATCACTTTCTTAAATGTGTTCTAAGGTTTTTTTCCAACCTTGAAGATTTTCTCCATCACTTCCTTTTTATCCCCTGAGAGGGCAGTGAGGGGACAATAGGGAGCATCTGTCCCCCGGATGGTGCTGAGGGACATGGCGGTGGTCTTGGCAGCATAATGGTTGCACTTGGTGATCTTAAAGCTCTTTTCCCACCTGAATGATTTTATGATTGTTGAGCTTCTTGAGGTTTTTCAGCCCATTTCTCCAGCCTGGTCAGGTCTCACTGGGTGGCAGTACAGCTCTGGCATTATCAGCTTCTTCTCCCAGACTATTTGATAAGGGACCTGCAGAGGCAGAGTGACATCTTGTGTGTGCCCCAGGTAAGGCCATTGGACAGAGTGCATGTGCAGAAATCAGGGTTATTGCTGTGTCATCCCATCTGGAAGGGTCCAAGTGAACACCTGGCTCTGCAAGAGATGCCAAAGCCCCCCCAAAAATGGTGGGGTCAGGGGGCATAAAAGAGGCACCCTTGAAACCCTGGGTGTGCGCCCACCATCCAAGGACCTGAACTTCCTACCAAGATCATTGCTGGATCCAAGGATGGTGATATCTTCTCTATCTCTTCTTTATCTTTATCTTATTTTTATATATATACATATATATATTTCTAACCTTATCTTGGCACATGAGCGTAACGTGGTTTCCAAATCTGTTAAGTTTTACCCCTGTTGATTTGTTAAGTTTTGTTAGTTGTAACCTGCCCTGCTGACAACTTTCTTAAGTTTTGCTAAATTGCAATCCATTGCTCTGAAAGTACCTTCCTGTATCATTCTGCTAGTTGTAATCTCACCTGCTTTACAATCTTACTCACTTTTAAGTAAAGTTGTCATAGAATCCTAGGGGTTAGAAGGGACCTCGAAAGATCATCTAGTCCAACCCCCCCTGCCAGAGCAGGGCCACCTAGAGCACTTGGCATAGGAACGTGTCCAGGCGGGTTTTGAATGTCTCCAGTGAAGGAGACTCCACGACCCCCCTGGGCAGCCTGTTCCAGGGCTCTGTCACCCTTACAGTAAAAAAATTTTTTCGAATATTCAACTTGAACCTCCTATGCTCCAATTTACACCCATTACCCCTTGTCCTATCACTGGTAATCACTGAGAAAAGCCTAACTCCATCTCCCTGACACTCACCCCTTACATATTTGAAAACATTGATGAGGTCACCCCTCAGTCTCCTTTTCTCCAAACTAAAGAGACCCAGCTCCCTCAGCCTTTCCTCATAAGGGAGATGTTCCACTCCCTTAATCATCTTAGTAGCTCTGCGCTGGACTCTTTCAAGCACTTCCCTGTCCTTCTTGAACTGAGGGGCCCAGAACTGGACACAATACTCCAGGTGCGGCCTCACCAATGCAGAATAGAGGGGGAGGAGAACCTCTCTTGACCTACTAACCACACCCTTTCTAATGCACCCCAGGATGCCATTGGCCTTCTTGGCCACAAGGGCACATTGCTGGCTCATGGTCATCCTCTTGTCTACCAGGACCCCCAGATCTCTTTCACCTACACTGCTCTCCAGCAGGTCAGCCCCCAACCTATACTGGGACATCGGGTTGTTCTTCCCCAAATGCAAAAATTGTGTTTTACACAAACCTCCTGGGTAATAACCTTTCTCCTGAGCAACACGCAGAGAATTCCCAAACTTAATCTCCCCAAATGGATCGTTAAAAGAGATTAATTAGAGGAGGAGAAGGATTTGGCCCAGACACACCCAGGCTTCTTTCTGAAGGAGTTCAGAAAGCAAGGGGGTCCAGTCTGAATCTCCCTGGGTCAACCCCCATTCTGGGGAACCCTACTTGTGCCCACTCCATGGGACGTAGAGAGGTACCCACTCTGTAGGACGTGATATTTTGTTTGGCCCCCACATTTGGGGGTCACTTTGTGAGATGTGACTTGTGGGGTGTGACAGATGTTCACCAGGATTTGAGGCAGTGTTAACTCTTCAGGTACACCTTTATCTACTGTCCTTCATACTGGGCCCACCACAGAAGGTTATCTGGTTAGTTCCCTGGTTGGAAGCCATGCTGACAACCCCCCCTGATGGTTTTCTGGTCCTTCATGTGCCTGCAAATCAATCCCAGGGTTAGCTGCTTACTCTACTGAGCCAAGTGCTAAACCATGGCCCTCAGCACCACATCTACCTGGCTTCTAAAAACCTCCAGGGACAGGGACTCCACCAGCCTGCCAAACCCTTCCCAGGAAGAAATTCTACTCAAGCTCCAAACAAACCCTCTCTAGGAGCAACCTGAGGCAGTTTCTTCTTGTCCTGGCACTTGTTCCTTGGGAGAAGAGACCAAGCCCACCTTATTCCAACCTCTTTTCAGGGAGTTGTAGAGAACAAGAAGGTCTCCCCTCAGCTTCCTTTGCTCCAGAATGGACACTCCCAGCCCCCTCAGCTGCTCCTTGAAAGACTTGTCCTCCAGGCCTTTCACCAGATAGTGCTAAATAATCATCACACACCCATCACATGTCACCATTCCTCATCCCCAGTGTCCTCAGATCTTGTCATCTTCCTCCCCACCCCTTGCTAAGTCATCCCTAAGCCACTGCCCCCACCACTTCCCATATCCACATCACCTTCCATCCATGCTGCAAAGGCCCTGGGATGCCCAAGTAGGGCCACTTGCCATGATTCCTCCCCAGTCCTCCAATCCAAACCATTCCATGAAAAACTCTCCCTGTGCTTACCAGCAAGGGGGTGTCCCCACCTACATGTCCCAACAACCCCTGGTTGATCCTTCATTTGGAAATTGGGTGTGATGAGGAGATGTGGAGAAATATGGTTGGAGAGCAGCTGTTAAGGGACTTCTGCAAGTTTTGCAAATGAACCTTGAAGGAAAGGTGGGGTTATTTTCTTTTTTTCATTCTTTTTCTTGTCTGGGGGGGCTGGAAGACCTTCCAAGTCTTTATGGAGACTAAAAATATTAAAACACAACAGTCTTCTGTTTCCATGGTGACAGAGGCAGCAGGTAGTCACGGGCCTGAGATGGTGGCATCGTGCGTTCATCACAAGGTATTAAAGATGGAATGGTTTCCTTCAAGGTTCCCAGAAAGCATAGTGAAGGGAGGACACGGCCTGGAAGGGAGGAGCAGAGCTCAAAGTCCAGCCCCAGAGATGAAGTTGTGAGCCAGAGCTGAGCTGTTGAGGGAGCCTCATCTTCATAGAAACTTCACAGAGTCATCAAATGGTTGGAAGGGACCCTCAAGCTCATCCAGTTCTAACCCCACCACGAGCAGGGACACCTCCCACCAGCCCAGGGTGCTCCAAGCCCCATCCAACCTTCAACACTTCCAGGGATGGAGCAGCCACAGCTTCTCTGGGCAACCTGGGGCTCAGCACCCTCACCCCAAAGAATTTCTCCCTCCCTCCCTCCCCAAGATCTCTCCATCTCCCCTCTTCCAGCTGGAAACCCTTCCCCCTCATCCCATCCCTCCAGGCCCTTGTCCCAAGTCCCTCCCCAGCTTTCCTGGAGCCCCTTCAGGACCTGGAAGGTGCTCCAAGGTCTCCTCATTGCAGCCTTCTCTTCTTCAGGCTGAAAAACCCCAATTCTCTCAGCCTGGCTCCAGAGCAGAGCTGCTCCAGCCTTCCCAACATCTCCCTGCTTTCCTCTGGACTTTCTCCAACAGTTCCATCTCCTTCTTGCATTGGAGGTCCCAGAGTTGTGCTCCATGTTCTCCAGGTCCTCCTATCTTGTAGGGAGCTGGGGTTCTATCACCTCTCTCCATTCCTCTGGCCCCTGTAGGTGGCCACAAAAATGGTCCAAGGGCTGGAGCAGCTCTGCTCTGGAACCAGGGTGAGAGAGTTGGGGTTGTTCAGCCTGGAGAAGGCTCTGAGAAAACATTCTTGAGGGCTTTCAGTTCTTCAAGGTGGGGGGCATAAGAGAGATGAGGACAAAGGTTTGGAGAGGCTGTTGCAATGAGAGAAGAGTTGATGGTTTCAAGCTCAAAGAGGGGAGATTCAGAAGCTAGAAGAAAGACATTTTTTTATGCTGAGGGTGGTGAGACTCTGATCCAGGTTTCCCAGAGAGGTGGGAGATGCCCCATCCCTGGGAACATTCCAGGTCAGGTTGGATGGGATTTTGAGCAACCTGATCTGGTTGAAGATGTCCCTGCTCACTACAAGGGGTTGGACTGGATGATCTTCAGAGGTCTCTTCCAACACAAACCTTCTGATGATTCTCTGACTCCATGAGGACTCTCCATGTCCAATCTTTCTGCTCCACATTCAGAAAGCCTTCTAAGAAACCTCTCTCATATTTCACTGGGTCTTGACCCTCCTGTATCCACCAACAGAATGTTGCTCTTCATTGCATTTTGACCCCAGAGCTGCTCAGCCATCCCTGTTTTCCCCCCAAACCTACACTGGAGAACCCAGTTTCCCCAGTTGGATGTGGGCCGAGGACTGGGTGGCCTCTGATGGCCTTAGCAGAAGGTGACTCCCAGCACTGCCCCTTCTCCTCCAGGACATTGCATGGAGCTTGTACCATCTCTGGTCAGTCTGAAAAGTCCTGAGGTCTTCTGGCCTTCATGTCTGGTTTCCTTGCATGGTCTGCCAAGCCCACTGTTATGGTTTAGCACTGGCCTACCAATTAAACCAAATTAAACCAGATGCTCTCTGTTAATCTCTGTCTCCTCCCTGATAAAGAAAGGAGAGAGAATAAGGGAGAGAGACTGATGGGTTGGAAACTGAACTACACAGCTTTAATGAAACAGGAATGAGAAATAGGAAAAATGACTAAATATATATAAATATCCAGGAAAATGGATCCCAGGTTCCTCCTCCCTTTCCCCCAATAACTCTCCCATCCCCACCGAGGCTGCAGGGCAGCCCTGAGAAAGTCCAGGCTGGACTCCTGGGGTCAGCAGCAGTGGGGAGCTGGAGGCAGGAACACACAGATTCAGGCTGGCATGGATCAGGAGCACAGGCAGAGGAAGGGAAGGAATCCTCCCAGGATGCCCAAGCAAAGAGGGAGAGGGGAAGAAGGGGAAGCAGGAAGGGCTTTGACCCTGGTGATCCCTCCAATTGATCCTGAGGATGAGGTGGATGGGATGGAATCCTCTGTTTGGTCAATTCTGGCCATTTCTCTTGTCTGTTCCTCCCCAAAGGAGGGCTGCAGGTGGGACCTCTTGACTCCTTTTCTCCTTCCAGAGGGCAAAATGTTCCTCAGAGCTGAGCAGTGGCCTTGGTTCTGCACCCCATTCTCCAGCTGGAACTCTAAACATCGAGTGGGATCAGTCCCAGCAGCAGAGACTGCCTGAGAAACTTGCTGTTCATTTCAGCAAGTGCAGCTCCTTCCAAGAGACTCAGCTGAAAGCAAAAGTCCAAGACAGAAAATCCCCTTTATCCTGGTCCAAACCAGGACACTACTCTGGTCCTCCACAGTGGATGCCCTCAAACTGGTGGTTACTGGAGTAAGTTGAGCTTACCCAGTCCAAGCTGAGGTCAGACTCCTGAGGGACCTTACTGAAGCAGGAGATGATGTCCTCCAGTGAAGCTACAACCAAACTGCTGGGTGGCTTCTCCCATCACCCACACGTTCAGGTTGGGTTCATCCAGGAATGATTTTCAGGTCTGGTTTTACTCCAGTTCCTACAGCAGGTTCCTCCGAGGTTGCAATGAAGGACACGGGGTCCAAAGTGTCCTTGGTGTAAGGAGAGATGATGAGGTGGTGGAAGCTCCAATCCTGGAGAGATTCAAGGTCAGGTTGGTGGAAGCTCCATCCCTGGAGGTCAAGCTGGACAGGGCTCCCAAGAATCTGATCTAATTTAAGGTGGTCCTCATGGAGATGGTCATGGACTAAACGTTCTTCCAAGGTCCCTTCCAACACAAACCATCTGATGATTTTACACTCACCAGGATGTGTCCTACACATCTCAAAGGAGCTTGAAGAAGAAACTGTGATGGTCTTGGGGCTTTCTGCCCCAAAAAAGCCACCAGCTGAGCATGCAGAAGATGTGGCATTGGGTGAGCACCCAGGACTCTCAGGCACTGGAGATGTTGACTCCAAGACCATCCAGTTGTCCAAGTTCCTTCCAGTTTTGCACGCCAGGAGTTAATCCAGAGCTTCAAAAGGGATCTCTGTGTGGTTTCCTACCATGACCAAACATGTCTTCTCCTGACAATCTGGGAGCTGCTGCTGCTCCCAGCTCATGGCATCATCTTGGAAGGGGTTGGTTTGGAAAGGGTTGGGTTGGAAGGGACCTTGAGGACTATCTGGTTCCAACAGGATGAGCAGGGACACCTTCTGCTCAACCAGGTGGCTCCAAACTTCACCCACCGTGGCCTTCAGCTCCTTCAGGGATGGGGCAGAAGCTCCTCCAAGCTCTCCTGGGGGGTGTGCACACACATACATGTGAGCTGCATGCGTGTGCACACAGCTCCTGAGTGCATACATGTGTGTACATGAGCACACGGTGCCTGGAGCTCCTGTCCTTGCATGTCTGTATGCACACACGTGTGCTCATGAGAGCTACATGGGTTATACCATGTACATCTGCACACACGTGTTTGCTGTACACAAACACGTATGTGTGACATTTATGGATGTGTGCACACACGTGCTGCTCTCATACATGTGTGTACATGAGCACACGGTGCCTGAAGCTCCTGTGCTTGCATGTCTGTATGCACACACGTGTGCTCATGAGAGCTGCCTGGGTTATATCTACATGTAACACACGTGTTTTCTGTACACACACATGTATGTGTGAGCTCTATGGATGTGTGCACACACAAGCTGCTTTCATACACGTGTGTACATGAGCACACGGTGCCTGGAGCTCCTGCCCTTGCGTGTCTGTATGCACACACGTGTGCTCATGAGATCTGCATGGGTTATATCTGCATGTACATCTGCACACACGTGTTTTCTGCACACACACACGTATGTGTGAGTTCTATGGATGTGTGCACACATGTGCTGCTTTCATACATGTGTGCACATGACCACACGGTGCCTGAAGCTCCTGTGCTTGCATGTCTGTATGCACACACGTGTGCTCATGAGAGCTGTGTGTGTTATATCTGCATGTAATACACGTGTTTTCTGCACACACAAACGTATGCGTGAGCTCTTGCACACACGTGTTTTCTGTACACACACACATATGTGTGAGCTCTCTGGATGTGTGCACACACGTGCTGCTTTCATACATGTGTACGAGCACACAGTGCCTGAAGCTCCTGTCCTTGCATGTCTGTATGCACACACATGTGCTCATGAGAGCTGCCTGGGTTATATCTACATGTAACACACGTGTTTTCTGTACACACACATATATGTGTGAGCTCTGTGGATGTGTGCACACACGTGCTGCTTTCATACATGTGTGTACATGAGCACACGGTGCCTGAAGCTCCTGCCCTTGCATGTCTGTATGCACACACGTGTGCTCATGAGATCTGCATGGGTTATACCTGCATGTACATCTGCACACACGTTTCCTGCACACACACACGTATGTGTGAGCTCTGTGGATGTGTGCACACACGTGCTGCTTTCATACATGTGTGTACACTACCACACAGTGCCTGAGGTTTACATGTCACCATGTACATGTGCACACACGTGCTTTCTGCACGCACACATGCAGACTGCATGAAGACACGTGTGTACATGTGAGCTGCACAGACGTGTGCATAGCATGTACTGGTGTCTCAGGCGTGTGTATCTGCATGTGAACGTGCACACGTGTGTGCTCTGCATGCACACTGCATGAACACACACAGCCACATGTGAGCTGCACAGATGTGTGCAGGGCATGCTGCATGTGTACATGTATGTACTGGTGTCTCAGGTGTGTGTATCCACATGTACACATGCACACATGTGTTCTGCACACACACATACATGTGAGCTGCACGGATGTGTAGACACACACGTTCTGTTCATACATGTGTGTGCATGACCACACGGTGCCTGAGGCACATATATCCCTTCGTACATGTGCACACACGTGTTCTGCACACACACATGTACACACGTCCACATATACTCACACCCATGTGCCCACACATGCTCACACATACACACAAACACACACACGTACCCACACACATGTTCCCACACACGTACATATATGTACCCCCAGACACGTCCCCACACACACGTGCACATGCACATGAACATGTACCCACACGCACACACACATGTACCCTCCACACACTCACGTACCCACACACGCACTCACATGTACCCACACACGCACTCACATGTACCCACACACACATGTACATACAGATGTACACACGTTTACACGCATGTACACACACACATGTACACACATGTATCCAGACATGTACTCACTCACACACATGTACACACACACACGTACACACACACATATATCCACACATGTACACACACACATACACACACATGTACACACACACGTGTACACACACATGTACACACACATGTGCCCCCCCACATGTACGTAACTGCACACGTGTACCCACACACATGTACACACACACATGTACCCACACATGTATCCACACACATATACCCACACACATGTAGACACATGTATCCACACATGTACCCACACACACGTACACACACCCACACATACAAACACACACATGTACACAAACACGTAACCCACACACATGTACCCACACACAGACACACACATGTACACACACATGTGCACACAGACACATATACACATACACACATGTAAACTCACACACATGTACCCACACACACATACACATGTAGACACACACGTACACACACCTGTACCCACACACACATGTACACACACATGTAACACACACATGTACACACACACGTACACCCACACACATGTACACACACACGTACCCACACACACCTGTACCCACACACACAATGTACACACACCCACACATGTACACACACACACGTACACGCACACATGTACACACACACATGTAACCCACACACGCAACCACACACATGTACACACACGTGCCCACACACACACATGTACCCATACACATGTACACACACACAGACACACACACGTACACACACACATACCCACACACACATGTACCCCACACACACATTTACCCCACACACACATTTACACACACACACATGTACACACACACACGTGTACACACTCATGTACCCACACACACATGTACACACACACACGTATGTACACACACATGTACACACACATGTACCCACACACACACGTACACACACACACACATGTACACACACACACATGTACACACACACATGTACACACACATGTACACACACATGTACACACACACATGTACCCCCCCACACGTACACACACACATGTACCCCCCCACACATGTACACACACACATGTACACACACACACGTACCCACACACACATGTACACACACACACACGTACCCACAGACACATGTACACACACACACGTACCCACACACACACATGTACACACATGTACACACACACATTTACACACACACACACACATGTACCCCCACACACATGTACACACACACACGTACCCACATCCACACCCACATACCCACACACACACATGTACACACACACACGTACACACACACACACACGTACACACACACACACGTACACACACACACACGTACCCACAGGCACATGTACACACACACACACACGTACCCACACACACACACATGTACACACACACACACGTACCCACAGACACATGTACACACGCACACCCACACACACGTACCCACACACACACACACGTACCCACACACACACACACCCACACACACACACGTACACACACACACACACACACACGTACACACACACGTACACACACACGTACCCACACACACCCACCCACACACACACACACACACACACACGTACCCACACACACACACGTACACACACACACCTGTACCCACACACACACATACGTACCCACACACACACACACACACGTACCCACACACGTACACACACACATGTACACACACACACACGTACCCACAGGCACATGTAAACACACACACACACACGTACCCACACACACACACACACACACACACACACGTACACACACACACCTGTACCCACACACACACATGTGTACACACACACACACACGTACACACACACACACGTACCCACACACACACACACACACACACACGTACACACACATGTACACACGTACCCACACACACACACACACACATGTGTACACACACACACACGTACCCACACACACACACACACACACACACATGTGTACACACACACACACACACACACACACATGTACACTCACACGTACCCACACCCCCATACACGCCACTGCCCCCCCACCTCTCCTCCTCCCGCGCATGCGCTCCACCCAGCAGACTCCAAGCGGACTCCAACTCCCATCCCCCCCCGCGGCTCTTTGATCCTCCGATTGGTCGGCGCCTCAGGGGGCGTGGCCACGCTTCCCGCCTCCACCCCTTTCTCTCGCTCTGATTGGCTGCCTGCCCGGTTGTCGCTGGTGACGGAGGACGCGGCGGTTGGGCGGGGGGGGGAGTGAGGGGGGGGGCGGTGAGCGGCGTCGTGCGCTCCCTCAGCTCCCCCTCAGTCAGCGGCGGGAGCGGCCGCGGGGGCTTTGGTGAGGGGGGTGGGAGGGGGGGGGGTGGTGGTGGTGTCGGTGTCTTGTGTGGCTTTATATCTTTATTTTTAAATTCTTTTTTTTCTGGAGAACTGTCCTTTAAGAGGAAAAAAAAAAAAAAAAAAAGGGGGTTTTAAAAAAAAAAAAAAAAAAAAGAGGTCTCTTTTTCCACAAGGGGTCATGGGTGACCTAAACGAAAGCGGGGACACCACCGAGATCCAGCGGTAAAGGCCGGGGGGAACATGGCGGAGAGGTGAGAAACCGGCACCGGCGGGTGGGGTGGTTTGGGATTGAAGGGGGGCACCCTGAGGGGTCTTCAGGTTGATCATGGAGGGGGGGGGGGGCTGCTCCCCCTGTTGAAAGCGGCCCAGACCCCCCCCCTCAGCACCCCCTGGGGGGTCTGGGCCTCTTCTAGTGACCCCCCCGGGGGGTCCCCCCCACCATACACACCCTCATCTTTTTGGGGGTGTTTTGCCCTCACCCCCCCCCTCATGGGCTATCTGCCGCTTTTCTGAGGAGGGGGTGATGTGTCCCTGCGTGTATATGGTGGGGGGGCTGCTTATTTCGGGGGTCAGAACCACCTTGGGGGTTGTTTTTTGGGGGGTACTGCATGGTTTGGGTTTGGATCCCCCCCTCCCCTCCTTGCTGTGTGGGGTGGGGGGGTGGAGGTGAAGCCCAACCCCACTTTTCCTCCCCCCCACCACCCCCTTTCCTTTGGTTTTTTGGTGCATGGGAAAGGGGGGGGCTGGATGCACCCACCTGGTTCCCTGTGGTTGCAGTAGGAAGATGGGGAGGGGGGGGGGGAATGGATTCCAGCCCCACCCTGATTTCCAGGGGTGCATTGGAAAATGGGGGGATGGACGGACTGGATCCCACCCTGCTCCCTATGGGGGGGGTTATGGAGGGGGTTGGATCCCCCCCTGCTCCTTATGGAGGGGGCTGGATCCTCCCCTGATCCCCATGGGGGGGTTATGGAGGGGGTTGGATCCCCCCCTGCTCCTTATGGAGGGGGTTGGATCCCACCCTGATCCCTATGGGGGGGTTATGGAGGGGGTTGGATCGCACCCTGCTCCCCATGGGGGGGTTATGGAGGGGGTTGGATCGCACCCTGCTTCCCGTGGGGGGGTTATGGAGGGGGTTGGATCCCTGCTCCCTCTTGGGAGGGCTGTATCCCACCCTTCTCCCTATGGGGGGGGGGAAGGGGTGCTGGATCCCACCCTACTCCATGGGGGAGTTAGGGAAGGGCTGGATCCAACCTCATCCTGCTCCCTGTGGGTCCTCTGCAGGGGTGGGGGGTCAGGATCAGGATGAACCCCCCCCCCTCCAAGGGGAAGGTGTTTTTACAGAGGTGTTTTTACAGAGGGGGGGTGAATACGTGGGGAGGGGACACACCACACACCCGGGGTGGTGTGCGAGTGGGTGTGGATGCTGGGAAGGGGTGTGGGGGGCTGCAGAGGTTTGGTGAAGGGGTGGGGGGGAGTGTGAGGACTCCCTGGTGGTCTTGAAGAGGAAGGAGAAATGTCCGAGTTTGTGCTGGAATGTTTTTTGATTTATTTGATTGATTTCACATGGATGGGTGGGTGGGTGGGTGGTGAGATGCTGGTTGTTGGAGGTGGGGGGGGGGTCCTCCCTCCTCCTTTCCACTCTGCTCTGTTGCTTCCCCAAGACCTGCAGCATTCTCTGGCTGCAAAAACTGCAGGATAGGGAATTAATTTATTTATTTATTTTAATATTTTCTTTTAATTAATTTTTTTTTTTTTAATTCTTCCCCACCCCCCTCCTTCCTTCCTTCCTTCATCCTCGGTTTAATCAACCCTTGGGTGACCTCTGCAGATAAACCCACAGCTGCTTGGGCTTTGAGCACCTCTACCTGGCACACGCAGCTTGGGGGGGCGGGGGTTTAAGGGGAGGGGGGAGAAAAAAATAAAATAATTTCAGGGGAAAAAAAGAATCCTGTGGTTTGTAAAAGAAAATGAATGGAATTGAGGAGCTTGGGGTGAGCTTTAAGGGTACCTATGAGCAGCAGGTGGCTTTGGGCCAGGGATGTGCCTCTGGCTGTGGTGTCCATGGTTGGTTGGACAGTTGGTTGATCTTCTCCAGGAAACATTTTCCCAAGTGGTGGCTGAGCCTTCATCTCCCACACCATCATTCCAACCTGCCACCTTTTCTGGTTTTTAATATCTGAGCCCTCGTGATCCCAGCATCCAGCTTCTGAGGGGTGTTTTTTTATTTCTGGGGGGGTGGAACAGGCAATATTTGGATGTGAGATCGTGGCTCTTGCTCACAAGATGTCATCTTGCAGATAAAAACCTCTCGTACTTCTCTTCCCAAGTTGTTTTCTTGGGGGTGGGAGAAGATATATTATTCCTTCCCCATCACATGCAAAGGGTGCAAGAGCTCAAGATATCTAACAATGCTTCCCTTATTCCAAAGGGAATCTCCAGGGGGGAGGTTTTTGGAGATCTTTATCCACCAGGAACTTCTTGGCCTGTACCAAGTGGAGAATTAATTTTTCTCCAAAATAAATTGGGATTAATCCAACTCCATGCTGCAGTTTTGACCATGGCAGGGCAGTGAGTACCTGGGGTGGTTTTCAAAGTCTAAATTTCTCTTTAGTGTTGATCTTTATGTCTTGAGTGATGGTAATCCCCTGAGGAGAAAAAAATGTTCAGGGCTCTTTGGGAAGAAAGAAAAAAAATTTAGGGGGGTGTCTCCATTCTCTGGGGATGTCTTTGGTGCTCAAGGAGCTGCTGGCAGGGTCTTTCCCACTGAAATCTGTGGTTGTTCCTGCTGCAGATCAAGCAAAAAACCAAGGTCTAGGGTGTCTGCCAGCCAGATGTCTCCATGTAGCTCCAAAAAGGGTCTGGAGATGTCTTCAAAGGAGCTTTTCAAAGGGGTTTTTCAAACACTGAGATTCCTCGGTGCCTTAAAAAGAGGGGAGGGAGCAAAAACTGGTAAAAATGAATATTGTTGATCTTGAAGTGCCTGGAGAAGCACTGAATTTCCTGTGATTTATGAGGAACTTGATTTGAGGAGCCCTTTAATTCCTGGGTATCCTCTCCCTGGCTTTAAATTAGGTCATTAAGTATCCTAATAAGAGCAGCAGAAATGCTGTAACCTGCAGCTCTGAGGGAGTGAGGGGAGAGGAGGTGCAGCCAGTTGGCCAAGAGCCCAGAGCTTTGTAGCTGAATAAAAAAAAAAAAGGTGGGTGAAGGAAATGCAGGAGGATTAATGTGAATAAATCTGGTGCTGGCTGTGGCTTTGCCAGGAGGATCCCCACCTTGTGTGCCATGGGATGTGCTGCTGGGATGATAGGAATGGTGAGAGAAGTTTGCTTGAGTCTGGGCTGGGAGAGATTGTCCCAATTCTTCACCAACATCACCTTTCACAAGTGGTTTCTCCCCATATCTGTTGGGGTGAGTGTGTGGTGGGTGTGTGTAGGTTTAATTTGGGGGCTTGAGGTGTTATTTTTGGTTTGGGGGGGATTATTTTTGGTTTGGCTGCTGCTGTTTGGGTGGGACAGGAGCCACTTTCTCCTGTGTTTACAACCACAAAGTGGTTTTGATGGTTAGTCCTAGAGAGCTGCTGCAGCTGTTGGGTTTAACAGCAATGCTGAGCATACTCTTGAACAAATTTGATGAACATTAATGAAGATATGTTTATATATGCTAATGAACCCAGCAATCTCAGAGCAGTGAGGTGACAGAGAATCATCACATGGTTTGGGAGTGACAATTAAAGGTCATCAGTCCAACCCCCCCCCCCTCCTCAGCAATGAGCAAGGAAATCTTCAACTAAATCAGGTTGCTCAGAGCCCCATCCAACCTGACCTTCAATGTTTCCAGGGATGGGGCTTCTGCCACCTCTCTGGGCAACCTGGGCCACTGTTTCACCACCTTCATCATCACAAATTTCTTCCTTAGATCTAAGCTAAATCTCCCCTCTTTTACTTTAAAACCATCACCCCTTGTCCTGCCACTACAACCCCTGCTAAAAAGTCTGTCCCCATCTTTTCTTGACCTCCCCTTAAATGAATTATTGAAGCTTGTAAGGTCTCCCCAGAACCTTCTTTTCTCCAGGCTGAACACCCCCAACTCTCTCAACCTGGCTCCAGAGCTGCTCCAGCCCTCCCAGCAGCTCCAGAGTCTCCTCTGAACTCACTCCAACAGCTCCAGGTCCTTTTTGTGGAGCCCAGAGCTGGACACAGTGCTCTAGCAGAGAAGTTGTGTGGATAGCAAGGCCAGCTTTTTCTTCTGCTTTAAAAGGACATCCCTTCTGCTTCCTTCTTCCCAACCTATATTGGGCATTTTTGGACCAATGACTGTGAGTTGTTGCTTTATGAGTTATAGGATAACATCATCTGTCTAGATTATTGACCTATCTAGACCTGCTTCCAGTCCCTGAAGGGGCTCCAGGAGAGCTGGGGAGGGACTTTTGACAAGAATCCACAGAAATGGGACAACCAGGAAGGGTTTCCAGCTGCAGGAGGGGAGATGGAGAGGAAATCTTGGGGAGAAATTCTTTGGTGTGAGGGTGGTGAGACCCTTGTTGTCCAGGTTGCCCAGAGAAGCTGTGGCTGCTCCATCCCTGGAAGTGTCTCAGGCCAGGTTGGATGGGGCAGGGGGGAGTTGACCCTGCCCATGCAGGGGGGTTGGAACTGGATGATCTTTAAGGTCCCTTCCAACCCAAATTCATGATTTTATGGTTGAGAAAGCTTCTCCATCCTACAGGGGAGGGGCTACAAGAAAGCTGGGGTAGGGCTACTACATGGGTGTTCAGTGAGAGAAGGGGAAATGATCTCAAACTTGAAGAGGGGAGATTTAGGTTGGACATGAGGAAGAAATTATTTAATTTGAGGGTGGGGAGACCCTGGAACAAGTTGCTCAGAGAAGTTGTGGCTGCCCCATCCCAGGAAGTGTTGAATCCCAGGTTGGATGGGGCTTGGAGCAACCTGAGCTGGTGGGAGGTGTCCCTGCCCATGGCAGGGGGGTTGGAACTGGATGAGCTTTAAGGTCCCTTCAGCCCAAATTCATGATTTTATGGTTGAGAAAGCTTCTCGATCCTAGAGGGAAGGGGCTACTACATGGGTGTGCAGTGAGAGGAGAAGAGGAAATGGTTTTAAACTTGAAGAGGGGAGATTTCAGTTGGACCTGAGGAAGAAATTCTTTAATTTGAGGGTGGGGAGACCCTGGAACAGGTTTCCCAAGGAAGCTGTGGCTGCCCCATCCCTGGAGGTGTTGAATCCCAGGTTGGATGGGGCTTGGAGCAAGCTGGGCTGGTGGGAGGTGTCTCTGCCCATGGCAGGGGGGTTGGAACTGTATGATCTTTAAGGTCCCTTCAGCCCAAATTCATGATTTTATGGTTGAGAAAGCTTCTCCATCCTAGAGGGAAGGGGCTACTACATGGGTGTGCAGTGAGAGGAGAAGAGGAAATGGTTTTAAACTTGAAGAGTGGAGATTTATGTTGGACATGAGGAAGAAATTCTTTAATTTGAGGGTAGGGAGACCCTGGAACAGGTTCCCCAAGGAAGCTGTGGCTGCCCCATCCCTGGCAGTGTTGAATCCCAGGTTGGATGGGGCTTGGAGCAACCTGGGCTGTGGGAGGTGTCCCTGCCCATGGCAGGGGGGTTGGAACTGGATGATCTTTAAGGTGCCTTCCAACCCAGCCCACTCTAACACTCAAAAAAACCCCTCAACCAGTCACAGGGTTCCCAGACATTTTCGATGGTGTAGTTGAATCCCAGATCTCATCCTAAATATTTTTTTTTTCAAGTGTTTTATGGCATGCCTGGCTTCTGAAAGACAGGAAAATAACATCCACGCATGGGTGATCAGGTTGACATCAGACCTCCTGGGCATGTGTCGTCAAGCAGAGCTGCTTTGGAGCGTGGTGCAGCTGATGGTAGATCTGGTGCATGTTTATTTTTTTGCTTCCCTGTTGACAGTGCTGCTCCTTCACCTCTTTAATATTTAAAACCTGGTAAAATCTGGGACAATCCCAGCAGCCCGTTTGTACACAACTCTATCTTTAGAGCTTGGGCTTGCAGCAGTTGAAAGCTTGCTTCATTGCCTGTGGTGGTGATATCTACAACTCATCTCTCCCTCAGGACTTCCAAGTCTCAAAAAATCCTTAAGCCAGACCTGGCAGGACCACAGACTGGTTTGGTTTGGAAGGGATCTTAAACATCATCTCATTTCAACCCCCCACCCATGGGGAGGGACATCTCCCACTACCACAGGTTGCTCCAAGCCTCATCCCACCTGGGATTCAACACTTCCAGGGATGGGGCAGCGACAACTTCTCTGAGCAGCTTCTTCCAGAGTCTCACCACCCTCACAGTGAAGAATTTCTTCCTTCATGGAGGTCCTCTCTAAGGATGAGCCTGATGTTCTCAAGCAGAGCCCCAGGGAAGGAGTTGTCCCAACTTTGTGCTTGTCTAAAGCTTGCTTGGGAGCTCTCCCAGAGGATTAGGTGAATCCAGAGTTTCTCTACCTAGATTTGAAGGTGACCTACTTTGATCTTGGATCCAGTCCTTAAGCTGCATGCCAGCAGCTGCTGTCACCACATGGGGGGTGCTCAGCTGGGAAATGGTGGCAGGATGGAAGCCTTGAGCTGTAGAAACCTGTGAAATCTTGGTGCAGACAACTTCCCTCCACAAAGCAGGAGCAGCTTCCTAAATCCCTGCTCCAGCACCATCCTCTTGTGGCTTCTTGCCCAGGTAGCCAAGAAGGCCAATGGCATCCTGGCCTGGATCAGGAACAGCGTGGCCAGCAGGTCCAGGGAAGGGATTCTGCCCCTGTGCTCAGCTCTGGTGAGGCCACAGCTTGAGTCCTGTGTCCAGTTCTGGGCCCCTCAGCTCAGGAAGGAGATTGAGGTGCTGGAGCAGGTCCAGAGAAGAGCAAGGAGGCTGTGAAGGGATCCAGCAGAATTCCTGTGAGGAGAGGCTGAGGGAGCTGGGGGTGTTGAGGCTGGAGAAGAGGAGGCTCAGGGGAGACCTCATCACTCTCTCCAACTCCCTGAAAGGAGGTTGGAGCCAGGGGGGGGTTGGGCTCTTTTCCCAGGCAACTCTCAGCAAGACAAGAGGGCAGGGTCTCAAGTTGTGCCAGGGGAGGTTTAGGTTGGAGATTAGAAAGAATTTCTTTCTGGAGAGGGTGATCAGGCATTGGAATGGGCTGCCCAGGGAAGTAGTGGATTCTCTGTGTCTGGAGATATTTAAGAAGAGCCTGGATGTGGCACTCAGTGCCATGGGCTGGGAACCACAGGGGGAGTGGTTCAAGGGTTGGACTTGATGATCTCTGAGGTCCCTTCCAACCCAGCCAATTCTAGGATTCTATGATTCTCCTTCTTCAGGTCAACTGACCTGACCATTATCTCTCCTGAGTCGATCAGCTCTGACTCCTGAAGTCTGTATTTAGATTTTGGTGAAGCTGAAGATCCAGGGCAAGTTTTTCTGGCTAAGTTTCTAGGTAAACTATAATCTAGACAGCAGACACGGTGTCTCATGAGGAGGTATCTCGGTTTGAGACCGGTTTGGGCAAGGCTCAAGTCCTCAAACCATTCTGGGAATCAAATTGAGACCAAAGAGTTGAGGTGTCTTGTTCCTCTTCTGTAAGGGGAAGGTTTTAGCTGCTCACCTTGTGAATATACAAGATATAAACAAACATGCAAAACTTCTACCCAACAGCCTTTAAAAAAAACCCCAAACAAACCACAGACTGATACAAAACCACAACTGAGATGTCTCTAGGGACTGGGTTGATTCCAGGAGTATAATTTATGTAGAATCTGGTAGGGCTGCAAGATGATCCTTGAGGTCCCTTCCAACCTGGTATTCTGTGACTTCTTGATGGTGTGGCAGAGCTGTGGAGGGCACCAGCTCTGGGAGCTGGATCCTAAACCATCAGGAAAAGGATTTTTAACTTGAGTGTAGCCACTGTTGCTGCACACCAGGGTTTTAAGCTGTGTTTCCTTGGACATCTTTGCCCCAGACAATAAATCTCAGTGAGAAACTTTATTTTGGATGTCCCTATGAGTTCTTCCTCCCTTTTAAAACATAATTTCTCCTCCCTGTCTTCAACAGCCATGCTCTCCCTCCTGCATTTTTGCTTCAGTGATTATTTCCTTACATGCTCTAGATAACTCATTGAACCTAGACCTTTCCTTCTCCTCCTTCTCAAAAAAAAATACAAACATATCTGCTGCAATCCTTTTTATTTTTTTTTTTTTTCCCTCACTTTGTAACTAACCCAGCCTGGCTATTTTTAATTCCAGTTGCCAAGAAGCCAGGGAGGGATGAATGTTCTCCAGGTGCTGAGGGAAAGAAGTTCACTCTCTGGATAGCATCTGCACCCTGCCTTTGGAATTACTCCTTACTTTTTAGATTGCTCCCCCCTCAAAGCTGGTTTTCTCAGTTTACCAGCTCCTGGCTCATAGTGAAAGAACCACATTGTGTTGTTACAAAAAGGGGAGGTGCCTCCTTTCTCAAATTCTTTATCCCTTGCTGTTTCTCTGCCCTTAATAGATCTGGCAGTTGTATTTATTTTTTTCTCTTCTTGCTGCTGGGACTGTTCCTACCCCTTGAAGTATTCTCATTAAAAAAAAAAAAAAAAGCTCTGCTTGAAGGATGCCCAAATCCATCACCCTTAACTTTCTGACCTGATTGGTTGGCCAGGCAACTTGGATATCCTCATCTCAAAGGAAAAAAAAAAATATAATTTCAAATTGTTGAAGTGTTTTTAAACAATGAATGGGAAGGAGATGGAAAAGGGCAGGGAGGGCTCTGTCCTCGTGATGCATCATCACCCCAGTGCTGTCCTTTAGAGAACAGAAACCTCTCATCCTGCAGTGAAAGATGTGGAAATTTTGTTTTGATTGTTGATTAATGTCTCGTAAAACTGGCAGCAAATGAGGCCTGAAATAGACTGTCAGAGGGGAGAAGGCTTTGCTTATTTTATTTTACAGAGTAATCTGAGAAGGTTTTGTTCCTGGATTGAAACGCTGATTGGAAGTTGTGTTTCTGGTATGGAGCAAGATGTTTGGTTTTTGGTGTTGTTTTTTTTTTTTTTAACTTCTGCTTCAAGTTTTCTCGTTAGTGCTTTATTTTTAAAGACCATTTGGGAACAAGCCCTTGCAGCATGGAAGGGAGGGATGTAAGGGATGGGAAGGTGGTTGGATTTGGGCTTGAATATGACATTTGGCAGTGTTATGGCTACTGGTGATTTAGCCAGCTCCAGAGCAATTGATAAGACACCTAAAGGTGGCTTCCAGGCTCTGTTCTCTTCTAACAGTGCTGTGCATAGGGACTAGGGGCTGTAAATTAAGGTAAAAACCTCAGCAAATGGAACATGGCATTCCAAAACTTAGAATTTTCAACCTTCCAGTACCTGAAGGATCCTACAGGAAATCTGGGAAGAGGCTTTTGAGAAAGGTTTAGAGAGATGGGATGAGGGGGAAGGGGTTCCAGCTGCGAGAGGGGAGATGGAGAAGAGATCTGAGGGAGAAATTCTTTGGGGTGAGGGTGCTGAGTCCCTGGTTGCCCAGAGAAGCTGTGGTTACCCCATCCCTGGAAGTGTTGAAGGTTGGATGGGGCCTGGAGCATCCTGGGCTGGTGGGAGGTGTCCCTGCTCGTGGTGGGGTTTGAACTGGATGAGCTTTAAGGTCTCTCCAACCCAAACCAATCTGGGATTCTGCTTTCTGACCTTGCCATAGGATGGGCAAACTCTGCATCTGTGTATAGAGAATCCCAGACTGGTTTGGGTTGGAAAGGGTTGGATTCCTGAAGAATCCTACAGGAAATCTGGGAAGAGGCTTTTGAGAAAGGTTTAGAAAAATGGGATGAGGGGGAAGGGTTTCCAGCTGAGAGAGGGGAGATGGAGAAGAGATCTGAGGGAGAAATTCTTTGGGGTGAGAGTGCTGAGTCCCTGGTTGCCCAGGTTGCCCAGAGAAGCTGTGGTTACCCCATCCCTGGAAGTGTTGAAGGTTGGATGGGGCCTGGAGCATCCTGGGCTGGTGGGAGGTGTCCCTGCTCGTGGTGGGGTTTGAACTGGATGAGCTTTAAGGTCTCTCCAACCCAAACCAATCTGGGATTCTGCTTTCTGACCTTGCCATAGGATGGGCAAACTCTGCATCTGTGTATAGAGAATCCCAGACTGGTTTGGGTTGGAAAGGACCTTTAAGATCATCTAATCCAACCCCCAGCAATGATCAGGAAGATCTTCCAACACCCCAGGTTGCTCCAAGCCCCATCCAACCTTCAACACTTCCAGGGATGAAGCAGCCATAGCTTCTCTGGGCAACCTGGGCCAGGCTCTCACCACCCTCACAGGAAATAATTTCTTCCTAATACTTGTAAATATTCATTTTAAAACCAATACTCATCATCCTATCTCTACACTCCTTGATAAAGAGTCCTCATCATTCCTGGAGCTCCTTCAGGCACTGGAAGTTGCTCTGAGGTCTCCCTGGAGACACCCCCAACTCTTTCCCCCTGGCTCCAGAGCAGAGCTGCTCCAACCCTCCCAGCATCTCCATGGCTTCCTCTGGACTGGCTCCAACATCCCCATGGAGTTTTGGATGCTCCAGAACTGGACACACTCAGTGTGTACCCACCATGTTCCCAGAGACATCCAAAATTAAGTAATACAAGAAAGTGATACCAGAAGTTGGGATCTCAACTCTCTGGGTCGTGAGTGGTTTTGGCCACTTTCCTTTTCCTGTGTCCCTTTCCTTTTCACCACCTGGGGAGTAGAAAAAAACCTTCAGACACCCCCTCTATTTGTGCTCTTGTCAGATGGACACCAGTTTCTGGGCTGGCTCTTCCCGAGGTGATGACATTTCTCTCTCTGCCTCGTTGCATTTTTTATTGATCTTCCCACTCTGCTCCCAGCCTGGATGTAAATTACTTCCCTGGGCAACATGTTTGGAAACCCAGGCTTTTTTTTTTTTTTTTTTAACCATCCAGAAGCATTACTTGCTCTGCAAATCGAAGCTGTAGTATTTATGACTTTTTAATTTATTATTTTTTAATTTATTGATCTTTCTGTAGCTCATCTTGCCAAGCCCTAAGAGCACTTTGTGGGTGGGTGGGTGGGTGGGTGAGGTGGCTGGATGGAAAAGTGCAGCCACTTCTTGACTGCAATGTGACATTCTCCTTTCTGGGAGAGAAGGAATAGAATCATAACATTTTCAGGTTTGGAAGGGACCTTTAAGATCATCTAATTTCAACCACTCTGCCATGGGATACCTCCCACTAGATCAGGTTGCTCAGAGCCCATCCAGCCTGACCTTAAAAACTTCCAGGGCTTCCACCACCTCTCTGGGCAACCTGTGCCAGGGTCTCACCACCCTCATGGTGAAGAACTTCTTCCTAACTTCCAATCTAAATTGGAGTTTGAATCCATTCCCCCATGTCCTATCACTCCCTGACATCCTAAAAAAATCCCTCCCCAGCTTTCCTGTAGCCCCTTCAGATCCTGGAAGGCTCCAATAAGGTCTCCTCAGAGCCTTCTCCTCTCCAGGCTGAATAACCCCAACTCTCTCAGTCTGGCCTCACAGGAGAGGTGCTCCAGCCCTCTGATCATCCTCATGGACCTTCTCTGGTCACCCTCCATCACATCCATGTTTCTCTTGTAAGAGGAGCTCCAGAAGTGGACACAGGGTCAATCTAGCATCGTGGATTGACTTGGAAGGGACCATAAGGATCATCTCATTCCAACCCTCCTGCCATGGGCAGGGACACCTCCCACCAGATCAGGTTGCTCAGAGCTTCATCCTGCTTAAAAACTTCCAGGGATGGATGGAGCTTCCACCACCTCTCTGGGCAACCTGTGCCAGGGTCTCACCACCCTCATGGTGAAGAACTTCTTCCTAACTTCCAATCTAAATTGGAGTTTGAATCCATTCCCCCATGTCCTATCACTCCCTGACATCCTAAAAAAATCCCTCCCCACCTTTCATGTAGCCCCTTCAGATCCTGGAAGGCTCCAATAAGGTCTCCTCAGAGCCTTCTCCTCTCCAGACTGAATAACCCCAACTCTCTCAGTCTGTCTTCACAGGAGAGGTGCTCCAGCTCCCTGATCATCCTCATGGACCTTCTCTGGACACCCTCCAGAACCTCCATGGTGGCTCCAGAACTGGATGCAGAACTCCAGGAGGGGTCTCAGAAGAGCAGAGGGGGAGAATCCCCTCCCTTGACCTGCTGGCCACTCTTCTCTTGATGCAGCCAAGGACACTGTTGGCTTTCTGGGCTGCAGGTGTTCCCTGATGGCTCCTGTTGAACTTCTCCTCCAGCACCCAAAAGTCCTTTTCCTTAGGGCTACATTGATGGACATTTGGGTTGTGTTTAAATAAGGGCAGAATTCAGGTTACTGGAGTCAACCCTACAGCCCACCTGTTCAAATAGTTCCTCTCTGAAGTCTTAAATCCTCTCAAAGGCTACAAATGAAGCAGCAGCAGCAGCACCCTGTCCCTGGCAGCCTGCTGGGACGTGGAGTTAGGCATGGACTCAAAAAGGAGAATGCTGCTTCTGGAAGAACCCATCTTCCTTCCTTTTGGTACTCAGGGGTTTGGTTGGGTTGGGTTTGGTGTTGTTTTTTTGGTTTTTTTTGGTGTCCATCTGTTAAATTCTTCAGGAACACAACTCAAGCTGGCACACTGAGCAGACAGGCAAAGCTTTGGAGGATCTACCACTCTGTCATCAGTTTTATTAGTAATTAAGCTGTCTCTTAAGTACTTTCTGAATCCTGTTGCCGACCTGAAGTTGGCTCTCTGGATGCTGTTGTTCTGCTGCTGGATAAGCTTCTTTGCTGCCTTTAATCTAACGTGTGCATCTGTGAATCTGCATCCCCCTGAAAAACAGAGAGAGGGAGAAATCCCCTTTTCTGGGTGGCTGGTTCAACTGTGGTGGCTGAGGCTTTAAAAAAAAAAAATATATATATTACAACAAAAACCCCAAACGCCTCTTACTCTGGCAACATTTAATGTGGTTGGGAACATTTGGGAAGAATTAGGGAAAAAAAAAACCCAAAAACCAACAAACCACCAGGCAGGAAAAAAATATATCCCTGGAGTGGAAGGGTTGAGGGATTTGTGTGTACACATCTCTGAGCAGATCAGCAGGCTCTGAGTGAGGCATGTGGTTTTTCTTCTGCTTCCTCCCCCAAAAAAAGTGGAGGGATTTGGGTGAAATGAGCATGGGAAGAAGTTGTTTGAGATGAGCTCCCACTTCAGCCCTCACTGCTGGAGTTGCATCCCTGTGGCTGTGTGGAGAAGGGAGCAGGTTGAGGGTCCCCACCACCCCTGGCAGCTTGTGGGTAAAAAAAAAAGAAAAGAAATCACAGAATCACCATGGTTGGAAAGGACTTTCAAGATCATCAGGCTCCAAAAGGGAGCATGGGGAGGAAAAGAAGAGTTTGCTGAAGCCATGGGGAGGAAAAGAAGAGTTTGCTCAAGCCATAGAATCATGGAATGGTTTGGGTTGGTGAGACATTCAAGCTCATCCAGTTCCAACCCCCCTGCCATGAGCAAGGACACCTCCCACCAGTCCAGGTTGCTCAAGCCCCATCCAACTTTCACCACTTCCAAGGATGGGGCTTCCACTCCTTCCCTGGGCCAGGGTCTCCTCACCCTCACAGTAAATAATTTCTTCCTAAAGTCTCATCTCAATCTCCCTTTCTCCTTCAGGCTGTTTTCCTTCCCAAGGTGGGAAGCAGAGTGAGATCTGGGTGATTTGAAACCCATCCTCAGGGGCTTTTTTTGCCTTTCTCCTTCATGACTATATCTCAGCCCTTAATTTGAAAGGTGACACTTCCTCTCCACTTCCAAGAAACCTTCCCTGCAAGTTTTTTGGCTTCTTCCTCTGGGAAACAGGAGCAGGTGGATCTTGGTTTGCCAGTCTGCAGCCAAGATTAATACCAAAGCACTGGAGTTGTTAGAGCTGATGAGTTTTGTTTTCTGTGTTTGGGGTGAACAAGAAGGTCTTTTTTGCTTCCTTCCACCATTTAGGACTTGCCACTTCAAAGGATCTCCAGCCAGAGTCACTCACTGGGATTTGCCATTTATGGGCATCAAATTTGGGGGGTTTTAAGGGATCTTTGAAGGTCATCCAGTCCAACCTGGATGCAGTGAGCAGGGACATCTTCAGTGTGATCAGACTGCTCAGAGCCCCATAAAACCTGATCTTGAATGTTTCCAGGGATGGGGCATCTCAGCACGGGTTTAGGAAGGGCAGGTCCTGCCTGACCAACCTGATCTCCTTTTATGATCAGGTGACCCGACTGGTGGATGAGGGGAAGGCTGTGGATGTGGTCTACCTGGATTTCAGCAAAGCCTTTGACACCGTCTCCCACAGCATTCTCCTGAAAAAGCTGTCAGCCCACAGCTTGGACAGGAGCACCCTGTGCTGGGTTAGGAACTGGCTGGAGGGCCGGGCCCAGAGAGTGGTGCTGAACGGGGCTGCATCCAGTTGGCGGCTGTGGTGTCCCCCAGGGATCAGTGTTGGGCCCAGTGCTGTTTAATATCTGTATCGACGACTTAGACGAAGGGATTGAGTCCATCATCAGCAAATTTGCAGATGACACCAAGCTGGGAGGAAGTGTGGACCAACTCGAAGGCAGGAGGGCTCTGCAGAGGGACCTGGACAGACTGGAGAGCTGGGCCGATTCCAACGGGATGAGGTTCAACAAGGCCAAGTGCCGGGTCCTGCACTTTGGCCACAACAACCCCATGCAGCACTACAGGCTGGGGACAGAGTGGCTGGAGAGCAGCCAGGCAGAAAGGGACCTGGGAGTCTGCATTGACAAGAAACTGAACATGAGCCAGCAGTGTGCCCAGGTGGCCAAGAAGGCCAATGGCATCCTGGCCTGTATCAGAAACAGTGTCACCAGCAGGTCCAGGGAGGTGATTCTTCCCCTGTACTCAGCGCTGGTTAGGCCACACCTTGAGTACTGTGTCCAGTTCTGGGCCCCTCAGTTTAAGAAGGATGTAGAGGTCCTGGAACAGGTCCAAAGGAGGGCAACCAGGCTAGTGAAGGGACTCGAGCACAGGCCCTATGAGGAGAGGCTGAGAGAGCTGGGGCTGTTCAGCCTGAAGAAGAGGAGGCTCAGGGGAGACCTCATTGCTGCCTACAACTACCTGAAAGGAGGCTGTAGCGAGGTGGGAACTGGACTCTTTTCACAGACGACCTTCAACAAGACAAGAGGACACAGTCTTAAGTTGTGCCAGGGGAGGTTTAGGTTAGATATTAGAAAGAATTTCTTCACGGAGAGGGTGATTAGGCATTGGAATGGGCTGCCCGGGGAGGTGGTAGATTCTCCGTCCCTGGAGACATTTAAAAAAAGACTGGATGTGGCACTCAGTGCCATGGTCTAGCAACTGCTCCGGTGGGTCAAGGGTTGGACTAGATGATCTCTGAGGTCCCTTCCAACCCGGCTAATTCTATGATTCTAGGATTCTATGATTCTATGATCTCCCACTTCTCTGGGCAACCTGGGCCAGTGTTCCACCACCCTTAGAGTAAAAAAAATTCCTTCCTTACCCTCCCCTCTTTTAATTTAAAACCATCACCCCTTGTCTCCCACATAAACCCTACTAAATGTCTTTCCTCATCTTTCTTAGAAGCCACTTTTAGATATGGAAAGGTGACAATTTGGAAGGATCTCCATCCAGTGCTATGCTTTAGGACCACCAAAGGTCTGTTTCTGGAGAAGAGATGGGCAGATATTTGTTCTCCTTGTGCTCCAAGGTGCCTTGATGATGCCCCAAGCCTGTGCAGAAGTCAGGCAGCACGGATGGGGTGAGGTGCTGGACCTCAGCAGAGCTTCCTGACACAGGTTGGACCACATGTGGATGGGAATCTCATCCTGGCTTGGTTCTTAGTGGAAGTTTCATAAGGCTGAAGTGTAGTCCCCTGTTGCAGGTGATTCCAGGACCAGTCCCTTATCGAGTGTGGCTTCATGAAATCCAACAAAACCCTTCAGCAAGCTCTTTTTCCTATTTTTAATTTCCCATTAAAAGGATTTTTTTTATGCCCTCCCCTACCCCACCCGAGGCTGCGTTGAGTATTTCCATTCTCCCACCTCCTGTGCCATTTGGAGGAGCTGCTCTTGGAGCTTTCAGAGCTCCCCACCAGCACTGCTGAAAGGCAAAAAAACCCAAAAAACCAACCAAAAAAACCCCACCAAACTGCAAAAAGAAAAACCAAAACCAAAACCAAAAAACAAACCCTGCAAACGAAGAACATCAGCACTGCTTCCGTTCAGGAGCTCTTTCTTTTTCCACCTTCCAGTTCTGCATATCTTAACATCTCCTGAATGTCACCTTGAGGGATCTGTGTTGTAGTCTGGCTGCTCAGCACAGGGGATCGTAGGTGGAACATCTGCTCAAAAAAATATCCCCCCCCCCCCCTACCACCACCACGCTGTGAGAAAAGGAAAAAAAAAAAAACCACAACAAACCCACAGTGGTTTAGAGCACATTTTCTGTCTCAGTTTTTTGTTTTTTTTTTTTCTCCTAACAGGAAGCTCTGTAGGTTTTTGTTCAAGGTAAGAAATGTGCTTAGAACTTCAAACCATGACAGGTGCCTCTGCAGCAATTCTTCACTGTCAGACTCCAGCTCCCCTGAGCAAGGCACCTTTCTTCTTCAGGCAGAAGGGAAAAGGTGTAAGGACAGAGGGGGTTTTTTTGTTACAAAAGAACTGCCAGAAGATGACACTTGCTCTGAATGTAGGGATCAGGGTTTTAAAACCACAGGGATCAAGAATCATAGAATGGTTTGGGTTGGAGGGGACCCTCAAGCCCTCAGTTTCAACCCCCTTCTCCATGGGCAGGGACACCTCCCACCAGCCCAGGTTGCTCCAAGCCCCATCCAACCTGGGCTTTGAACACTTCCAGGGATGGAGCAGCCACAGCTTCTGGGGGCAACCAGGGGCTCACCACCTCATATCAAAGAATATCTTCCTAATATCCAATCTAAATCCCTTCTTGCAGCTGGAAACCCTTCCCCCTCATCCCATTCCTCCATGTCCTTGTCCCAAGTCCCTCCCCAGCTTTTCTGGAGCCCCTTCAGGCACTGGAAGGTGCTCCAAGGTCTCCCCATTATAGCCTTCTCTTCTCAAGGCTGAAAAACCCCAATTCTCTCAGCTTGTGTGGTTCAAAGAATGGATCAAAGATGATGGGAGGTAGTGCTCTGAAACATGAAGTTTTGGCTGGAGTTCTTGGCTCTCAGTTTGGGATACTGTGCTCACCTGAATATGGATGAGGTTTCCATCAGCACTGGGGGTGTTACTTGAGTGTTCCTCAAGCATGTTGCTTGAATGAATCAACATGTCTTGTGAGCAGATAGAGGGGTCTGTATCTATTTGAACCTCCAGGTTCAAACCTTTCCTGTTCAAAAGAGCCCATAGGACAAGGGAGAAGGGCTTCAAGCTGGAAGAGGGGAGATGGAGAGGAGATCCTAGGAAAGAATTCATCACTATGAGGGTGCTGAGCCCCTGGTTGCCCCCAGAAGCTGTGGCTGCCCCATCCCTGGCAGAGTTGAAGGTTGGATGGGGCTTGGAGCAACCTGGGCTGGTGGGAGGGGTCCCTGACCATGTCAGGAGGGTTGGAACTGGATGAGCTTTAAGGTCCCTTCCAACCCAACCCATTCTAGGATTCTAAGATTCTAGGATCAGCCCCAAGTTGCAGCTCAGTAGAAAAGAGGTGGAACCATCCCTGCTTTCCCTTATTCTCAGTGAAAGGACTGCTGGTTGGACTTGATGGATCTTGAAGGTCTGTGAGGGTTCTGTGAGGTCAGATGTTAGGAAGAAGTTCTTTGGGGTGAGGGTGCTGAGCCCCTGGTTGCCCCCAGAAGCTGTGGCTGTGTTGAAGGTTGGATGGGGCTTGGAGCACCCTGGGCTGGTGGGAGGTGTTCCTGCCCATGGCAGGGGGGTTGGAACTCCATGATCTTTAAGGTCCCTTCCAACCCAAACCAGTCTGGGATTTGATTAAAAGGAAACTATAAAAATCTCTACGTGTACTTTTGGATTCTCCTGGCATATGTCTCTCCATCTGCACTTAGAGCACGTGGATAATGTGGATAAATACACACTTGCAGATAACACTGTATAAATTTCCCCCCTGTGCAGTGCAAATATCACAGAATCATTGAATGGTTTGGGTTGGGAGGGACCTTTGAAGGTCATCAGTCCAACCCCCCTGCAATCAGCAGGGACATCTTCAACTAGATCAGGTTGCTCTGAGCCCCATCCAGCCTGATTTGTCTTTTTTTAAAGGCTTTTAAACAGAGAGAAAGTAACCTTTTGGGGGTTTTATGGCAAAATCATGCTTTTGGGGGGCATTGTTTTGCAGGAACACAGAAGTACAAAGCAAATCTACTCAGGTTCTGCAAATAAATCTTCTGTCTCATGGTATAACCCCCTGCTTCAAATGATGCTGACAGTGCCTGATGACAAGGCTGACACAGCTCCCTTCAGAGTGGCTTTGTGCTTGCTTTGCACTACCATGGGGAATCATAAAATCATGGAATGCTTTTCCTTGGAAGGGACCTTAAATTTTCCACCTCCCACCAGCCCAGGTTGCTCCAAACCCCATCCAACCTGCTCTTCACCTCATCCAGGGATGGGGCAGCCACAGCTTCTTAGGGCAACCTGGGAAACCAAGGTTTCACCACCCACACACCAAAAGATTTCTTCCCAATATCCATTCTAAATCTCCCCTCTTCCAGCTGGAAACCCTTCCCCCTCATCCCATCCCTCCAGGCCCTTTTCCAAAGTCCCTCCACAGCTTTCCTGGAGCCCCTTCAGGACCTGGAAGGTGCTCCAAGGTCTCCCCTTCTCCTCTCCAGGCTCCCAGCTCTCTCCCCCTGGCTCCAGAACTGCTCCAACCCTCCAGCATCTCCACGGATTCCTCTGGACTTACTCCACCACCTCCATCTTCTTCTTGTGGTGGGGACTCCAAATCTGGACCCAGCTTTACTGCAGAAAGGTCTCCCCAGAGCAGAGTAGAAGGGGGAACTATTCCCTTCCCTTGCCCTGCTTTTGAATTTGGTGCAGATTTGCATCGAGGAGGCCTCAAAACCCTAAATTTTGGTACCCTGAAGGCCAGCCACCTCCTATTGGTGTAGCACAGCTCCAGCCTCCCTGAAATGAGGAATTGAGTGATTTATTTTTTTTTTGGCAGCTGCATATTCTCCACCCCTCTCCATGGGTAAGAAGGAGAAGGAACATCCCATGGTGTCAGAGCATTCCTTGGAGACTGACTCCATCTGGGAATCTGGGAAGGGAGGGAAGTTATCTGAGATGTGTTGCCCTAGGCTTGGGCTCAGGCATGAATTCAGGAGGAAAAGGAGGTGAAATGAATTGGTTTATGTCAAGTTGGAGCAAGGATTTCCTAGTCCAATCTCCTGTCTCCTCACAGTGGGTCCTCTCTTCATCTTCTGTGGTCCTGGGAGATGGGCAGGGAGGAATCACAGCTCTGGGTCCATGATTTTACAGAGCTGCAAAGAGTTTTGTGGGTGATGGTGAACTCTAGGAGGATGGTATCAAGAAAACACTCGGTTTCTTGGCGTTTTTTGGTGATCCTAGCATTCTTTAACCAAAACTCTGCTCCATACCTTGACTGGGTTGTGACCACATGAACATAAATATCTTCATGATCATAGAATCATAGAATCCTTGGGGTTGGAAGGGACCTCGAAAGATCATCTAGTCCAACCCCCCCTGCCAGAGCAGGGCCACCTAGAGCACTTGGCATAGGAACGTGTCCAGGTGGGTTTTGAATGTCTCCAGTGAAGGAGACTCCACGACCCCCCTGGGCAGCCTGTTCCAGGGCTCTGTCACCCTTACAGGAAAAAAATTCTTCCGGATATTCAACTTGAACCTCCTGTGCTCCACTTTACACCCATTACCCCTTGTCCTATCACTGGTCACCACTGAGAAAAGCCTAACTCCATCTCCCTGACACTCACCCCTTACATATTTGAAAACATTGATGAGGTCACCCCTCAGTCTCCTTTTCTCCAAACTAAAGAGACCCAGCTCCCTCAGCCTTTCCTCATAAGGGAGATGTTCCACTCCCTTAATCATCTTAGTAGCTCTGCGCTGGACTCTTTCAAGCACTTCCCTGTCCTTCTTGAACTGAGGGGCCCAGAACTGGACACAATACTCCAGGTGCGGCCTCACCAATGCAGAATAGAGGGGGAGGAGAACCTCTCTTGACCTACTAACCACACCCTTTCTAATGCACCCCAGGATGCCATTGGCCTTCTTGGCCACAAGGGCACATTGCTGGCTCATGGTCATCCTCTTGTCTACCAGGACCCCCAGGTCTCTTTCACCTACACTGCTCTCCAGCAGGTCAGCCCCCAACCTATACTGGGACATCGTGTTGTTCTTCCCCAAATGCAAAACTCTACACTTCCCCTTGTTGAATTTCATCATGTTTCTCTCTGCCCAACTCTCCAGCCTGTCTAAGTCTCTCTGAATGGCAGCACAGCCTTCTGGTGTGTCAGCCACTCCTCCCAGCTTAGTGTCATCAGCAAACTTGCTGAGGGTACACTCTATACCCTCATCCAAGTCGTTGATGAAGATATTGAACAACACCGGTCCCAGTACCGACCCCTGAGGGACTCCACTAGTCACACACCTCCAACCAGATTCTGCCCCATTGACTACAACTCTCTGACTCCTTCCTTTCAACCAGTTCCTGATCCACCTCACTACCTGATCACCAAACCCATACTTGATCAACTTATCTACAAGGATGCTGTGAGAGACGGTGTCAAATGCTTTACTGAAATCAAGATAAACCACATCTACTGCTCTTCCATCATCTATCCACCTAGTAATTTCCTCATAGAAGGCTATGAGGTTAGTCAAACATGATTTACCCTTGATAAAACCATGCTGACTGCTCTTGATGACTGTCTCCTAACAGTTTAAATATCAGGCTCTCAAATATGGTTAAAAATCCTTTCTTTTCTCATTCCCCTCCAGGGAAGGAGCATCCACAACTTCTTTGGGCAGCCTGTTCCAGAGTCTCACCACCCTTGTACTGAAAAACTTTTTCCTAAGACCCAGTCTAAACCTTTTCTGCAGTTTAAATCCCATCACTGGACACTTTTAGGAAAAATCCCTTTCTCTGTAAGTTCCTTTCAGATACTGGAAGGCAGCTCCAAGGTCCTCTCTGAGTCTTTTCTACTTCAAGCTGAACAATTCCAGCTCCTTCAACCTCTCCTCATAGCAACAACCTGCAAAAAGCTCAGAGAGAGAAATCACTCAGGTGCAACAGTGAACGTAAAAACATTCCAGCAAACTTAATTCAGGGAGAACACGAGGAGATTTAATGTCTTTTCTGGGGTTTGGATTGTTTTGGTTTGTTTTTTGTTTTTTTTTTTTAATATCTATTCTTGTCCTGGAAATAAGGAAGACTTTCAAGATATTTGTTTAAGCAGTGCAGAAATCTTGGAGCTTAAGAATTGGAGATTTGCCTGAAGTGGTTGGATCTGGAGTGGACTGGAGAAAAATTGTAAGCAAGAGTTTTGTCTGGAGTCATGGCCAATATTTGGTGGTGTAACAGAAATGCAGAAAAACACCCTTGTTTGTGTCTAAGGGGTTGTCAGATCTAAAAGGGTGAAGAGGAAAAAGGGAAAAATTAGGGAAAAATGATTTTGTCTGCTCCAGAGGGCTGCAGACAGACTCTGGCTGAAGTAAGGGGGGTGATTGGAGTTAACTGAGACTTGGAATAATTTGACTTGTACAGATTTAGAGTTTAGCAAATGCTCTTTGCATCTGTTCATGCAGTCAGTCTCACAGAAGAGAATGATTATTCCTCCTGGAAATAACACAAAGGGTGCTTGCTTTCTAAGCAAAAATAAGGACAAAGGAAGACTTCAGGTGGATATTAGAAGATTTCCATTTGTCACATAAGAAGAAGAGCTCTCTGAGCAAGGAAAAAGGAGTTTAAGCTAAAACATTGGAAATTCCACCTCAACTTGACAAGGAGAGAGCCCTGACCCAGGCTGCCCAGAGAGGTTGTGGAGTCTCCTTGTCTGGTGGCTTCCAAACCCATCTGGATGTGATCCCATGTGGTCTGCCCTGGGTGATCTCTAGAGGTCCCTCCCAACCTCACACATTCCATAATTTTATGAAAATATGAGCAAGGAGTAGTAGAGGTTAATAAAGTTTCTTCTAGCCACCTTCTGGGCAATCATCTCCTCAAGGGAACAGAAGGAACGTGGCCAACTCTGCTCCATTTCTTGGGGTGAAATGCTCAGGGTTAGTCCCATGAGCTCATCTCCATGTTGCTGCCTGGTGGGTATTTGGGATTGGGGCTTTAGGATGGGGTTTGGAGCCACCTGGTCTACTGAGAGGTGTCCCTACCCATGGCAGAGGGGTTGGAACCAGATGATCTTTAAGTTCCCTTCCAACCCAAAGCAATTTGTGATTTTAGCTCTGCTCTGAGCATTTCCTTTTGTTTTTCTTCTGCCTTAACAATAGAGTTGGCTTTTTACTATTTGAAGATCTTGGAGCTCTGGCTCCCTCTGCTTCCTAAAATGAACAACTCAAAAGGTGGGGAAGAAGGGTTTTGGTTTGGTTTGTTGGTTTTTTGGTTGGTTTTTTTTTTTTTCATCCTGAAAAGTTGAAGAAAGAAGTGAACTGTGCTGTAGCAGGCAGGATGCCAAAGAGAGAGGCTGATCATTCTGAAGGACCAAAAGATGGTCTCAGAACAGAAACAGATGTTCCAGAGCCTTCTTGATGAATAGATGTTTGTGTTGTAGAGAAAAACTTGGCCTAGAAATCTTTCAGCTCCATTCAAAGCTGGAAGTGAGGTTTTTAGAAAGCAGCAAAGTGGTGGAATCCAACCAGCACCAGAAAAACACCCGGGTGCTACTGCTCAGTGAGAAAATCTGGATGCTAGCCATGGTTGGGAGGGGGATATTACTTTCAAGACAACTGTGTGAAGTGGTTAAGGTATTTGAAACATCTGTAAATGTGGCATTTAGGGACACAGTTTAGAGGTGTCAGTTAGTTTTAGGGTTGGACTCAATGATCTTAAAGGTCTTTTCCAACCTAAATGATTCTGGGATTCAGTTGAACGCTCAGCACTGCCCAATTTGTTACCTTTTTAGTTGGTTTTGTTTTTTTTTTTTCAGCATTGGGGTTTGCAAGGATGAGCAAGGAAGGGCAATGAAAAGGGAATTTCTTGAAGGTGAGGTATCTCTTACTTGAGAAGAGCCATCAGCCTGAACCCACAGTGGCTGCACCCTTGCCCAAGGCAAAATGAATCAAAATTTAAATAGACAAAGCAGAACCCATCACGAGTTGGGCTGCCTTGGTTGCAGGTCCTGATTGATATCACAGGGGGAGAAGGATTAAAGCAAAGCTCTCTTCGTGTTGCTCCTGGCTGAAGCTCCATGTTCCTGTCTTCCCTGAAGACTAAAATCTGCTTTTTGTGGAGCTATTGGGATACTTGGAATATTTTTGGTGGGAAAAGATATTGAAGTCTTAATGCAGGAATCCATTTGATACAGAAGATGAAAAGACACAAAGGACTTGAGTTCAAAACCAAGAGTGGCAGGACACAGAAATGACCAAGTGTGTGGGATCCCATCTCTCAGCCCATCTTCTTCCAAAGATTCTTTTTGTTCCAGGGGCTGGGAAGTGAGGTGGGAGGGCAGCTCAAAGCACATCTCTGAAATGAGAAAAGGGGTGGGAAGGGTTCTGAGGAGCCTCTGTATATTAAAAAAAAAAAGTGTTGATGTCCAGGTTGGATGGGGCTTGGTGCAACCTGGTCTAGTGGGACGTGTCCATGCCCATGGAATTAGATGATCTTGAAGGTCCCTTCCAACCCAAACCATTCCATGATTATATGAATTTCCTTTCTTGGTGGACTCTGCCCTGCACCCTCACGTGGTTCCTGGGGAGGGGAGCCTGAGGTGGCTCTTCCTAAGCCATGCTACTTGGCAGAGTCAAGAAATCCTCTTCCCTAAGCTCAGATCAGCTCTGAAATTGGAGGAAGGAGCTCCCGTTGAGCCACACTGTCCCAGCTTCTGACCTTTTAATCCATTGCACTGAAGGGTATTTCTCAGGGATGCCTTTTCCTCACACTCCTGACAGTAAACTGAGTCCAGATGCTGTTAAATGGAAACTCTTCCAACCAGGCCTATCAGTTTCTTGCACTTGCTTCAACCACTGCTTTTAGCTTCACTTTTTATTCCCAATTTAGCTGCCAAAAAATGGAAGGAAAAGCCTTAAACCACACGACAGGGTGAAGATATTGGGAGCAGATTCTTACATCCGACTCAAGGAGCTCTTTTGTCAGCAGGAGAAAGAGAAAGAAGAGTAATTGAAAATATTCAATACTTCATGAGCCCGAGTTGAAGAAAATTTCTAATGCAGCTGTAATACGATTTGGTTTTTAGAGCTCTCTCTATTGATTTTGTCATTTAAAAACTGTCAGGCTCTGTGTCCGTTGGATGAGGAGGGAGGAAAAGGAAAATGCTTTAGAAATAAATTTCTGAGGACATGCAGAGTGCAGCTGGAGTAATGGCTGGACCATGGCAGAGTCACTTATTGGTTCTCACATTGGGCTTGAGCTGTTAATGGTGAGTAAATTGTATTTCTATTTCAAGCCACTGTGGGACTTAATTTTTAATGTTACAAGAGGAAAAAAAAAGTGACATTTTTTTTGGAGGGAGCATCCTTGACGTTTAAGGAATTTTCTTCCTCTTCTTTACTCAAAAATCATCATTTTTAGCTACAATTCAGCCACTGTGACCATGGTTTTTAACTTTCAGGTTGGCAGGCAAGCTTCCTTCCAGCTCTGAGCAATTAATGTCTGGAAAGGCTGAGTTGAGCAGTGTGGACATGATGGGTGAAGCAACCACAGGTACTGAGTGCAGTGAAGGTCTTTAAAGAGCTGTAGAAAACCCCCATGTTCAGCTTCTCTGGCAGTTCCTTTGGAATTTCTTGCCCAGCCAGCTGGAAAAGTCTTTTCTTCCAGATTGGAGAGCTTGGGTTGAGTTGAGGTAGGACTTTTGGGCTAAGTGTCTTTGGCCACCTTGGAGGGCTGCACCATCTGACAATCTCAGCTTGAACTTGGGGAGCAAGGACTTGCCTGGTTTGGAATCAGAGAATCATCAAATTGTTTGGGTTGTAGGGATCTGGAAAGCCATCCAGTCCAACCTCTACATCTACAGGGACTTCTACAACCAGATCAGGTTGCTCAGAGCCCCATCCAACCTGGCTTTGAATATTTCCAGGCAGGGAGGAGACATCTCCCACCTCTTTAAGCAACATGAGCCCATTTTTTATCACCCTTGTTGTAAAAAAATTCTAGTTTTCCTTTCTCTTGAAACACTGGACTATGATGAAACTTTGAGCACAGACATACCTGTAAGGTAGAGGGCACAGCCCAAATGTTCAGTGTGCTTGTAGAAGACCAACAGAGCATTTTCTGGTGTTTTTTAGCAAAGATGCAGGGCCTGGAAGGTCCAGGTTCTGAAGGCCAATGAAGCTGTTGCCACTTGGTAGCTTAATACTGCCTTCCCTTCTGGGATTATGGGTAAAATGTCTTTTTTTTCCCCTCTTTCTTTTTTTTTTTCAGGGAACACATGTGGTGTTAAGCAGTGCAAGGGGTCATAAAAGTTCTGTTCAGGGTGGAATGCAGATTCATAAAATCCTTTTCTACCTGCACCAGTGGGTAGATCCCATCCCCTCCACTGCACTCTGATCCCTTCAGTCTCTCTTCAGGGAGTGTTTCTCCTCTAACACAGGCCAAGTCCACCTCCTTGTAGACAGTCAGAAGAAGACATCATCTTCCATCTAATAGAAGAGGGTAGATTGAGGTTAGACATTAAAAAGAAAATTTTTTGCTGTGAGGGTGGTGGTTGTCCAGGTTATCCAGAGAAGCTGTGGCTGCTCCATCCTTGGACGTGTCCCAAGTCCAGGTTGGATGGGGCTTGGAGCAACCTGGGCTGGTGGGAGGTGTCCCTGACCATGGCAGGAGGGTTGGAATTGGATGATCTTTAAGGTCCCTTCCAACCCAAACCATTTGATGTTTCTGTGAATTGCTTTGTTGGTGATAAGGGAAGTGAGCAGTGACAAAAAAAGCCTCCTGAATATTTGATTCCTCATCTCCTCTCCACCTTTGCTCCAACCAAAAGGTTAAGTGAAGATCAAAACCAAACAGGAGACACAGGCTGAGGAAGCTGAGTTCCTTGAGAGCCTTTTCAGCCTTTTTGAGAGGTTGAACTTGCAGCTGAAATGTTGTTACCTGTGATCTCAGTCCAGGGAGTGTCTGGGGAGGGGAGTGTCATGGCAAGGGAGTTGGAATTAGAGGGATCTTTATGGTCCCTTCCAACCCAAACCATTCTATGGTGACAGAGCTCCTTTGGAAGGATGCTTCTTGGAGCAGTCTGGAAGTGACCTGGAAAAAACAAATCCTCTGGAGCTCAGAGTCTGAGCAGTATCCTGCCTGGCACCTCTCCTGACAACTGTCAGCAGCTATTGATCAGCCCAAAAAAAAAAAGTCTCATCACCCAACCTAGAGCCAGTCCCTTAAACCAGCAAAAAGGCTCCTCATTGATCAACATCGATCTGTCTTGGGCAGCAGATCTCCCTTCAGACCTGATAATGGTTCTGCTTCTGGCTCCACACCAACTTTTGGGTCATCAAATGGTTTGGGTTGGAAGCTCATTTAATCCAAGCCCCATGCAGGGACATCTTCAAGAAGATCCCATTGCTCAAGGCCCTCTCCAACCTGACCTAGAATGTCCCCAGGGAGGGGGCATCTCCCACCTTTCTGGACAACCTGTGTTTCACCACCCTTAGGGTGATAAATTTCTTCCTTAGATCTAATCTGAATCTCCCCTGTTTTGGTTTAAAACTAAAAGAAAGAAAGTTGAGAAACACCTTAGGAGATTCCTCAGCACTTGTTGAGGAGCAAGTCAATAAATGGAACAGAGGATCTGCTCTGGTGACCCTGGGTGGTACCAGTCTAGAAGGAAAATGCACAAGAGCAGTTGGGATCTGTCAGGGTTTAACACTGGCCCAGCAATTAAACCAAATTAAACCAGATGCTCTCTGTTAATCTCTGTCTCCTCCCTGATAAAGAAAGGAGAGAGAATAAGGGAGAGAGACTGATGGGTTGGAAACTAAACTACACAGCTTTAATGAAACAGGAATGAGAAATAGGAAAAATTACTGAATATATACAAATCTCCAGGAAAATGGATCCCAGGTTCCTCCCCTCTTTCCCCCAATAACTCTCCCATCCCCACCCAGGCTGCAGGGCAGCCCTGGGAAAGTCCAGGCTGGACTCCTGGGGTCAGCAGCAGTGGGGAGCTGGAGGCAGGAACACACAGATTCAGGCTGGGATGGATCAGGAGCAGAGGCAGAGGAAGGGATGGAATCCTCCCAGGATGCCCAAGCAAAGAGGGAGAGGGGAAGAAGGGGAAGCAGGAAGGGCTTTGACCCTGGTGATCCCTCCAATTTCTCCTGAGGATGAGGTGGATGGGATGGAATCCTCTGTTTGGTCAGTTCTGGCCATTTCTCTTGTCTGTTCCTCCCCAAAGGAGGGCTGTAGGTGGGACCTCTTGACTCCTTTTCTCCTTCCAGAGGGCAAAATGTTCCTCAGAGCTGAGCAGTGGCCTTGGTTCTGCACCCCATTCCTCAGCTGGAACTCTAAACATGGAGTGGGATCAGTCCCAGCAGCAGCCACTGCCTGAGAAACTTGCTGTTCATTTCAGCAAGTGCAGCTCCTTCCAAGAGACTCAGCTGAAAGCAAAAGTCCAAGACAGAAAATCCCCTTTATCCTGACCCAAATCAGGACAGGATCTTTGACTGTGTCATGATTTCAAAGGAGTTTGTTTTGGTTTTTTTTTTTTAAGCTGGAATTTATCCAGAAGAGCCTTTTAGATCTACAGTTACTCACTTCACCTTTCACTGTTGGCTGGCAACACTTAATTTTTTCATTTCATTGTCTTTTTTAAGATGCACATTTCTTTGATTACCTCCACACTCAAAGAATTTCTTCTCAGAACTGAAAGCATGGCTTTTATGTAGCCAGTGTCAAGCCAATGACTCCAGACCTTCTCCGTAGACACATAGAATCATAGAATCGACTGGGTTGGAAGGGACCTCAGAGATCATCAAGTCCAACCCTTGATCCACTCCCCCCGTGGTTCCCAGCCCATGGCACTGAGTGCCACATTCAGTCTCTTTGGAAATATCTCCAGACACGGAGAATCCACTACTTCCCTGGGCAGCCCATTCCAATGCCTGATCACCCTCTCCGTAAAGAAATTCTTTCTAATCTCCAACCTAAACCTCCCCTGGCACAACTTGAGACCCTGCCCTCTTGTCTTGCTGAGAGTTGTCTGGGAAAAGAGCCCAACCCCCCCTGGCTCCAACCTCCTTTCAGGGAGTTGCAGAGAGTGATGAGGTCTCCCCTGAGCCTCCTCTTCTCCAGCCTCAACACCCCCAGCTCCCTCAGCCCTTCCTCACAGCAATTCTGCTGGATCCCTTCACAGCCTCCTTGCTCTTCTCTGGACCTGCTCCAGCACCTCAATCTCCTTCCTGAGCTGAGGGGCCCAGAACTGGACACAGGACTCAAGCTGTGGCCTCACCAGGGCTGAGCACAGGGGCAGAATCCCTTCCCTGGACCTGCTGGCCACGCTGTTCCTGAGCCAGCCCAGGATGCCATTGGCCTTCTTGGCCACCTGGGCACACTGCTGGCTCCTGTTCAGCTTCCTGGCAATCCAGACTCCCAGGTCCCTTTCTGCCACTCTGTGCCCAGCCTGGAGCTCCCCATGGGGTTGTTGTGGCCAAAGTGCAGGACCCGGCACTTGGCCATGTTGAACCTCATCCCATTGGAATCATCCCAACTCTCCAGTCTGTCCAGGTCCCTCTGCAGAGCCCTCCTGCCTTCCAGCTGATCCACACTCCCCCCCAGCTTGGTGTCATCTGTGAATTTGCTGATGATGGACTCAATCCCCTCATCTAAATCATCAATAAAGATATTGAACAGAACTGGGCCCAACACTGATCCCTGGGGGACAAATTTGCTTTGCTTCCTTGGAGAGCATCCAGAGCAGTTCAGACTTTGGAAATCCTGCTGGTAAAATATTTCTGCTGGGCTGTGGGAGAGAGAGACTCAAAGAAGAGCTTTGATATTGCCAACATCGCCTCCAACCCCATAGTGTGCAGGACAGGCAAAGCAAGTTCTGAAGATGACAACACCACCTTGCCCACACCTAAATAATCACTGTCATCCCTCAAGCTGCAGAAAATACAGGGATAAGATCACTTATCCTGAAAGCTTCCTATCTCTGGGTGCCAGGTTGGATGGAGCTTGGAACAATCCACTGGTCAAGTGGAACCATGGAACCAGATGATCTTTAAGGTCCCTCCTGCCCCATACCATTCCATAATTCCTTCAGTAGGAAAGGCAATGGAACATCCATGCCTCCCAAGTCACTCAGGAGTGTCTGGGGGATGATTTTACTCCTTTTCCTGCTGCTGCAGTCCCCTGCTCCAAGGATCTGTCAGCAAGCAGATCGCAGGTCTGGCTGATTCGACACCTGAACATCTCGCTCTGCATGTTCAAGGGACCTGCTTGGCTTTGTCATTTTAAAGCAAGCTTCCAGACTTTGTTTTTTCTTGTTGTTTTTGGGGGTTTTTTTAGGGTGGTGTAACTGGATTAAAGGATAAGATCACTTATCCTGAAACCTTCCCATCTCTGGAAGTGTTGGGTGCCAGGTTGGATGGAGCTTGGAGCAACCTGGTGGAGTGGAACCATGGAACCAGATGATCTTTAAGGTCCCTCCTGCCCCATACCATTCCATAACTCCTTCAGTAGGAAAGGCAATGGAACATCCATGCCTCCCAAGTCACTCAGGAGTGTCTGGGGGATGATTTTACTCCTTTTCCTGCTGCTGCAGTCCCCTGCTCCAGGGATCTGTCAGCGAGCAGATCGCAGGTCTGGCTGATTCGACACCTGAACATCTCGCTCTGCAGGTTCAAGGGACCTGCTTGGCTTTGTCAATTTAAAGCAAGCTCCCAGACTTTGTTTTTTCTTGTTGTTTTGGGGGGTTTTTTTAGGGTGGTGTAACTGGATTGAAGGATAAGATCTCTTATCCTGAAACCTTGCCATCTCTGGAAGTGTTGGGTGCCAGGTTGGACGGAGCTGGAAACAACCTGCTCTAGTGGAAGGTGCTCATGGAACCAGATGATCTTTAAGGTCCCTCCTGCCCCATACCATTCCATAACTCCTTCAGTAGGAAAGGCAATGGAACATCCATGCCTCCCAAGTCACTCAGGAGTGTCTGGGGGATGATTTTACTCCTTTTCCTGCTGCTGCAGTCCCCTGCTCCAGGGATCTGTCAGCGAGCAGATCGCAGGTCTGGCTGATTCGACACCTGAACATCTCGCTCTGCAGGTTCAAGGGACCTGCTTGGCTTTGTCATTTTAAAGCAAGCTTCCAGACTTCGTTTTTTCTTGTTGTTGTTTTTTGGGGGTTTTTTTTAGGGTGGTGTAACTGGATTAAAGGCTTTGGCATGAGGCTCAGGCACACAATAGCTGCGGGTTTTAAGCAGCTTCTTCCAGAAAAAGCCGCGCTGCAGGCGGGCTTTCTGCCAACAAACACTGCGACTGCAGGAAGCTTGTTGGGCTCTTTTTTTTAATTATTTTTTTTTTTAACCACCACGGCAGGTGAAAGAGTTGTGGTGGGGTTTTTTTGTTGTTGTTATTGTTGTGTTTGGGCTTTTTTTTCCTGGGGAGGCTTCCTGTGACTCAGCCTCTGCGTGGCGGCATCCACGCTCCGCCGATAACCGCATTAAACGCAGCTGCTCTGCCCAAATTCTCCTCTTGTGCTGAAAAATGCCATTACACAGCAACCTTCTCACCTGGTTACCTGGTTTTATTTTTTTTTTTTTGTGGCCTTTCAAAGGGATCCTTTCATTTCCTCTGCTCTATTTTCCCTGGCCAGCTCTGTTGCGGAGGGTGACACGAATAGAAGAGAAATTTCTGCTCTCCCACAGGGACACAGTTCTGATTTGCTCACGTATTTGCTCACATAATTAAACCTTTCTGGTTCTTTGTTCTATTATTGGAGGAGGAGGATGCTGTGAATTGCTGAGGACTCTTTAGGATGAGCTAGGAAGGTTTGAATAAAAAGGTAGCAGGTTCAGAAGAAGGATTTGGTAGCCTGTAGTCCTTTCATCACGTGTAACGTGGGAGTTGAGGCTTGGGTCCTTTTATCAGTCCTACATAATAAAAACTGATCCTTGTTGCAAACTTGGCCATGTTACACCCAAAGTGCTGTAACAGGTGACAAATATTGTCACTCCAACAGTGACATTTTAAAATTCATCTTTCTCATTACAAGAAGCTCCTGGTTTCTTCAGCCTGGAGCTCCAGATCTTCAAAGAGGAGCTCCAGGTTCTTCAAAAGTGAGCTCCAGATTCTTCAAAGATAAACTCCAGATTCTTCAAAGATAAAACTCCAGATTCTTCAAAGATAGAACTCCAGATTCTTCAAAGATAAAACTCCATATTCTTCAAAGATGAGCTCCAGATCTTAGGTGTTGGCAATGGGTGGGCTGGCTGAAACTCTTCCAAGTTCAATAGCAGCTTCTCTCCTCTTTTGTTTTCCCAAGTGGTGGAGCTTGGCCTCCTGCACCTTTGAACGTTTGTTTTGGGGGATGTTAGAGTTTCAGAAAATCTGGGAAAACAGGGTGGGAGTAACTTTGCCTCCAAACCAAGTGGCAGAAATTCCATTTGTAATGGAGCAGGGATGAGGGGAAGCAGGCTCTGGCCTAGGAAGCTGATGGATGGTGTTGCTGTAGAGTTGCTCCTTGCTACCTGAGTTGCTAAAAATGTTTTATTCAGTGGATCCTCTCCATGAGGAGAGGTCACACTGCCCCTGTGTCATCCTGTTCTTCCCTCAAAGGACCAAGGTAACCAAGCTCTGGTGAAACCACCTTTCATCTGCTCACCAACTCCATTTTCTGCTCTGATGAACCATGTGGAAACAGCAACTGTGGAAAGAGTAGCTGAAAAAAAAAATTAAAAATCTCTCTTCGAGTCCTTAAGACTTAAAAAAAAAAAGAAACAAACAAAAAAACCCCAAACCTATTTAAATAGGCTTGATGGAAAATGAGATTCCTGGCTTGACTAGTACTGCAGGTATTTCAACCACAAGCCTTGGTTATCCCACAGCAAGTCTCTCCTGCAGATTACCTTCCCATTCTAACCACAAATCCCAAAGTTTTGACTCAGCTCCTCATCTTTGCTGGCTCCAGAGCATTTCTCTCCCCCTTCCAACAACTCCCTCTCCTCTTGGCTTTCCTTCTTGCCAGCACAGCAATCATTACCTGCTTTGGCACCTCATAAATAGCAATTAATCATAGTGACAGCTGTGTGGTGACTTCCAGGGCACCTGCTATTAAATGCTACAAAACCAAATCTTATTTTGCCGTGTCTGCCGTGGTCACTCAGCTGTTCTTTCCTCCTCCTCCTCTTCATGTCTCATCAATTTTTTCCCTATCCAGGATTTTTCCTCATGAATTACTGTAGTATTAACACCTTCAAAGAATTCTTGTGTGCTTGCATGAGTCTTCTTCATCTGTTTGTGGTGGTGGGATGCCAAGGTGGATGGCCTTCTGGCCAGCTTCATGCTGTTCTTCAAGTGATTTGATGTATCCAGAGGTTTAGATGAGGACTGGATACATGGGAAAGGGGATCACAGAATCATGGAATGGTTTGAGTTGGAAGGGACCTTCAAGAACATCCAGTTCCAACCCCCCTGCCATGGTCAGGGACACCTCCCACCAGCCCAGGTTGCTCCAAGCCCCATTCAACATTTTCAGGCATTGTCCAGCTTCTTGGGGCAACCTGTTCCAGAGTCTCACCACCATCACAGCAAAGAATTTCTCCTCCAGATCCCCTTTCCATCTTCCCCCTTGGATGCTGGAACCATCACCCCTGGTCCCATCCCTCCAGGCTCTTGTTCAAAGTCTCTTCCCAGCTTTCCTGGAGCTCCTTCAGGCACTGGAAGGTGCTCGAAGGTCTTCCCAGAACCTTCCCTCTTCTCTTCTCTTCTCTTCTCTTCTCTTCTCTTCTCTTCTCTTCTCTTCTCTTCTCTTCTCTTCTCTTCTCTTCTCTTCTCTTCTCTTCTCTTCTCTTCTCTTCTCTTCTCTTCTCTTCTCTTCTCTTCTCTTCTCTTCTCTTCTCTTCTCTTCTTCTCTCTCTCTCTTCTCTCTCCTCTTTTTTTTTTTTCTCCTTCTCTTCTTTCTTCTCTTTTTTTTTTTCCTCTCCTTCTCTCTCTCTCCTCTCCTCTCTCCCTCCCCTCTCCTTTCTCTCTTCTCCTCCTCCTCCTCCTTCTTCTCCTCCTCCTTCCTCTCTCCTTCTCCTTCTCCTTCTTCTCCTTCTCCTCTCCCTCTCCCTCTCCTCTCCTTCTCCTTCTCCTCCTCCTCCTCTCCTCTCCTTCTTTCTCCTTCTCCTTCTCCTTCTCCTTCTCCTTCTCCTTCTCCTTCTCCTTCTCCTTCTCCTTCTCCTTCTCCTTCTCCTTCTCCTTCTCCTTCTCCTTCTCCTTCTCCTTCTCCTTCTCTTCTCCTTCTCCTCCTCCTCCTCCTCCTCCTCCTCCTCCTCCTCCTCCTCCTCCTCCTCCTTCTTCTCCTTTCCTCTCCTCCTCTCCAGGCTGAACACCCCCAACTCTCCCCCCAGAGACAGAGCTCTCCCCTCCAGAGCTGCTCCAATCCTCCCATCATCTCCATGACCTCCTCTGGACTCACTCCAACATCTCCATGGAGTTTTGGAGGCTCCAGAACCGGACACAGTTATTTGGTACCCACCATAATGTTGGTGAGGTTCTTTTCCTCTCTTCATCTTACCCCTTCCAAGGCTTTAAAATGCTGTGGTTCCTCTCAACCTTTCTTTCTGCTCCTGCATCTTGTCCATGTGGCAGCTGAGCCAGGATTTGTTGGACTCTCCCTGTAGTTGTAACAAGCCAGGAAGGGCTGAGAAATGTACCAGGCATCCCTCTGAGATTTGTTGGAAAATTTACCCACTTCTGCCTTTATTTCTCACTTCTTTTTTTCTGCTCCATTTCTACTCTCTTACTGGGGGTTTTTTTTTCACACCTTTGATGTCCTTCTTCTCAGCTCTAACACAAACCTCTCAACTGTTTTCATCCCCAGGATGAGAGACTCAATTTTCTGGCAGAAAGCTGCAGAAAAATGTAAAAAAAAAAGAAAAAAAAAGAAAGAAAAAACCCCACTTTTTGGCTGCTTTTCCTTCAGCTGCTGGAATCCTGTGGCACTGCAGAAGTGTGCTAACTCCACCTGCAGATGAAAAGCTTCAAGAAGCTTCTCATTTTCCAGTGCAAGGACCTCTGTCCCCCTCACCTGGGATCAGCCTTGTGGGTTTTCTTCTCCTCCCACCATTTTGTGGTCATCCCCTGCACGTCCTGTCTTGCTGCCTCTTGCTGCAGGTGCCTGAATGTTGTTTTTCCTGATGGGTTGTTCCATCACCAAAGGGTTGTCAGGGCCTGGCAGAGGCTGCCCAGGGCAGTGGTGATGAAGTCCCCATCCCTGGAGGGATTTCAGATCCTCATAGATGTGGTGCTGAGGGCCATGATTTAGCCTTGGAAGTGCTGAGTTCATCGTTGGACTTGATGAGCTTGAAGGTCCTTTCCAACCATAATGATTTATGATTCCTCAGTTGCTCATTCTTCTCTTGTTGGTTTGTTGTTTTTTTTTTTTTGAGTTCCTGCAGTCACACTTATTTTTTTTTTCCCTTTTCTGGTTTATTTTGGGGTTTTTTCCCCCTCTTCTCCCATCCTCCCACCCCTGTTGGTCTTGCTGCAGTTCCTTCACTATCTTCTAGGGGAAAGATTTTTGTTTTTTTTTACACTTCAGGATCTCACTGAGACTTTGATGCTTGCATATGCAAACTTATTTACATCTTCTTTGTACTGCTGGTACCTTGCTGTGCCTTTCAGGTGGTGTCATGGTGATGTAGCTCTGCTGCATCCTGATGGGAATTAACCACAGTGCTGAGAGACTCCTGAAAAAAACAAACAAATTAAAAAAAAGGCATTAATTTATGGCAATTTTAGTGAAAGGGGGGTTGGAGTTGTTTGACCACTGTGAGCTGTAACCCTGGGTTAGCAGGAGGTGAAATGCAGATCCAAGGTTTTTGGAAAAGAGAGAACTCAGCATAAAATGTCCTCATATCTTCAGCCTCAGTAGAATGGCTCTGAGTTGTGTCAAATGTGATTAAATTATCCAACTCCTTCATTGCTGTAAGCTTGGATCCTGGAGAGGAAAACCCTCCTGGGAAGATGGGGTTGAGGCTCTGGCCCTGCTGGGTGAGGTGCCTTCAAATCAGGATTTTAAAGGCTCTCCAGTTCTGGGGTCCTCAACACCACAACTCCATGGAGATGTTGGAGTGAGTCCAGAGGAGGCCCTGGAGATGCTGAGAGGGTTGGAGCAGCTCTGGAGCCAGGGAGAAAGAGTTGGGGGTGTTCAGGCTGGAGAGGAGGAGAGGAGAAGGAGAAGGAGAAGGAGAAGGAGAAGGAGAAGGAGAAGGAGAAGGAGAAGGAGAAGGAGAAGGAGAAGGAGAAGGAGAAGGAGAAGGAGAAGGAGAAGGAGAAGGAGAAGGAGAAGGAGAAGGAGAAGGAGAAGGAGAAGGAGAAGGAGAAGGAGAAGGAGAAGGAGAAGGAGAAGGAGAAGGAGAAGGAGAAGGAGAGGGAGAGGGAGAGGGAAAGGAGAAGGAGAGGGAGAAGGAGAAGGAGAAGGAGAAGGAGAGGGAGAAGGAGAAGGAGAAGGAGAAGGAGAAGGAGAAGGAGAAGGAGAAGGAGAAGGAGAAGGAGAAGGAGAAGGAGAGGGAGAAGGAGAAGGAGAAGGAGAAGGAGAAGGAGAAGGAAGAGAAAGAGAGAAAGAGAAAGAAAGAGAAAGAGAAAGAGAAAGAGAAAGAGAAAGAGAAAAGAGGAGAGGAGGAGAAGGTGAAGAAGGAGGAGAGAAGGTTCTGGGGAGACCTTGGAGCACCTTCCAGTGTCTGAAGAGACTCCAAGAAAGCTGGGGAGGGATTTGGACAAGGACCTGGAGTGATGGGATAAGGGGGAAGGGTTTCCAGCTGCAAGAGGGGGGATTTAAATTGGATATTAGGGAGAAATTCTTTGGGGTGAGGGTGCTGAGCCCCTGCTTGCCCAGGTTGCCCCCAGCAGCTGTGGCTGCCCCATCCCTGGCAGTGTCTCCGCCCAGGTTGGATGGGGCTTGGAGCACCCTGGGCTGTGGGAGGTGTCCCTGCCCATGGCAGGGGGGTTGGAACTGGGTGATCTTTAAGGTCCCTTCCAACCCAAACTATTCTAGGATTCTTCGAGGTGGTGTAGAGGTTGGCTGAAGGATTATCTGGGGTGACCTAAAATGGTGTGATCCTACGTGCATTTGGGGAACAGCCCAAGAGTGCCCAGTGCCAGGTCTGCAGGTGAGGGTTCAGGTGAGTTGCTGAGCTCACCCTCAAGGTGAGGACAACTGCAGCAAGGTTTTAAGCTCTGCTTTTATGATCCCTGGGTCTGCAGGTAGGTTAGAAATATCTAATAAGGGATGTGAAGGGCTTGTCCTGGCTCCTGGCAATTAAACACTGCTAATGAGGAAATCTCTCATTACTTCCCTGGTGATTGCAGAGGGATGCTCGTGCTGCAGCCATTTTATGAGCATCTTCAAACAGACTTATGCAGCAATAATAATAACAATAAAAAATATATATAAATAAATGAATTAAAAAATGTGCATATCTTAAGGAGACAGATTGCTGCCTTCATCTGTCTCCCTGATTAGATGCCAGGGCTGCATCCTGCTGCAGTAGCTTCATTCTTTCCCTTTTCCAGTGCCTCCCTTCTATATTTCAGCATCTTTTATTGGAAATATTGCTCTGCTGTGGCTGATTTTTGACCTTCCAGAAAGTCTTAACCACTGTAGGCAGGTGCCCAGCTGTCTGCTGGGTGGTTGAACTTTTGAAAACCCTGAAGGATCCAGGCCCAAAGGTGACCTGAAGAGCAGCAAGAGTGTAAGAGGGAACAGGGAGACAGCAGAGACAGCTTGGCTCTGGGGAAGGCTGATTCCAAGCAAAGCTTCTGCTTGTTTTACTGTGCTGTTCTTCCTCAAAAATCTGAATTTTTAATGTAGTTGTTGGGTTTTTTTTATTCAAAGGTTTCTAAGCAACCCTCTTTGGTTGAACTTGGCATGATCCCAGCATCCTCTCTCTTCCTTTTTGGGTTCTCACCAGAGCAGGAAGATTCCTGCTGACTTGGAGGGGTGGGAGATGACTCTCAACATCCTTCAGTTTTGGCAGCCCCCTGGCTGCTCTCACTGGTGATTCCCTGGAGGTCCTTCTGAGGTCACTGGGAGAACATGGGCATTTTGGGCAAAATCCTTGTAAATGAAGGGAAATGCAACCCCACCTCCACCAGTTTCGTGGACTTGGGTAATGGTTGGACTTGATCATCTTCAAGGTCTTTTCCAACCTAAATGATTCTCTGTTTCTGTCCTATGGTTCTGTCCTCACCTTGGGGAGGTGACCATCTATCTACCAAGCCAGACTGGGCAACTTGTGGCTTCTAATTCACTCCTAAACTCTTCACTCTGCCCTTCTCTTTTGCCTGGTGCTCTTTTTTTCTTGTTTTGTGACATATTTTGGGTATAAAACCCAACTGCTTGCTCAGCTGTGTCTCTGCAGTTCAAATATTTGAGCTCTTGTGTTTTAAACCTACAATCATCAAATGATTTGGTTTGTAAGAAGCCTTAAAGCTCATCCAATCCATGGGCAGGGACACCTCCCACCAACCCAAGGTGTTCCAAGCCCCATCCAGCCTCATCTTTGATGTTTCCAGGGATGGCACAGCCACAGCTTCTCTGGACAACCTGGCTCAGGGTCTCACCACCCTCACCCTGAAGAATTTCTCCCTAATATCCAACCTAAATCTCCTCTCTTGCAGCTGGAAACCCTTCCCCCTTATCCCATCCCTCCACATCCTTGTCCAAAGTCCCTCCTCAGCTTTCTTGGAGCCCTTTCCATGGTTCATCCTCATCACAAATCATAAAGAATGAAAAGAAAAAAAAAAAAAGTTTTGAAGAGCATTTCTTTTGGGAATGTTGTTTTGTTTTGTTTTGTTTTGTTTTTTAATTCCTGCATGAGGGAAATTGCTTTCCTGGCTACTCCTGACATTGCAGAGAGTTCTGGGTAAGAACCTGACCAGATGTAATGCTTTTAATTCCTGCTTGCATGGTTTCTTGGAGAGGTGACTCTGTGACATTGTGCAATCTTGTTGTTTTTCTGCCTGCAAGCAGCAAGACGTAGGAGTTCAGCTGCTCTTCAAGAAGTCCTCTTGCATCACACTGAATTTAGGGAAATGAAAAGGTAATTGATGCTGTTGGGAGCATATACTGAAATCCTCCACTCCACTCAGTTTCTTAAGCAGTTTTCCTTGGTAATAATAAAAAATGTAGGGAGAATTACCAAAAAAAAAAAAAAAAGGAGTATTCTGGTTTTGTGGCACAGAATGAAATCTCTGTGGCTTTAAACCCTTTAAAGAGTTGTTCTCTTAAACGGGCTGTGCTTTTTAATCCAGTTATATCTGGATTTAAGATCTTGCCCCTTCATTCTGGCAGAGTTTTACTCAAATAGGTAAATTCTCATGGCTCTGGTGTTTGGTTTTGGAACAACTTGACAGCACTTCTGCTGAGGCTCTTCCAGTGTGGAGAAACCTCAGCTCCCTCCTCTTGGGGTGAGATGCGGTCCCCCAGAATAAACATCCTTCTGAAGGTACCAGAAAGCTGGGGAGGGACTTGTGACAAGGGACATGGGGTGATAGGACAAGGGGTGGAAGAGGAAAAATTTAGGTTGGACATGAGGAAAAATTCTTCACTATGGGGTGGTGGGACCCTGGCTTAGGTTGCCCCAAAAAGCTGTGGTTGCTCCATCCCTGGAAGTGTTGAAGGTCAGGTTGGATGGGGCTTGGAGCATGGTGGGAGGTGTCTTCTGGATGATCTTTCATGTCTCTTTCAATCCAAACATTTGATGATCTTGGTATGAAGGAGCATGGCTGACAGACTTGCTTCCTGCTGGAGCATTTTCCTGCAAAAAGTTGTGTTTTAAGAAAAGTTCAAAGCTGGAATTGCAACTGCAGCATTTTGCTGGAGGCTCCAGTTGAACATTTTGCCTTCTTGAAGGAGTTAAATGATGATGGAGGGAGGAAAAGCTGGGTGATGTCTTGTGTGGAGGGGTAACAACACCAAACTCTCTCATTCCCAAGATCCTGCTGCCTTTCTTGTCGAATATTCCTCAAGAATCAAGGTTGGTGCCCTCTGAGGATTCCGTGGGGTTTGGGTGGCCCTTGAGGACATCTGAACCCATCTTTAAAACCCATTGGATGGCCAGAGCTGTTTGTCATGCCATGGGATCCCTCCTCCTGGGGTGAGATGTGATCCCCCAGCAGTAACATCCTTCTGAAGGTACCAGAAAGCTGGGGAGGGACTTGTGACATGGGGTGATAGGACAAGAGGTGATGGCTTTATACTGGAAGAGGGAAGATTTAGGTTAGACATGAGGAAAAAAATCTTCACTATGGGGTGGTGGGACCCTGGCTTAGGTTGTCCCAAAAAGCTGTGGTTGCTGCATCCCTGGAAGTGTTGAAGGTCAGGTTGGATGAGGCTTGGAGCAACCTGGGCTGGTGGGAGGTGTCCTTTGGACGATCTTTAATGTCCCTTCCAACCCAAACATTTGATGATCTTGGTATGAAGGAGCATGGCTGACAGACTTGCTTCCTGCTGGAGCATTTTCCTGCAAAAAGTTGTGTTTTAAGAAAAGTTCAAAGCTGGAATTGCAACTGCAGCATTTTCCTGGAGGCTCCAGTTGAACATTTTGCCTTCTTGAAGGAGTTAAATGATGATGGAGGGAGGAAAAGCTGGGTGATGTCTTGTGTGGAGGGGTAACAACACCAAACTCTCTCATTCCCAAAATCCTGCTGCTGTTCTTGCCAAATATTCCTCAAGAATCAAGGTTGGTGCCCTCTGAGGATTCCGTGGGGTTTGGGTGGCCCTTGAAGACATCTGAACAGATCTTTAAAACCCAGTGGATGGCCAGAGCAGTTTGTCATGCCATGGGATCCCTCCTCCTGGGGTGAGATGTGATCCCCCAGCAGTAACATCCTTCTGAAGGTACCAGAAAGCTGGGGAGGGACTTGTGACATGGGGTGATAGGACAAGGGGTGATGGTTTTAAACTGGAAGAGGGAAGATTTAGGTTAGACATGAGGAAAAATTCTTCACTATGAGGGTGGTGGGACCCTGGCTTAGGTTGCCCCAAAAAGCTGTGGTTGCTCCATCCCTGGAAGTGTTGAAGATCAGGTTGGATGGGGCTTGGAGCATGGTGGGAGGTGTCCTTTGGATGATCTTTAATGTCCCTTCCAACCCAAACATTTGATGATCTTGGTATGAAGGAGCATGGCTGACAGACTTGCTTCCTGCTGGAGCATTTTCCTGCAAAAAGTTGTGTTTTAAGAGAAGCTGAAAGCTGGAATTGCAACTGCAGCATTTTGCTGGAGGCTCCAGTTGGACATTTTGCCTTCTTGAAGGAATTAAATGATGATGGAGGGAGGAAAAGCTGGGTGATGTCTTGTGTTGAGGGGTAACAACACCAAACTCTCTCATTCCCAAAATCCTGCTGCTGTTCCTGCCAAATATTCCTCAAGAATCAAGGTTGGTGCCCTCTGAGGATTCCGTGGGGTTTGGGTGGCCCTTGAGGACATCTGAACCCATCTTTAAAACCCAGTGGATGGCCAGAGCAGTTTGTCATGCCATGGTATCCCTCCTCCTGGGGTGAGATGTGATCCCCCAGCACTAACATCCTTCTGAAGGTACCAGAAAGCTGGGGAGGGACTTGTGACAAGGGACATGTGGTGATAGGACAAGGGGTGATGGCTTTAAACTGGAAGAGGGAAGATTTAGGTTAGACATGAGGAAAAAAATCTTCACTATGGGGTGGTGAGATCCTGGCTTAGGTTGCCCCAAAAAGCTGTGGTTGCTTCATCCCTGGAAGTGTTGAAGGTCAGGTTGGATGGGGCTTGGAGCATGGTGGGAGGTGTCTTCTGGATGATCTTTCATGTCCCTTCCAACCCAAACATTTGATGATCTTGGTATGAAGGAGCATGACTGACAGACTTGCTTCCTGCTGGAGCATTTTCCTGCAAAAAGTTGTGTTTGAAGAGAAGCTGAAAGCTGAAATTGCAACTGCAGCATTTTGCTGGAGGCTCCAGTTGGACATTTTGCCTTCTTGGAGGAGTTAAATGATGATGGAGGGAGGAAAAGCTGGGTGATGTCTTGTGTGGAGGGGTAACAACACCAAACTGTCTCATTCCCAAAATCCTGCTGCCTTTCTTGTCGAATATTCCTCAAGAATCAAGGTTGGTGCCCTCTGAGGATTCCGTGGGGTTTGGGTGGCCCTTGAGGACATCTGAACAGATCTTTAAAACCCATTGGATGGCCAGAGCAGTTTGTCATGCCATGGGATCCCTCCTCTTGGGGTGAGATGTGGTCCCCCAGCAGTAACATCCTTCTGAAGGTACCAGAAAGCTGGGGAGGGACTTGTGACAAAGGACATGGGGTGATAGGACAAGGGGTGATGGTTAACTGGAAGAGGGAAAATTTAGGTTAGACATGAGGAAAAAATCTTCACTATGAGGGTGGTGGGACCCTGGCTTAGGTTGTCCCAAAAAGCTGTGGTTGCTCCATCCCTGGAAGTGTTGAAGGTCAGGTTGGATGAGGCTTGGAGCATGGTGGGAGGTGTCTTCTGGATGATCTTTAATGTCCCTTCCAACCCAAACATTTGATGATCTTGGTATGAAGGAGCATGACTGACAGACTTGCTTCCTGCTGGAGCATTTTCCTGCAAAAAGTTGTGTTTTAAGAGAAGCTGAAAGCTGGAATTGCAACTGCAGCATTTTGCTGGAGGCTCCAGTTGGACATTTTGCCTTCTTGAAGGAGTTAAATGATGATGGAGGGAGGAAAAGCTGGGTGATGTCTTGTGTGGAGGGGTAACAACACCAAACTCTCTCATTCCCAAAATCCTGCTGCCTTTCTTGCCAAATATTCCTCAAGAATCAAGGTTGGTGCCCTCTGAGGATTCCGTGGGGTTTGGGTGGCCCTTGAGGACATCTGAACCCATCTTTAAAACCCATTGGATGGCCAGAGCAGTTTGTCATGCCATGGGATCCCTCCTCCTGGGGTGAGATGTGATCCCCCAGGACTAACATCCTTCTGAAGGTACCAGAAAGCTGGGGAGGGACTTGTGACATGGGGTGATAGGACAAGGGGTGATGGTTTTAAACTGGAAGAGGGAAGATTTAGGTTAGACATGAGGAAAAAAATCTTCACTATGGGGTGGTGGGACCCTGGCTTAGGTTGCCCCAAAAAGCTGTGGTTGCTGCATCCCTGGAAGTGTTGAAGGTCAGGTTGGATGGGCTTGGAGCATGGTGGGAGGTGTCCTTTGGATGATCTTTCATGTCCCTTCCAACCCAAACATTTGATGATCTTGGTATGAAGGAGCATGACTGACAGACTTGCTTCCTGCTGGAGCATTTTCCTGCAAAAAGTTGTGTTTTAAGAGAAGCTGAAAGCTGGAATTGCAACTGCAGCATTTTGCTGGAGGCTCCAGTTGGACATTTTGCCTTCTTGGAGGAGTTAAATGATGATGGAGGGAGGAAAAGCTGGGTGATGTCTTGTGTGGAGGGGTAACAACACCAAACTCTCTCATTCCCAAAATCCTGCTGCTGTTCTTGCCGAATATTCCTCAAGAATCAAGGTTGGTGCCCTCTGAGGATTCCGTGGGGTTTGGGTGGCCCTTGAGGACATCTGAACCCATCTTTAAAACCCAGTGGATGGCCAGAGCAGTTTGTCATGCCATGGGATCCCTCCTCCTGGGGTGAGATGTGATCCCCCAGCAGTAACATCCTTCTGAAGGTACCAGAAAGCTGGGGAGGGACTTGTGACAAGGGACATGTGGTGATAGGACAAGGGGTGATGGCTTTAAACTGGAAGAGGGAAAATTAGGTTAGACATGAGGAAAAAATTCTTCACTATGGGGTGGTGGGACCCTGGCTTAGGTTGCCCCAAAAAGCTGTGGTTGCTCCATCCCTGGAAGTGTTGAAGGTCAGGTTGGATGAGGCTTGGAGCATGGTGGGAGGTGTCCTTTGGATGATCTTTAATGTCCCTTCCAACCCAAACATTTGATGATCTTGGTATGAAGGAGCATGACTGACAGACTTGCTTCCTGCTGGAGCATTTTCCTGCAAAAAGTTGTGTTTTAAGAGAAGTTGAAAGCTGGAATTGCAACTGCAGCATTTTGCTGGAGGCTCCAGTTGAACATTTTGCCTTCTTGAAGGAGTTAAATGATGATGGAGGGAGGAAAAGCTGGGTGATGTCTTGTGTGGAGGGGTAACAACACCAAACTCTCTCATTCCCAAAATCCTGCTGCTTTTCTTGCCAAATATTCCTCAAGAATCAAGGTTGGTGCCCTCTGAGGATTCCGTGGGGTTTGGGTGGCCCTTGAGGACATCTGAACCCATCTTTAAAACCCAGTGGATGGCCAGAGCAGTTTGTCATGCCATGGGATCCCTCCTCCTGGGGTGAGATGTGATCCCCCAGCACTAACATCCTTCTGAAGGTACCAGAAAGCTGGGGAGGGACTTGTGACATGGGGTGATAGGACAAGGGGTGATGGCTTTAAACTGGAAGAGGGAAGATTAGGTTAGACATGAGGAAAAAAATCTTCACTATGGGGTGGTGGGACCCTGGCTTAGGTTGCCCCAAAAAGCTGTGGTTGCTCCATCCCTGGAAGTGTTGAAGGTCAGGTTGGATGGGGCTTGGAGCATGGTGGGAGGTGTCTTCTGGATGATCTTTCATGTCCCTTCCAACCCAAACATTTGATGATCTTGGTATGAAGGAGCATGACTGACAGACTTGCTTCCTGCTGGAGCATTTTCCTGCAAAAAGTTGTGTTTTAAGAGAAGCTGAAAGCTGAAATTGCAACTGCAGCATTTTGCTGGAGGCTCCAGTTGGACATTTTGCCTTCTTGGAGGAGTTAAATGATGATGGAGGGAGGAAAAGCTGGGTGATGTCTTGTGTGGAGGGGTAACAACACCAAACTCTCTCATTCCCAAAATCCTGCTGCTGTTCTTGTGAATATTCCTCAAGAATCAAGGTTGGTGCCCTCTGAGGATTCCATGGGGTTTGGGTGGCCCTTGAGGACATCTGAACCCATCTTTAAAACCCAGTGGATGGCCAGAGCAGTTTGTCATGCCATGGGATCCGTCCTCTTGGGGTGAGATGTGATCCCCCAGCAGTAACATCCTTCTGAAGGTACCAGAAAGCTGGGGAGGGACTTGTGACAAGGGACATGTGGTGATAGGACAAGGGGTGATGGCTTTAAACTGGAAGAGGGAAAATTTAGGTTAGACATGAGGAAAAAATCTTTACTATGAGGGTGGTGGGACCCTGGCTTAGGTTGCCCCAAAAAGCTGTGGTTGCTCCATCCCTGGAAGTGTTGAAGGTCAGGTTGGATGAGGCTTGGAGCATGGTGGGAGGTGTCTTCTGGATGATCTTTCATGTCCCTTCCAACCCAAACATTTGATGATCTTGGTATGAAGGAGCATGACTGACAGACTTGCTTCCTGCTGGAGCATTTTCCTGCAAAAAGTTGTGTTTTAAGAAAAGTTCAAAGCTGGAATTGCAACTGCAGCATTTTGCTGGAGGCTCCAGTTGAACATTTTGCCTTCTTGGAGGAGTTAAATGATGATGGAGGGAGGAAAAGCTGGGTGATGTCTTGTGTGGAGGGGTAACAACACCAAACTCTCTCATTCCCAAAATCCTGCTGCTGTTCTTGCCAAATATTCCTCAAGAATCAAGGTTGGTGCCCTCTGAGGATTCCGTGGGGTTTGGGTGGCCCTTGAGGACATCTGAACCCATCTTTAAAACCCAGTGGATGGCCAGAGCAGTTTGTCATGCCATGGGATCCCTCCTCTTGGGGTGAGATGTGGTCCCCCAGCAGTAACATCCTTCTGAAGGTACCAGAAAGCTGGGGAGGGACTTGTGACATGGGGTGATAGGACAAGGGGTGATGGCTTTAAACTGGAAGAGGGAAGATTTAGGTTAGACATGAGGAAAAAAATCTTCACTATGAGGGTGGTGGGACCCTGGCTTAGGTTGTCCCAAAAAGCTGTGGTTGCTTCATCCCTGGAAGTGTTGAAGGTCAGGTTGGATGAGGCTTGGAGCATGGTGGGAGGTGTCCTTTGGATGATCTTTCATGTCCCTTCCAACCCAAACATTTGATGATCTTGGTATGAAGGAGCATGACTGACAGACTTGCTTCCTGCTGGAGCATTTTCCTGCAAAAAGTTGTGTTTTCAGAGAAGCTGAAAGCTGGAATTGCAACTGCAGCATTTTGCTGGAGGCTCCAGTTGGACATTTTGCCTTCTTGGAGGAGTTAAATGATGATGGAGGGAGGAAAAGCTGGTTGATGTCTTGTGTGGAGGGGTAACAACACCAAACTCTCTCATTCCCAAAATCCTGCTGCTGTTCTTGCCAAATATTCCTCAAGAATCAAGGTTGGTGCCCTCTGAGGATTCCGTGGGGTTTGGGTGGCCCTTGAGGACATCTGAACCCATCTTTAAAACCCAGTGGATGGCCAGAGCAGTTTGTCATGCCATGGGATCCCTCCTCCTGGGGTGAGATGTGATCCCCCAGCAGTAACATCCTTCTGAAGGTACCAGAAAGCTGGGGAGGGACTTGTGACATGGGGTGATAGGACAAGGGTGATGGCTCTAAACTGGAAGAGGGAAGATTTAGGTTGGACATGAGGAAAAAATTCTTCACTATGAGGGTGGTGGGACCCTGGCTTAGGTTGCCCCAAAAAGCTGTGGTTGCTCCATCCCTGGAAGTGTTGAAGGTCAGGTTGGATGAGGCTTGGAGCATGGTGGGAGGTGTCCTTTGGATGATCTTTCATGTCCCTTCCAACCCAAACATTTGATGATCTTGGTATGAAGGAGCATGACTGACAGACTTGCTTCCTGCTGGAGCATTTTCCTGCAAAAAGTTGTGTTTTAAGAAAAGTTCAAAGCTGGAATTGCAACTGCAGCATTTTGCTGGAGGCTCCAGTTGGACATTTTGCCTTCTTGGAGGAGTTAAATGATGATGGAGGGAGGAAAAGCTGGGTGATGTCTTGTGTGGAGGGGTAACAACACCAAACTCTCTCATTCCCCAAATCCTGCTGCTGTTCTTGCCGAATATTCCTCAAGAATCAAGGTTGGTGCCCTCTGAGGATTCCGTGGGGTTTGGGTGGCCCTTGAGGACATCTGAACAGATCTTTAAAACCCATTGGATGGCCAGAGCAGTTTGTCATGCCATGGGATCCCTCCTCCTGGGGTGAGATGTGATCCCCCAGAACTAACATCCTTCTGAAGGTACCAGAAAGCTGGGGAGGGACTTGTGACAAGGGACGTGGGGTGATAGGACAAGGGGTGATGGCTCTAAACTGGAAGAGGGAAGATTTAGGTTAGACATGAGGAAAAATTCTTCACTATGAGGGTGGTGGGACCCTGGCTTAGGTTGTCCCAAAAAGCTGTGGTTGCTCCATCCCTGGAAGTGTTGAAGGTCAGGTTGGATGAGGCTTGGAGCATGGTGGGAGGTGTCCTTTGGATGATCTTTCATGTCCCTTCCAACCCAAACATTTGATGATCTTGGTATGAAGGAGCATGGCTGACAGACTTGCTTCCTGCTGGAGCATTTTCCTGCAAAAAGTTGTGTTTTAAGAGAAGCTGAAAGCTGGAATTGCAACTGCAGCATTTTGCTGGAGGCTCCAGTTGGACATTTTGCCTTCTTGGAGGAGTTAAATGATGATGGAGGGAGGAAAAGCTGGTTGATGTCTTGTGTGGAGGGGTAACAACACCAAACTCTCTCATTCCCCAAATCCTGCTGCTGTTCTTGCCAAATATTCCTCAAGAATCAAGGTTGGTGCCCTCTGAGGATTCCGTGGGGTTTGGGTGGCCCTTGAGGACATCTGAACCCATCTTTAAAACCCAGTGGATGGCCAGAGCAGTTTGTCATGCCATGGGATCCCTCCTCCTGGGGTGAGATGGGATCCCCCAGGACTAACATCCTTCTGAAGGTACCAGAAAGCTGGGGAGGGACTTGTGACATGGGGTGATAGGACAAGGGGTGATGGTTTTAAACTGGAAGAGGGAAGATTTAGGTTAGACATGAGGAAAAAAATCTTCACTATGGGGTGGTGGGACCCTGGCTTAGGTTGCCCCAAAAAGCTGTGGTTGCTGCATCCCTGGAAGTGTTGAAGGTCAGGTTGGATGAGGCTTGGAGCATGGTGGGAGGTGTCCTTTGGATGATCTTTCATGTCCCTTCCAACCCAAACATTTGATGATCTTGGTATGAAGGAGCATGACTGACAGACTTGCTTCCTGCTGGAGCATTTTCCTGCAAAAAGTTGTGTTTTAAGAGAAGCTGAAAGCTGGAATTGCAACTGCAGCATTTTGCTGGAGGCTCCAGTTGAACATTTTGCCTTCTTGAAGGAGTTAAATGATGATGGAGGGAGGAAAAGCTGGATGATGTCTTGTGTGGAGGGGTAACAACACCAAACTGTCTCATTCCCAAAATCCTGCTGCTGTTCTTGCCAAATATTCCTCAAGAATCAAGGTTGGTGCCCTCTGAGGATTCCGTGGGGTTTGGGTGGCCCTTGAGGACATCTGAACCCATCTTTAAAACCCAGTGGATGGCCAGAGCAGTTTGTCATGCCATGGGATCCCTCCTCCTGGGGTGAGATGTGGTCCCCCAGCAGTAACATCCTTCTGAAGGTACCAGAAAGCTGGGGAGGGACTTGTGACAAGGGACATGTGGTGATAGGACAAGGGGTGATGGTTTTAAACTGGAAGAGGGAAGATTTAGGTTAGACATGAGGAAAAAATCTTTACTATGGGGTGGTGGGACCCTGGCTTAGGTTGCCCCAAAAAGCTGTGGTTGCTCCATCCCTGGAAGTGTTGAAGGTCAGGTTGGATGAGGCTTGGAGCATGGTGGGAGGTGTCCTTTGGATGATCTTTAATGTCCCTTCCAACCCAAACATTTGATGATCTTGGTATGAAGGAGCATGACTGACAGACTTGCTTCCTGCTGGAGCATTTTCCTGCAAAAAGTTGTGTTTTAAGAGAAGTTCAAAGCTGGAATTGCAACTGCAGCATTTTGCTGGAGGCTCCAGTTGAACATTTTGCCTTCTTGGAGGAGTTAAATGATGATGGAGGGAGGAAAAGCTGGGTGATGTCTTGTGTGGAGGGGTAACAACACCAAACTCTCTCATTCCCAAAATCCTGCTGCCTTTCTTGCCGAATATTCCTCAAGAATCAAGGTTGGTGCCCTCTGAGGATTCCGTGGGGTTTGGGTGGCCCTTGAGGACATCTGAACCCATCTTTAAAACCCAGTGGATGGCCAGAGCAGTTTGTCATGCCATGGGATCCCTCCTCCTGGGGTGAGATGGGATCCCCCAGGACTAACATCCTTCTGAAGGTACCAGAAAGCTGGGGAGGGACTTGTGACATGGGGTGATAGGACAAGGGGTGATGGTTTTAAACTGGAAGAGGGAAGATTTAGGTTAGACATGAGGAAAAAATCTTTACTATGGGGGTGGTGGGACCCTGGCTTAGGTTGCCCCAAAAAGCTGTGGTTGCTCCATCCCTGGAAGTGTTGAAGGTCAGGTTGGATGGGGCTTGGAGCATGGTGGGAGGTGTCCTTTGGATGATCTTTAATGTCCCTTCCAACCCAAACATTTGATGATCTTGGTATGAAGGAGCATGACTGACAGACTTGCTTCCTGCTGGAGCATTTTCCTGCAAAAAGTTGTGTTTTAAGAAAAGTTCAAAGCTGGAATTGCAACTGCAGCATTTTGCTGGAGGCTCCAGTTGAACATTTTGCCTTCTTGGAGGAGTTAAATGATGATGGAGGGAGGAGAAGCTGGGTGATGTCTTGTGTGGAGGGGTAACAACACCAAACTCTCTCATTCCCAAAATCCTGCTGCTGTTCTTGCCTAATATTCCTCAAGAATCAAGGTTGGTGCCCTCTGAGGATTCCATGGGGTTTGGGTGGCCCTTGAGGACATCTGAACCCATCTTTAAAACCCAGTGGATGGCCAGAGCAGTTTGTCATGCCATGGGATCCCTCCTTCTGGGGTGAGATGTGGTCCCCCAGCAGTAACATCCTTCTGAAGGTACCAGAAAGCTGGGGAGGGACTTGTGACAAGGGACATGGGGTGATAGGACAAGGGGTGATGGTTTTAAACTGGAAGAGGGAAGATTTAGGTTAGACATGAGGAAAAAAATCTTCACTATGGGGTGGTGGGACCCTGGCTTAGGTTGCCCCAAAAAGCTGTGGCTGCCCTATCCCTGGAAGTGTTGAAGGTCAGGTTGGATGGGGCTTGGAGCATGGTGGGAGGTGTCTTCTGGATGATCTTTCATGTCCCTTCCAACCCAAACACTTGATGATCTTGGTATGAAGGAGCATGACTGACAGACTTGCTTCCTGCTGGAGCATTTTCCTGCAAAAAGTTGTGTTTTAAGAAAAGTTCAAAGCTGGAATTGCAACTGCAGCATTTTGCTGGAGGCTCCAGTTGAACATTTTGCCTTCTTGGAGGAGTTAATGATGATGGAGGGAGGAGAAGCTGGGTAATGTCTTGAGTGGAGGGGTAACAGCACCAAACTCTCTCATTCCCCAAATCCTGCTGCCTTTCTTGTCAAATATTCCTCAAGAATCAAGGTTGGTGCCCTCTGAGGATTCCATGGGGTTTGGGTGGCCCTTGAGGACATCTGAACAGATCTTTAAAACCCATTGGATGGCCAGAGCAGTTTGTCATGCCATGGGATCCCTCCTCTTGGGGTGAGATGTGATCCCCCATCAGTAACATCCTTCTGAAGGTACCAGAAAGCTGGGGAGGGACTTGTGACAAGGGACATGTGGTGATAGGACAAGGGGTGATGGTTTTAAACTGGAAGAGGGAAGATTTAGGTTAGACATGAGGAAAAAATCTTTACTATGGGGGTGGTGGGACCCTGGCTTAGGTTGTCCCAAAAAGCTGTGGCTGCCCTATCCCTGGAAGTGTTGTAGGTCAGGTTGGATGGGGCTTGGAGCATGGTGGGAGGTGTCCTTTGGATGATCTTTAATGTCCCTTCCAACCCAAACATTTGATGATCTTGGTATGAAGGAGCATGACTGACAGACTTGCTTCCTGCTGGAGCATTTTCCTGCAAAAAGTTGTGTTTTAAGAGAAGCTGAAAGCTGAAATTGCAACTGCAGCATTTTGCTGGAGGCTCCAGTTGGACATTTTGCCTTCTTGAAGGAGTTAAATGATGATGGAGGGAGGAAAAGCTGGGTGATATCTTGTGTTGAGGGGTAACAACACCAAACTCTCTCATTCCCAAAATCCTGCTGCTGTTCTTGCCAAATATTCCTCAAGAATCAAGGTTGGTGCCCTCTGAGGATTCCGTGGGGTTTGGGTGGCCCTTGAGGACATCTGAACCCATCTTTAAAACCCAGTGGATGGCCAGAGCAGTTTGTCATGCCATGGGATCCCTCCTCCTGGGGTGAGATGTGATCCCCCAGCACTAACATCCTTCTGAAGGTACCAGAAAGCTGGGGAGGGACTTGTGACAAGGGACATGTGGTGATAGGACAAGGGGTGATGGCTTTAAACTGGAAGAGGGAAGATTTAGGTTAGACATGAGGAAAAAATCTTCACAATGAGGGTGGTGAGATCCTGGCTTAGGTTGCCCCAAAAAGCTGTGGTTGCTTCATCCCTGGAAGTGTTGAAGATCAGGTTGGATGAGGCTTGGAGCATGGTGGGAGGTGTCCTTTGGATGATCCTTAATGTCCCTTCCAACCCAAACATTTGATGATCTTGGTATGAAGGAGCATGGCTGACAGACTTGCTTCCTGCTGGAGCATTTTCCTGCACAAAGTTGTGTTTTAAAAGTTGTTTTTTAACCCTGGCTTAGGTTGCCCCAAAAAACTGTGGCTGCCCCATCCCTGGCAGTGTCATGACAAACATTCCATGAGAAGCTCTGAGCAAAAGAAAAGAACCTCAGGAGGCACCTGACACACTGATGATATTAAAGTATTTCCAGCAGCTGTCCCCATCATGGCATAGGACCTGACTTGCAAGAAGTTGTTGTCATGGCAACTGGAAAGGTCAGCAAACTTTCTAGCTCATATTTAAGGTGAGCAGATAATAATTGTTTTCTGCCTTGGGCAAACAAAACCTCTCTTTGGTTTGAAGCTTGGGACACAAAGTCTGGGCTGGGTTGTCTGAGCTCTTCTTCAACCAGGTGGCCCTAAAATGAAAGGAGGTTGTTCAGCTGCCCTAATGGGCTGCTAATAGATTACTAGGAGATAATTAAAATGACTCTTCAGCTGCTTGTAATCATCTCTTTGGCATTTGTTTGCTGCTTGAGACAGCTGTGGTGTCAGCAGAAGAGATTTGATGGAGTGAGGCCTCCTGGATCCTGATCCTCCAAGTGCTGTTTTGGGCATTTTTGGGTTCTTCAAAGCTGGGTTGCCAGAGCTTGATGGGTTGGGATGCTTCATTAGCTCCAGAGAAGCCCAACCTCACTGGAGAGCAACTTGGAGGTCAGGCTTTAACCAAAAAGACCAAGGATTGCACCAAACTACCCAATTGCAGTGGAGACCCCAGTTTTCCATAGTCATCAAAAGGGTTTGGGATGGAAGGGACCTTTAAATGACTCTTCAGCTGCTTGTGATCATCTCTTTGGAGACAGCTGTGGTGTCAGCAGAAGAGGTTTAATGGAGTGAGGCCTCCTGGATCCTGATCCTCCAAGTGCTGTTTTGGGCATTTTTGGGTTCTTCAAAGCTGGGTTGCCAGAGCTTGATGGGTTGGGATGCTTCATTAGCTCCAGAGAAGCCCAACCTCACTGGAGAGCAACTTGGAGGTCAGGCTTTAACCAAAACAACCAAGAATTGCACCAAACTGCCCAATCACTGTGGAGACCCCGTTTTTTTATAGAATCATCAAAATGGTTTGGGATGGGAGGGACTTTTGACTCTCATCTACTCCAACCTCCCTGGATTGGGCTGGAAGGAACCCTCAAAGATCACCCAGTCCAGTTCTCCTGCAGTGAACAGGGACATCTCCTACCAGATCCTGTCCAGAGCAACACAAAAGGTTTGGAGATGGAAGGGACCTTTGGAGATCACCTAATTCCAACCTCTCTTCAATGAACAGGGACATCTTCAACCAGATGGTTGCTCAGAGCCCCATCCAACCTGACCTGGAATGATTCCAGGGATCATTCTCCCACCTCTCTTGGGCAACCTGAACCAGTGTCTCAGCATTCATTATAAAAAGTTTCTTCCTTACATCCAGTCTGACTCCACCCTCTTTTAGCTTAAAAAACATCACTTCTTGCCCTGGAGTTTGGGCTTTTTCTTCTTATTATGGAAGGACAGTGGAAAGAGGGCAGATACTGAGCACATGGAGTCATGGAGACATTTCAGACCTCAGAGGTTGCAAAACACTTTGGGGTTTGGTTTTGGTTTGCTTTTCTTTGAAGCTACCAACAGCAGTGATACAACTTTGTCTCACTGGAAGTTTTGACCTCCTTGACCTGGTTTTTCCAACACTGCAGCCTCAAGATGTGGTTCAGAGGGAGTTCTGATCTCCTTGACCTGGTTTTCCCAAAATTTGTGGCCTCGAGATGACTTGGAGCCAACCTACAGAGGTTGGCAGACACAGAGGAATCCCTTGTGCTCCTGTCAGTGTAGGAAGCAGTGGATCTGTTGAAAAATACCAAGAAAAAATGCAAGTTTTCTGGTGAGAGAGGGTAAGAAGGGGCTTCTGGCGATGAAGAGGAGGGTGAGGGTTGAATTTTAAGGAAAAATCCATCCCCTGAGTCAATTCTGTGCACAAAACTGTCCTCAGGGCCACAAGTTGCTCTCCCATTTTAACCCAGATGGAACACAACTTCTCCCAACAACCTTTCTGTGAGGCACAGAACCAGCTCTGAACTCTTAATTTGATTAGAATTAGCAAGCCAAAGCCCTAATTAAGAAAGGGTTTACAATAATCTCTTGGGATAAGTGCAGTCGTGGTATCCCTCCTGCCTCTGGACTGGGCCTTACTCCTCCTCCCTGATTTTTGGGGGAGGTTTTGTAATGTGGCTCTTCTGAGACTATTTTGGGAACCATTTGTGTCTTTCTAACTAAGAGTTTAATTACCAAGCCATCTCTCCTGAAGGATGACAGCAAAAAAGGGTTGGTGGAGTCATCTTCTGTTGACTTCTTAGGTGGTATCTCTCTTAATTATTTTGGTTTGGCTTTTTTCTGTCCTTTTTTTGTTTGTTTGCTGGTTTGGTTTTGGTTCAGCTTGGGGTTTTCTTTGTGGTTTGGTTTGTTGTTTTTTTTTCCTTCACTTTTTATTTGGTGTAGCATTTGGTTTCTTTTTATTTGCTGCATTTCACCAGACTTAAAATGACCACCCTTAGCCCAAAATAATTCAGTTGAGTCTGGGAGGTGGTCATGAGAAGGGGTTATTGTCCTAAAGAGGGAACAAGCTCCCAAAAAAGTGAAATTTATGACTAAATTTTTTAACATTTTCACTTCCAACCAGACTCTGGTGGGATTGGTAATTCAGTAAGAATTCAAGTGAGGCAAAAGGAAGTTGAGAGCAGTTCTCTTGAAGGACAAGGGGAACAGGAGGCTGCCCTCCTAATGTGATTGACCTATTTCTCCAGGAGCATCTGATTGATTAAATTATTTTTTTTTTTTTTAGGGATTGGTTCTTTGAGGAACTTGTAGCTTCACCAAAATTACAGTCCAACAAGGCAGGGACAGTTGGTCAAGGGAGGGGATTCTCCCCCTTTGCTCTTCTGAGACCCCACCTGGAGTTCTGGGTCCAGTCCTGGAGTCCCCAGGATCAGAAGGACACAAAGCTCCTGGGACATGTCCAGAGGAGCCACTGAAATGCTCAGAGGGTTGGAGCAGCTCCCTGGGAAGCCAGGCTGAGGGATTGGGGTTGTTCAGCCTGGAGAAGAGGAGGCTCCAAGGTGACCTTAGAGCAACCTCCCAATATCTGAAGGGGCTACAAGAAAGCTGGGGGAGGGCTTTGGACATGGAGGGGTAGGGAGAGGACAAGGGGAAATGGGTTGAAACTTGGAGAGGGGAGATTTAGGTTGGACATAGGGAAGAAATTATTTAATTTGAAGGTGGTGAGACCCTGGAACAAGTTGCTCAAGGAAGTTGTGGCTGCCTCATCCCTGGAAGTGTCTCAGGTCAGGTTGGATGGGGCTTGGAGCAACCTGGGCTGGTGAGAGGTGTCTCTGCCCATGCAGGGGGTTGGAACTGGATGAGCTTTAAGGTCCCTTCCAACCCAAAGTGCCCATACCCTGTCTTTCCTCTGCCTTCCAATATCTGAAGGGGCTACAAGAAAGCTGGGGGAGGGCTTTGGACATGGAGGGGTAGGGAGAGGACAAGGGAAATGGGTTAAAACTTGGAGAGGGGAGATTGAGGTTGGACATAGGGAAGAAATTATGTAATTTGAAGGTGGTGAGACCCTGGAACAAGTTGCTCAAGGAAGTTGTGGCTGCCTCATCCCTGGAAGTGTCTCAGGTCAGGTTGGATGGGGCTTGGAGCAACCTGGGCTGGTGAGAGGTGTCCCTGCCCATGCAGGGTTGGAACTGGATGAGCTTTAAGGTCCCTTCCAACCCAAAGTGCCCATACCCTGTCTTTCCTCTGCCTTCCAATATCTGAAGGGGCTACAAGAAAGCTGGGGGAGGGCTTTGGACATGGAGGGGTAGGGAGAGGACAAGGGGAAATGGGTTAAAACTTGGAGAGGGGAGATTGAGGTTGGACATAGGGAAAAAATTATGTAATTTGAAGGTGGTGAGACCCTGGAACAGGTTGCTCAAGGAAGTTGTGGCTGCCTCATCCCTGGAAATGTTGAAGGTCAGGTTGGATGGGGCTTGGAGCAACCTGGGCTGGTGGGAGGTGTCCCTGCCCATGGAGGGGCATTAGAATTGATGATCTTGAAAGTCCCACCGACCCAAACCATTCTATGATTCTAATGGGGCCTATAAAAAGGATGGGGACAGGTTTTTTATATATAAGGCTTGTAGCAACAGGTCAAAAGGGTGATGTTTTTAAACTAAAAGAGCAGAAATCAGACCAGATATAAGGAGGAAAATTTTTTTACATGAGGGTGGTGAAACACTGGCCCAGAAAACATTCAGTTGGGACTGGAAACATTCAAGATCATATTGGATGGGGCTCTGAGCAACCTGATCTAGCTGGAGATATCCCTGCTGATTGCAGGGGGGTTGGACTGATGACCTTCAAAGATCCTTTCCAACCCAAACCTTCCAATGATTCTGAGATCCTGGATGGAATTTATGCTCAGCGCTGTGGGAGGAAAGGAATTAAGTGATGAGATCTTCATGAACATGTTGTCCCAGACATGTGAGGATGGGAAGGAGGCTTTAAGCTGCTTTTCTAGAAAGATGAGCATGAATCACTTTTGGGTTTCTGTCCTTTGTGAGTAATTCAGGAGATCTGTGGTGTTTGCAGGAAGCCTTTCACAACCCACCCCTGCCATACTGCCTGCATCAGGCTTCCGTGGGGCTGTGCCTCCAGCTGGGTGAACTGAAGTTTAAAAAAATAATTTTTAATTGTTTTTCCAAGTGTTTACATCCTCAGGAGCTTTCTAAAACCACCAGCACACTTTCTGGCATGCAGCATGAGCAGAGTTAAACTCTGGTCCTCAGCATCACGCTTCCCAAAGAGGGCACAGCTGAGAGAACGTGTTTGACACAGGATTTGTCATCTGGAAGCTGTCAGGGTTCCCCTGACCTGCTGTTCTCTGAGAAACTCTTCAGGTTGGAAATTTGCTTTATGGTCAGAAACATACCTGAGGAGTGGGTCACTCCTGAGGATCTTTTTTTTTTTTTTAGTTATTATTTTTTGTGTTGTAGTTCCCCCTGTCCAAGCAAGCTGAGTAAAGGTAAAACTAGATGTAACCCAAAATGCTATGAGCTCACCTTGCTTATTTTCTGAAAGATGCTTTCAACTAAAAAAAAAAATTATTTTCATTGCTCTTATTGTGTAAGTAAAACCTTCCTTTCTATGGAAACCTCCTCTCCACCCTTGCTGCCTTGTGGTGCTCATTACTGGGCTGGGTTGGCTGGGACCTCAGAGATCATCAAGTCCAACCCTTGAACCACCATTGCAGTTCCCAGCCCATGGCACTGAGTGCCACATCCAGTCTCTTTTGAAATATCTCCAGACACGGAGAATCCACTACTTCCCTGGGCAGCCCATTCCAATGTCTGATCACCCTCTCCAGAAAGAAATTCTTTCTCATCTCCAACCTAAACCTCCCCTGGCACAACTTGAGACCCTGCCCTCTTGTCTTGCTGAGAGTTGCCTGGGAAAAGAGCCCAACCCCCCCCTGGCTCCAACCTCCTTTCAGGGAGTTGGAGAGAGTGATGAGGTCTCCCCTGAGCCTCCTCTTCTCCAGCCTCAACACTCCCAGCTCCCTCAGCCCTTCCTCACAGGAATTCTGCTGGATCCCTTCACAGCCTCCTTGCTCTTCTCTGGACCTGCTCCAGCACCTCAATCTCCTTCCTGAGCTGAGGGGCCCAGAACTGGATACAGGACTCAAGCTGTGGCCTCACCAGGGCTGAGCACAGGGGCAGAATCCCTTCCCTGGACCTGCTGGCCACACTGTTCCTGATCCAGGCCAGGATGCCATTGGCCTTCTTGGCCACCTGGGCACACTGCTGGCTCCTGTTCAGCTTCCTGGCAATCCAGACTCCCAGGTCCCTTTCTGCCACTCTGTGCCCAGCCTGGAGCTCCCCATGGGGTTGTTGTGGCCAAAGTGCAGGACCCGGCACTTGGCCTTGTTGAACCTCATCCCATTGGGATCATCCCAACTCTCCAGTCTGTCCAGGTCCCTCTGCAGAGCCCTCCTGCCTTCCAGCTGATCCACACTCCCCCCCAGCTTAGTGTCATCTGCAAACTTGCTGATGATGGACTCAATCCCCTCATCTAAATCATCAATAAAGGCATTGAACAGAACTGGGTCCAACACTGATCCCTGGGGGACACCACTAGTGACCGGCTGCCAACTGGATGCAGCCCCGTTCAGCACCACTCTCGAGCATTACTGAGCATTATGTTGCACCAGGGGAGGTTCAGATTAGATATTAGGAAAAATTCCTTCACTGAAAGAGTGGTGAGGTGTTGGAACAGGTTCCCCAGGGAGGTGGTGGAGTTGCCATCCGTGTAGGCATTCAAAAAAAGGGCAGATATGGAGCTTCAGAAGATGATTTAGTGGTTAAGGTGCTGTAAGGCTGATGGTTGGACTCGATCTTGAAGGTCCCCAACCATGAAGGTCCTTTCCAACCTTGATGGTTCTGATTCTGTCTTGTTGAATGAGCCTGGGTAGTACCCTGGTACCAGTCCCTTGGTACCTAAACTGCACTTCTGCAAATGCTTCTTCCAAGCCAAAATCTGCTTAATTGAAGAGGTTTGCCAGCCTCAGTTGTCCTTTGCTTACAAACTCAGTGGGCCACACAGCTATGCTCCTCAAGGTCAGTGTGGACCAGCAGAAATGATCCCTTCTCTGTTTTTTATCATCTTTCCTTTTCCCCTTCCCTAAAGTGGGATGGGAACGCTGCTTGGGCACGGAAACCCAGTGCCAAGGTGATGTCATGGTTGATATTTAAAGTCAGGAAGGAGGAAGGAATCCTTCTGAGACGTGGGGAGACCTCTTGGATGGTGTTCAGCTCTCAGCCCTGCCACCACTAAACCCCTTCTTGTCCAGATCCACTCCACACAGACTGCCTTGGATTTTAGGGATGAAGCATTGACCACACTGGGTTATAGCAGGAGTTGAAAAGAAGGTAATGATGTGCAGTGGGTCTCTATAAAGAATCATCAGATTCAGCCTGAAAAATGGGTGCTGCATCCCCTCTTTGTTCAATAGTTCAGCAGTTGGCCCTTTCCAACCCCAAACCATTCCATGATTTGGTTGCCCTTCACCTTCCAAACTTTGCCTGTGGTCTAATGGGGTAAGAAAAGGGGGGCAAGAGCAAAGGATGTGGAGGTCTTGCTGGGAGAGGAAGCTTTGGATTCAAGTATGGACACAAAGCTGTTGGATTTGGTTCTAAGGCCACAAAATATTTCTTTGAATTGCTTTGTTTTAACCAGTGTCACAATGGCTGGTACCTGCCACAAGTTCTGAGACTCAGTTGAGTAGCTCCGAGAATCATTGAACGGTTGGGAGGGACCTTTGAACTCTTCTATTTCCAACCCTCCTTCCATGGGCAGGGACACCTCCCACCAGCCCAGGTTGCTCCAACCCATCCAGCCTTCAACACTTCCAGGGATGGAGCAGCCACAGCTTCTCTGGGCAACCTGGGCCAGGATCTCACCACCTCATAGTGAAGAATTTCTTGCTCACATCTCCCCTCTTGCAGCTGGAAACCCTTCCCCTTAATCCCATCCCACCAGACCCATGTCCCAAGTCCCTCCCCAGCTTTCCTGGAGCCCCTTCAGGCACTGGAAGGTGCTCTAAGGTCTCCCCAGAACCTTCCTTCCTTCTCTTCTCTTCTCTTCTCTTCTCTTCTCTTCTCTTCTCTTCTCTTCTCTTCTCTTCTCTTCTCTTCTCTTCTCTTCTCTTCTCTTCTCTTCTCTTCTCTTCTCTTCTCTTCTCTTCTCTTCCTCTTCTCTTCCTCTTCTCTTCCTCTTCTCTTCCTCTTCTCTTCCTCTTCTCTTCCTCTTCTCTTCCTCTTCTCTTCCTCTCCTCTCCCTCTCCCTCTCCCTCTCCCTCTCCCTCTCCCTCTCCCTCTCCCTCTCCCTCTCCCTCTCTCCTCTCCAGAGCAGAGCTGCTCCAGCCCTCACATCATCCTCACAGTCCTCCTCTGGACTCAGAAGAACACAAGAGCAGTGCAGAAATTATCAGCAAGGAGCACGTTCTTACTGCCCATAGAGCTGGGTGAAATCCAAGATCTGTGTGCTGCTTCAGCCTGGGTGTTCAAACCAAGGTCTGAATTAGCTTCTCTCAAAATAAAGACATGGTGCCAAGCAACCAGGAGTAATTCTACTCCCAGTGTGCCCGAGGTCTCTCCTTTTATACAACTGCTATTTCCCAGCTGGCAGGTGAGATGAGACTGTGCCAATTTCTTTAGATGTTTACTGGACAGGTAGAAAGGTTTCCAGCTGCAAGAAGGGAGATGGAGAGGAGAACTTAGGAAGAAATTCATCACTGTGAGGGTGCTGAGCCCCAGGTTGTCCAGGCTGTCCCCAGAAGTTGTGGCTGTCCCATCCTTGGAAGTGTTCAAGGTCAGGTTGGATGGAGCTTGGAGCAACCTGGGCTGGTGGGAGGTGTCCCTGGCCATGTCAGGAGGTTGGAACTGGGTGAGCTTGAAGGTCCCTTCCAACCCAAACCATTTTATGGTGACAGAGTTCCTTTGGAATGATGCCTCCTGGAGAGTGACATGGAAAAAACACATCCTCTGAACCTTGGAGCAACCTGGGCTGGTGGGAGATGTCCCTGACCATGGAAGGGGGGTTGGAATTGGATGACCTTGAAGGTCCCTTCCAACCCAAACCATTCAGTTGTGACAGAGCCTCTTGTCACCTGGATGCCTCCTGGAAGAGTGACATGGAAAAAACACATCCTCTGAACCTTGGAGCAACCTGGGCTGGTGGGAGATGTCTCTGACCATGGAAAGGGGTTGGAATTGGATGAGCTTGAAGGTCCCTTCCAACCCAAACCATTCAGTTGTGACAGAGCCTTTGTCATGATGCCTCCTGGAGAGTGACATGGAAAAAACACATCCTCTGAACCTTGGAGCAACCTGGGCTGGTGGGAGGGGTCCCTGACCATGGAAAGGGGTTGGAATTGGATGAGCTTGAAGGTCCCTTCCAACCCAAACCATTTGATGTTTCTATGAATTGCTTTGTTGGTGATGAGGGAAGTGAGCAGTGACCAAAAAAAACCTCCTGAATATTTGATTCCTCATCTCCTCTCCACCTTTGCTACAACCAAAAGGTTAAGTGGAGATCAAAACCAAACAGGAGACACAGGCTGAGGAAGCTGAGTTCCTTGAGAGCCTTTTCAGCCTTTTTCAGAGGTTGAAACTTGCAGCTGAAATGTTGTTAACTGTGATCTCAGTCCAGTGGGCGTCTCAAAACACACCTCAAGCCTTGGTTCAGAAAACCAAAGCTCCGAAGCCTATTTCAGGTGAGGGGCAAGAAGAAGGCAGCTGAAGGGCAAGAGTAAACTTCTTGAGATTTGGCCTCCACCCCCTTGGAATGACTCCATCAGGCAGGCCTGGCCTTCAGAAGATGACGTGGAGGATTAAACAAGAGGGTCATTGAAGGAGTGGGTGCTCAGCCAGATGTTTTCAGGGCTCTTGACAATAGCCCTTTCATTTCCCACCCCCCCTGAGATCATCTCAAAATCCCATTGTGGCTCTGTGGGAGGCTCGTGGTGGGAGATGGAGACACCTCCTGGGGTAGGAGGCTGGTGGGTAGAGTGAATGTCCCAGGACAGGGTAAAAGGAGGCAGAGGGAGGCTGGTTCTGAATTGTGGAATGGCTCTGGAAGAGGGAAACAATATCCTGGATCTCTCAGAAGTGCAAGGTGGGGACCAGAAGGATCATCAGATGGTTTGGGTTGGAAGGGACCCTAAAGATCATCAAATAATTTGGGTTGGAAGGGATATTAAAGATCATCAAATCACAGAATAATTTGGGTTAGAAGGGATCTTAAAGATCATCAAATCAGAATAGTGTGGGTTAGAAGGGATCTTAAAGATCATCAAATCAGGATAATTTGGGTTGGAAGGTTGCTCCCTGGGCCTGGATCTCTCAGAAGTGCAAGGTGGGAACCAGAAGAATCATCAGATGGTTTGGGTTGGAAAGGAACCCTAAAGATCATCAAATAATTTGGGTTGGAAGGGATCTTAAAGATCATCAAATCACAGAATAATTGGGGTTAGAAGGGACCCCTAAAGATCATCAAATCAGAATAATTTGGGTTAGAAGGGATCTTAAAGATCATCAAATCATAGAATAATTTGGGTTAGAAGAGACCTTAAAGGTCATCAAATCAGAATAATTTGGGTTGGAAGGGACCTCTAAGGATCATAAGATCATAGATTAATTTTGGTTGGAAGGGACCTTAAAGATCATTGAATAATTTGGGTTGGAAGGGACCTTAAATATCATCAAATCATAGAATAATTTGTGTTGGAAGGTTGCTCCCTGGGCCTGGATCTCTCAGAAGTGCAATGTGGGAACCAGAAGGATCATCAGATGGTTTGGGTTGGAAAGGAACCCTAAAGATCATCAAATCATTTGGGTTGTAAGGGATCTTAAAGATCATCAAATAATAGAAAATTTTGGTTAGAAGGGATCTTAAAGGTCATCAAATCAGAATAGTTTGGGTTGGAAGGTTGCTCCCTGGGCCTCGATCTCTCAGAAGTGCAAGGTGGGGACCAGAAGAATCATCAGATGTTTTGGTTGTAAGGGACTTAAAGATCATCAAATCTAGAATAATTTGGGTTAGAAGGGACCTTAAAGGTCATCAAATCAGAATAATTTGGGTTGAAGGGACCTCTAAAGATCATAAGATCATAGAAAAATTTTGGTTGGAAGGACCTTAAAGATCTTGAATAATTTGGGTTGGAAGGACCTTAAAGATCATCAAATCATAGAATAATTTGGGTTGGAAGGTTGCTCTCTGGGCCTGGATCTCTCAGAAGTGCAAGGTGGGGACCAGAAGGATCATCAGATGGTTTGGGTTGGAAAGGACCCTAAAGATCATCAAATAATTTGGGTTGAAAGGGATCTTAAAGATCATCAAATCACAGAATAATTGGGGTTAGAAGGGACCCTAAAGATCATCAAATCAGAATAGTTTGGGTTGGAAGGGACCTTAAAGATCATCAAATCAGAATAATTTGGGTTGGAAGGTTGCTCCCTGGGCCTGGATCTCTCAGAAGTGCAATGTGGGAACCAGAAGGATCATCAGATGGTTTGGGTTGGAAAGGACTAAAGATCATCAAATAATTTGGGTTGAAGGGATCTTAAGATCATCAAATCACAGAATAATTGGGGTTAGAAGGGACCCTAAAGATCATCAAATCAGAATAATTTGGGTTAGAAGGGATCTTAAAGATCATCAAATCAGAATAATTTGGGTTGGAAGGTTGCTCCCTGGGCCTGGATCTCTCAGAAGTGCAATGTGGGGACCAGAAGGATCATCAGATGGTTGGGTTGGAAGGGACCCTAAAGATCATCAAATAATTTGGGTTGAAAGGGATCTTAAGATCATCAAATAATAGAAAATTTTGGTTAGAAGGGATCTTAAAGGTCATCAAATCAGAATAGTTTGGGTTGGAAGGTTGCTCCCTGGGCCTGGATCTCTCAGAATGCAATGTGGGACCAGAAGGATCATCAGATGGTTGGGTTGGAAGGGACTAAAGATCATCAAATTTTGGTTGGGGTTTGTTTTGTTTGGTTGGGACTTAAAGTCATCAAATCAGAATATTTGGGTTGGAAGGTTGCTCCCTGGGCCTCGATCTCTCAGAAGTGCAAGGTGGGACCAGAAGAATCATCAGATGTTTTGGGTTGGAAGGGATCTTAAAGATCATCAAATCGTAGAATAATTTGGGTTGGATTCTTGCTCCCTGGGCAACCTCTTCCATTTTTCCACCACCCTCATCCAGTCCAACCTCCTGCCATGAGCAAGGACACCTCCCACCAGCCCAGGTTGCTCCAAGCCCCATCCAACCTGGACTTCAACACTTCCAGTGATGGGGCAGCCACAGCTTCTCCAGGCAACCTGAACCAAGGATCTCACCACCCTCACAGCAAAGAATTTTTGGAGATGACTTCTCTTAGAGTGGGTGGTGCATTTCTAGACCTTTATTGCCACAGGGGACGTTTAGATTGGATATTAGGAACAATTTTTTTCACCCAAAGGGTTGTCAGGCTGTGGAACAGGCTGCCTGGGGCAGTGGTGGAGTCACCATCCCTGGAGGGATCTCAAAGCTGTGTAGACATGATGATGCTGAGGGACATGGTTTATTGGTGGCTTTGGCAGTGCTGGGTTAAAGGTTGAAGACCTGAAAGGTCTTTTCCAACCAAAATTAAATGGTTCTATAACCAAGACATATTTAAACAGTTTCTCCTCATCCATACTTCACTGGAGAAGTATGGGGCTAGCAGGACCACTGTTGTGGCCAGTAAAAGTTGTGTCTAATCCTCACCAGGACTATTAATGAAATCCCTAATCTGGATGTACCAAATCTGTGTCCAGCACCCAACTTAGTGCTCAATTTGCTGTCTTGCATTTCTTACTTTAGCTTCTTATTTCCATTTCTCTGATGAACGTGAAGATGTTCAAGAGGCCACATGGATACTTGAGTTAATAGTTTCTAAAATAGACCAATCCAGGGGTGACTCTCAGGATCTGGGCATGCCAGCAGGATGCTTGGGGGGCAGAAATATTCAGTCTTTCAGGTGGGATCTGATTGCTGCATCTCTGGGGTAAGGTGCTCAGAAGGACCTTTTTACCCTAAAGATACCAGGAAATGAAACAGGATTTGGGGGGAAGGGTGGTTTCTTCCTTTCACTGCCCTTCCTAGACATGCCATAAATCTGATTTGATCATAGAATCATAGAATTGTCCGGGTTGGAAGGGACCTCAGAGATCATCTAGTCCAACCCTTGACCCACTGGAGCAGCTGCTAGACCATGGCACTGAGTGCCACATCCAGTCTTTTTTTAAATGTCTCCAGGGACGGAGAATCCACCACCTCCCCGGGCAGTCCATTCCACAGCCTAATCACCCTCTCTGTGAAGAAATTCTTTCTAATATCCAACCTAAACCTCCCCTGGCACAACCTAAGACTGTGTCCTCTTGTCTTGTTGAAGGGCGTCTGTGAAAAGAGTCCAGTTCCCACCTCGCTACAGCCTCCTTTCAGGTAGTTGTAGACAGCAATGAGGTCTCCCCTGAGCCTCCTCTTCTTCAGGCTGAACAGCCCCAGCTCTCTCAGCCTCTCCTCATAGGGCCTGTGCTCGAGTCCCTTCACCAGCCTGGTTGCCCTCCTTTGGACCTGTTCCAGGACCTCTACATCCTTCTTAAACTGAGGGGCCCAGAACTGGACACAGTACTCGAGGTGTGGCCTCACCAGCGCTGAGTACAGGGGAAGAATCACCTCCCTGGACCTGCTGGTGACGCTGTTTTTGATACAGGCCAGGATGCCATTGGCCTTCTTGGCCACCTGGGCACACTGCTGGCTCATGTTCAGCTTCCTGTCAATCCAGACTCCCAGGTCCCTTTCTGCCTGGCTGCTCTCCAGCCACTCTGTCCCCAGCCTGTAGCGCTGCATGGGGTTGTTGTGGCCAAAGTGCAGGACCCGGCACTTGGCCTTGTTGAACCTCATCCCGTTGGAATCGGCCCAGCTCTCCAGTCTGTCCAGGTCCCTCTGCAGAGCCCTCCTGCCTTCGAGTTGGTCCACACTTCCTCCCAGCTTGGTGTCATCTGCGAATTTGCTGATGATGGACTCAATCCCTTCGTCTAAGTCGTCGATAAAGATATTAAACAGAACTGGGCCCAATACTGATCCCTGGGGGACACCACTAGTGACCGGCCGCCATTTTGATGCAGCCCCGTTCAGCACCACTCTCTGGGCCCGGCCCTCCAGCCAGTTCCTAACCCAGCACAGGGTGCTCCTGTCCAAGCTGTGCCCTGACAGCTTTTTCAGGAGGATGCTGTGGGAGACGGTGTCAAAGGCCTTGCTGAAGTCCAGGTAGACCACATCCACCGCCTTCCCCTCATCCACCAGTCAGGTCACCCAATCATAAAAGGAGATCAGGTTGGTCAGGCATGACCTGCCCTTCCTAAACCCGTGCTGGCTGGGTCTGATCCCTTGCCCATCCTGCAGGTGCTGTGTGATTGCACTGAGGATGATCTGCTCCATAACCCTGCCAGGCACTGAGGTCAGGCTGACGGGCCTGTAGTTTCCTGGGTCCTCCTTCCGGCCCTTTGATGCTGCTGAAGGTTGTCTTGTGGTATCTTATTCCTGATTGCACATCTGGTGGTAGTTTTTCTTCCAGTTTTCTTCCTCTTAGGTTGTCTGAGGACCACAGAAATGTGGATTGAGCATGTGTATGAGGGCAGCAAGCTTCACCTTGGTGTTTCTTCCATCCTTCCTTTACAAGGATGGTGCTGTCTTTGTTTTTAGGAGCTGCAGCTTCTGGTGGAAATCATAGAATAGTTTGTGTTAAAAAGGACCTTTGAAGGTCATCCAGTCCAACCTCCCAGCACCCAGCAGGGACATCTTCACCTAAACCATGTTGCTCAGAGCCCTGTTCAAACTGACCTGGAATTTTTCCAAGGATGGGGCATCATGGGCCAGTGTTTCACCACCCTCATCGTAAAAAACAAGTTAAAACATCTCAAGATACATTTCTTCCAGTTTTTTTTTCCATTACAGCCTTAGCAAAAGAATTTTCACAATTGTTTCCTTTAGAGCCTGTCCTGGTTTGGGCCAGGATAAAGGTGATTTTCTGTCTTGGGCTTTTGCTTTCAGCTGAGTCTCTTGGAAGGAGCTGCACTTGCTGAAATGAACAGCAAGTTTCTCAGGCAGTGGCTGCTGCTGGGACTGATAACACTTTATAGTTATTTTATATATATAATAATATAGTAATTATTATAGAATGGTGGCAGAACCAAGGCCACTGCTCAGATCTGAGGAGCATTTTACCCTCCAGGAGTCAAGAGGTCCCACCTGCAGCCCTCCTTTGGGGAGGAACAGAGAAGAGAAATGGCCAGAATTGACCAAAGAGAGGATTCCATCCCATCCACCTCATCCTCAGGATAAATTGGAGGTTTTGTTGTAGCTTCACTGCAGGACATCATCTCCTGCTTCAGTGAGGTTCCTCACGAGTCTGACCTCAGCTTGGACTGGGTCAGCCCCACTTACTCCAGTAACCACCAGTTTGAGGGCATCCAGTGTCCCTTGGAGGACCAGAGTGGGTTTGGGCCAGGATAAAGGTGATTTTCCGTCTTGGACTTTTGCTTGCAGCTGAGTCTCTTGGAAGGAGATGCACTTGCTGAAATGAACAGCAAGTTTCTCAGGCAGTCTCTGCTTCTGGGACTGATCCCACTCCATGTTTAGAGTTCCAGCTGGAGAATGGGGTGCAGAACCAAGGCCACTGCTCAGCTCTGAGGAACATTTTGCCCTCTGGAAGGAGAAAAGGAGTCAAGAGGTCCCACCTGCAGCCCTCCTTTGGGGAGGAACAGAGAAGAGAAATGGCCAGAATTGACCAAAGAGAGGATTCCATCCCATCCACCTCATCCTCAGGAGAAATTGGAGGGATCACCAGGGGCAAAGCCCTTCCTGCTTCCCCTTCTTCCCCTCTCCCTCTTTGCTTGGGCATCCTGGGAGGATTCCATCCCTTCCTCTGCCTGTGCTCCTGATCCATGCCAGCCTGAATCTGCGTGTTCCTGCCTCCAGCTCCCCACTGCTGCTGACCCCAGGAGTCCAGCCTGGACTTTCCCAGGGCTGCCCTGCAGCCTGGGTGGGGATGGGAGAGTTATTGGGGGAAAGGGGGGAGGAACCTGGGATCCATTTTCCTGGAGATTTGTATGTATTTAGTATTTTTTCCTATTTCTCATTCCTGTTTCATTAAAGCTGTGTAGTTTAGTTTCCAACCCATCAGTCTCTCTCCCTTATTTTCTCTCCTTTCTTTATCAGGGAGGAGAGAGAGATTAACAGGGAGCATCTGTCACTCAGTTTAATTGCTGGGCCAGTGTTAAACCCTAACACAGCCTTAGCAAAAGAATTTTCACAACTCTTTAGTTGTTTCATCCTACCTAATTATTCATGGAATCACAGACTGGTTTGGGTTGGAGGGAACCTTAAAGGACATCTAGTTCCAACCTCCCTGCTGTGGGCAGGGACACCTCTCCCAAGTCCAGGTTGCACGAAAAGCTGGAAAAAAAAAAAGAAAAAAAAACAGTGAAAAAACTCATTTCAAATCTTAATTAAAAATGTAAGTCAAATCTACCTCAAATCTAAATTTGGGTTTGATGGTGTTTTGATACAACTTTTTTTTTTTTTTTCCCTTTTTTGAGACCTGGACACCATTTAATGAGTAGTGAGAGATTGTAGTGAGGTTGTGGTGGTCATAAATGGAACCCTAAACACCCAAGGAGCAGGTGAAGGAGAGGAAACATTTCATACACATTGTGCTTATTTTCCTGTCTCTAGTATGAAAACTGGGATAGAAATAACTCAGGAATGCCTGGGGTGATTTTAAGTTGACAATAAACCTGGGCTTACAACTTTGCAGTTGATTATTTGAGGTTTAACACTGAATTCCAACCCGATTTCCTGTGGATTCCTTGGATCTCCCTCACTGTGTTGGAAGTGGATGAAGTGTTTATGATGAATTCCTGATTTAACAGGGAAATAAACAGCAATTTGTATGGCAGAGCTGCTCCATCCATCCTGGCCCAGGAAAATTGTGATGCAGCTTAATAAATGATACATGCAAGAGGGACCTCTTGTGCCTCTTGTCTGCTCATCCCTGGCCAAAAAAACCAAAGCAAAATATGCCCTAAATCATGGAATCATTGAATGGTTTGGGTTGGAAGTGCAGTGAGCAGGGACATCTGTCTGACCAACCTGATCTCCTTTTATGATCGGGTGACCCACATGGTGGATGAGGGGAAGGCTGTGGATGTGGTCTACCTGGACTTCAGCAAAGCCTTTGAGACCATCTCCCGTAGGATTCTCCTGAAAAAGCTGTCAGCCCACAGCTTGGACAGGAGCACCCTGTGCTGGGTTAGGAACTGGCTGGAGGGCCAGGCCCAGAGAGTGGTGGTGAACGGGGCTGCATCAAAATGGCGGCTGTGGTGTCCCCCAGGGATCAGTGTTGGGCCCGGTTCTGTTTAATATCTTCATGGATGATTGAGATGAGAGGATTGAGTCCATCATCAGGAAATGTGCAGATGACACTAAGCTGGGGGGGAGTGTGGATCAGCTGGAAGGCAGGAGGGCTCTGCAGAGGGACCTGGACAGACTGGAGAGTTGGGATGATTCCAATGGGATGAGGTTCAACACAGCCAAGTGCTGGGTCCTGCACTTTGGCCACAACAACCCCATGGGGAGCTCCAGGCTGGGCACAGAGTGGCTGAGAGCAGCCAGGCAGAAAGGGACCTGGGAGTCTGGATTGACAGGAAGCTGAACATGAGCCAGCAGTGTGCCCAGGTGGCCAAGAAGGCCAATGGCATCCTGGCCTGTATCAGGAACAGCGTGGCCAGCAGGTCCAGGGAAGGGATTCTGCCCCTGTACTCAGCCCTGGTGAGGCCACAGCTTGAGTCCTGTGTCCAGTTCTGGGCCCCTCAGCTCAGGAAGGAGATTGAGGTGCTGGAGCAGGTCCAGAGAAGAGCAAGGAGGCTGTGAAGGGATCCAGCACAAGTCCTGTGAGGAAGGGCTGAGGGAGCTGGGGGTGTTGAGGCTGGAGAAGAGGAGGCTCAGGGGAGACCTCATCACTCTCTCCAACTCCCTGAAAGGAGGTTGGAGCCAGGGGGGGGTTGGGCTCTTTTCCCAGGCAACTCTCAGCAAGACAAGAGGGCAGGGTCTCAAGTTGTGCCAGGGGAGGTTTAGGTTGGAGATGAGAAAGAATTTCTTTCTGGAGAGGGTGATCAGCCATTGGAATGGGCTGCCCAGGGAAGTAGTGGATTCTCCGTGTCTGGAGAGATTTCCAAAGAGCCTGGATGTGGCACTCAGTGCCATGGGCTGGGAACTGCAGCAGTAGTGGATCAAGGGTTGGACTCGATGATCTCTGAGGTCCCTTCCAACCCAGCCAATTCTATGATTCAACCAGAGGATGTTTCTCAGAGCCCTGTCCAACCTGACCTGGAATGTTTCCAGGGATGGGACATCTCCCACTTCTCTGGACAACCTGGGCCAGTGTTTCACCACCCTCAGCATAGAGAATTTCTTCCTAAGGTGTAAATTAAATCTCTTTTCATTTAAAACCATCACCCCTTCTCCTGTCCCTTCAGGCCCTGATATAAAGTCAATCCCCATCTTTTTTTACCCCCTCTTTAAGTATTGTAAGACCACAAAAACCTCCTTGAAGCCTCCTCCAGGCTGAAGAACCCCAACTCTCTCAACTCTTCAGTGGATCTCCTGCTCTCATCAGGTCCAGTATCTTTATTCCAGGTGATCTGCTTCCATAAAAAGGGAAAATAATAGCACTGAAAATAATAGCACTGAAGAACCCATTTGAGTTTTTCCTCCAAGCAGGGAATTGAAGCTAGCTCTGACAATAAAGTAATTGGCTCAGAGGCAGGTGGTGTTTTGAGTCCCTAATGAAATATGTTGTAGAGCTGCAGGTGGTAGAGCAGGAATATTATTGTCTGCCTGAGGAATGATCTGAATTATTATTCACAGCACTCAGAAGAGAGGGAGGCAGCTTCTGTTGGTAGTGATGGAAGTGTGTGGGCATGGAGCTCGTGGAGAACCACGGAATCCCAGACTGGTTTGGGTTGGAAGGGACCTTAAAGATCATCTAGTCCATCCCTCCTGCCAAGGACTGGATTCTGTTTGAGGAGTTTTCTGGAGGAAACCACTTTCCCTGGAGCCATTTGGTTGCAACAACCCAGGTGCTCCAGGGAGAAAGGCAAAGTCTCCTTAGAACCTTCCTAAAGAGGACTTGGAGCTGATGGATTGAGTCCAGAGGAGGCCATGGAGATGATCTGAGAGCCGGAGCACCTCTTCTAGAGTCATGGAATGGGTTGGGTTGGATGGACCTTAAAGTTCCCCTTGTCCCAACCCCCAGCCATGGGCAGGGACCCCTCCCCCAGCCCAGGGTGCTCCAAGCCCCATCCAACCTTCAACACTGCCAGGGATGGGGCAGCCACAGCTTCTGGGGGCAACCTGGGCAACCAGGGGCTCAGCACCCTCACCCCAAAGAATTTCTTCCTAACATCTGACCTCATAGAACCCTCACACACCTTCAAGATCCATCAAGTCCAACCAGCAGTCCTTTCACTGAGAATCAGGGAAAGCAGGGATGGTTCCACCTGTCTTCTACTGAGCTGCAACTTGGGGCTGATCCTAAAATCTTAGAATCCTAGAATGGGTTGGGTTGGAAGGGACCTTCAGTCCCACCCAGTGCCACCCCTGCCATGGTCAGGGACCCCTCCCAGCAGCCCAGGTTGCTCCAAGCCCCATCCAACTTCAGCACTGTCAGGGATGGAGCAGCCACAGCTTCTGGGGGCAACCAGGGGCTCAGCACCCTCACCCCAAAGAATTTCTCCCTAATATCCAATCTAAATCCCCTCTTGCAGCTGGAAACCCTTCCCCCTCATCTCATCCCTCCAAGCCCCTGGAAGGTGCTCCAAGGTCTCCCCATTGCAGCCTTCTCTTCTCCAGGCTGAACACCCCCAACTCTCTCCCCCTGGCCCCAGAGCTGCTCCAACCCTCCCAGCATCTCCATGGCCTTTGGATCCAGAAGTTCTTTTGATACACAGAAGCCATTATTGAGCAGGAGATGGTTCCTTCTCTGAAGAATTTATGGTTTGAATAGAGAGGGTCGAGAAAGCAGAGATAAATTAAGCAAAATAATTAACACAGTTGTAGCTGTTGTCTTTCTCAAGAAATCCACCCCAAGGAAGAAGAAATGATGGGAGAAAGGGATCAGGTGAGCAGAGAAAGCCTGGGCAAAGCATCAGACAGAGGTGGCTCCCAGGGCATTAAAGATGCAGGAGGATAAATCCATGGTTAGAGGTGAGAACGTGCAGGGCTGTGGCCTTGATGCTCGTGGCTGAGGACTTTTTGCTCCATAGCCACAGGAAAAATCCAAGTTTTGGAAGCAAGCTCCCAACTGCTTCATCTAGAAACTCAAACTTCTCTTTTCCTTTCTCAACAGTCAACCCAGAGAGCTGTGCCTCATCCACTGAGTCCAAGATGCTTTAAATTCTTTTCTCTTGGTTTTCTTTCTCCTAGTTGAACCTATTAGGAGGGTTCTGATGTTCAGCTGCTCCTAACTCTGCCCTTGCTTTTCATTCAGAAGGTCTGATCAGTCATCTTCCCATCTTCAGTCCCTTTTGGAAGCGTGGTGGGAGGGTGGATGGCCTCACTTTACAGGGATGGAAATGAAGGTGGAGTAGGTGATGGAGTTCACCCAACCCCATGGTAAAGCCATAGTAAAGTGTTTGTAGAACTCATCCCATTCCCAAACCATCAGATTTTACCCTTGCCCTGGTGGAGATCATCACAAGAGTTTGATGCTAAAACCAGACCTAACAGTTTCTAGACAGAGATTGGTGAAAATGGTGGAAATATGGGGGGTTTTTTTCTCTATTTTTATTTTTTTTTCACTTCAGGGAAACAAGAGGCATTAGTGGAGATTTTCTCTGCACCCTCTTTCTCTCTCTATAGATCCCTGGCACGGATGTCTCATATAAATAGATCTCAGTGAGCTGTTACTGGAGCTTCCAGTTCCCACGCTGATTCTTATCAAAGAAGATTAGTTCCCAGACAAAGTTGTTGTTTGTTTGTGTTTTTTGGTGTTTTGTTTTTTTTTTTTTAACTTCTCTCTTTCTTTCAAGGCATTTATCACATCCCAACTCTGTGGCTCACTGCAGCGCCGAAGCTGCTCGTGAGCTCGGAGGAGTAATGAGCCCCAAAGAAAAAAAATGGGATGTTTTGTTCTTTTTTAACCCTCTCTGCCTCTTCATTAAGACTGGAACCACGAAACTGGTTCCTGTCTGGCAGCTTTGGGCTTGCTAATCACCTGTCTGCAGTAGGGGTGAAGTGTATGAAGTGTATTCCTGGCTGCAGGTCGTGTTGAGCTGTTGATAACTTGATAGCATCAGCTTCTTTTTTTTTTTCTTCTTTTTTCCTTTGTTTTTTTTGTTTTGTTTTGGTTTGGTTTTTAATGCCAAAAAGGAGCATATGAGGAGAGCATAAACCCTCCACACAGATTTTCAACCCTGATAACTTGTGGAAATAGCAGCTCATAACCAAGGCTGCCTGGTCACAAGGGCCACTAAAGAGATTTCCCTGCTTATAACAAGGCCAGGCCTGGGTTGTCAGCTGCTTGGTTTGTGTGCTGAGATCAACTCAAAGAACCCAGTTTTGCTGAGATATGTCTGTAGGAAATCACAGAACCATGGAATGGGTTGGGTTGGGATGGACCTTAAAGCTTATCCAGTTCCAACCCTCCTGCAATGGGCAGGAACACCTCCCACCAGCCCAGGGTGCTCCAAGCCCCATCCAACCTGGACTTCTACTCATCCAGGGATGGAGCAGCCACAACTTCTTGGGGCAACCTGGGCAACCAGGGGCTCAGCACCCTCACCCCAAAGAATTTCTCCCTAATATCCGATCTAAATCTCCCCTCTTGCAGATGGAAACCCTTCCCCCTCATCCCATCCCTCCAGGCCCTTGTCCCAAGTCCCTCCCCAGATTTCCTTCAGGAACTTGAAGGTGCTCCAAGGTCTCCCCTTCTCTTCTCCAAGCTGAACACCCCCAACTCTCTCCCCCTAGCTCCAGAGCTGCTCCAACCCTCCTAGTATCTCCAGGGCCTCCCCTGGACTGGCTCCAAAATCTCCACGTCCTTTGGGAGCTGAGGACACAAGAGATGGATGCAGTGCTCCAGGGGGGAGCTCAGGAGAGAGGAGTAGAGGGGGAGAATCCCCTCTCTCAACCTTCTGGCCATGTTGGAGGAGATGCAAATGCTCTATCCTATCACCTGGAGGAGAGCTGAGCATCCACCTCCCCAGGATTTATCAGAAATTTCTCAGTAAGAATCAAACCCTGGGAATCTCACTGCTTGGTGTGCACCCTGGGAATCTCAGTGCAGAAGAACCAGGAGATGAAGAGCAACAATAAATCAAAAGTCTATTGCTTTCTTTCTATCAATACTTACTAAGTGTTTAGGGGGTCATGACACCATCCACTTAACCAAGTCCTTCCCCAGATTTCCTTCAGGCACTTGAAGGTGCTCCAAGGTCTCCCCTTCTCTTCTCCAAGCTGAACACCCCCATCTCTCTCCCCCTGGCTCCAGAGCTGCTCCAACCCTCCCAGTATCTCCATGGCCTCCTCTGGACTGGCTCCAACAGCTCCAGGTCCTTCTGCTGCTGGGGACCCCAGAACTGGACACAGAGACAGAGGGGGACAATCTCCTCCTTGGCCCTGGTGGTGATGCAGCCCAGCACATGGGTATTTTCTGGGCTTCCAGCACACGTTGTCATCTCATGTTGAGGTTCTCCTCACTCAACACTCCCAAATCCTTCTCCTCAGGGATGCTCTCAATCCATTCTCCACCCAGCCTGGATTTCTGCTTGGGATTTACCCCAACGCCTTTGTAGGGCCTTGCACCATCTCCTCCTTGCTTGCTCCTCCCCTGGGGTCTGAGCATCTCCAGAGGAACCATCTCACCTCAGCATTAATCCTGGTGTCACCAGAGCTTTTCCACACTGGATGCTGTCGAGTTGGGAAGCCAAAGCCCGTGGGCTGTGTGTCGGGCGCGTGGCTGTCACCGCTTCCTCCCTTTTTTTGCATCATCCATGCAAATCAGGGCTTCCTTCAGGGTCTAGAAACAGCAAACCCAGGAAAAAGAGGAAAGAAAAAAGTGTACAAACACAACATTTTCTAGAAAACATCCTTAGTTATAGAACCATAACTGCAGAACCCTGCTGCTGGGGGAGGTTGGCGAGGAAGGTCACGTTGCCTTGCAGAAGTTCCTGAAACTTCTCAAAACGAGGGTTTAGATAACATTTGGGTCTCTCTAAAACTTGATTCCTTACCACTCCTTGTCCTTCTGCTCCTCAGCACACACTGTGTCTTTTATTCCCATCACTGAGCTGGAAATAAAATTAGAGAACTGGTAAACTCTGCCTTGGGGAACTTCACCCCCCCCCTTGGTATTAGGAGATGACGCATTTTTTGCTTAAAGTACTTTAAAAGATACACTCAGTGATGCTGCTCTGGGTGTTAATAAAAGGTTGTTTTCCTCTGGGTGAGGGGCAACACCATCTGTGAGCACAGTTTTTTCCCCAAGAACCTCTGCAGGGAATAATTCTCTACAGCCACCCAAGTCTGAAGTAAAGGGCACGACTCAAATCTCCTCCATTTGGGTGGCCTGGTGCTTTCTGACCTCTCCCAGTTCAAGTCCTGCACTGTAAATATTGTGTGAAAAAGGAAGAAGCTGTTCAGAACATCCTCTCTTTTATTTTTTTTTTTAATGGCTGAGATCAAACATGCAACACCAAGGACACAAGCTGGTTCAAGAATAAAATCTCTTTAAGGTGTGTTGATTTAGGCGTGCTGAACGTACCCAGAAAACTCTGGGGTTTTGTTGCTGAGAAAGCATCTTCAGGCTTTTGAAAAATGCCTGATCTTCTCAAAAATAAGTTAAAAAAAAAATATTAGATCTTTGAAAGCTCTTGAGGATGTTTATTGACTTCATTAAAATTATTATATAAAACAATTGGAAGGATTTTGTAGGGATAGAATAAATGGGAAGGGTTTGAAGCTCAAAGAGGGTAAATTTAGGTTAGATATTAGGAAGAAATTCTTTGCTCTGAGGGTGCTGAGCCCCTGGTTGCCCCCAGAAGATGTGGTTGCCCCATCCCTGGAAATGTTGAAGGTTGGATGGGGCTTGGAGCACCCTGGGCTGGTGGGAGGTGTCCCTGAGCATGGTGGGGTTGGAACTGGGTGAGCTTTAGGGTCCATTCAACCCAAAGCCTTCTTTGATTCTGTGATTTGATGAATTCTGCCCCTTTCTTTGTTTCCACCAAGTCTGAGTGGCCCGGAGAGGTGGTAGATGCTCCATCCCTGGAAACATTCAAGGTCAAGAGGGACAGGGCTCTGAGGAACAGATGAAGTTGAAGATTTCCCTTTTCATTGCAGGGATGACCCTCAAAGTTCTTTTCCAACTCAGATTTTTTGATGAGTGGCACAGTTGTACTGGGAAAAGTGATGCCACCACCAGGTCACATCCCTTGTAATTGACACTTGGTAAATGGGGGAAAATCTCTTCATTTTTACCCAGTGTCCTTTTTATCAAAACATTTTTTTCTCTCTTTATCCTTTTTTTTTCTGTGATATCAGGAATCTCTGATGGACTTTTCCTGGAAAGCTGAGAGAATTTGTCTTCATTTTCTGACCCTTTCCTGTGCTGGGTGCTTTGGATCTGAAAGCCAAGGTTACACAGCCAATTTCTTCCCTGACAGTCAAAGAGAAATACAAAATACTCTCGAGTGACCTCAAGAAATGGGAGGAAGGTCAGGAGATTTCAGGTGCAGACTCAGCTGTACTTAAATTTTTAAGTCCCCAGTTAAGTGGATGGTGTCATGACCCCTGAACACTTAGGAAGTATTGATAGAAAGAAAGCAATAGACTTTTGATTTATTGTTGCTCTTCATCTCCTGGTTCTTCTGCAAGTAAAACCAAGCACTGAGATTCCCAGGGTTTGATTATTAGTGAGAAATTTCTGATAAATCCTGGGGAGGTGGATGCTCAGCTCTCCTCCAGATGATAGGGTAGAGCATTTGCATCCCCTCCAACATGGCCAGAAGGTTGAGAGAGGGGATTCTCCCCCTCTACTCCTCTCTCCTGAGCTCCCCCCTGAAGCACTGCATCCATCTCTGGTGTCCTCAGCTCCCAAAGGACGTGGAGATCTTGGAGCCAGTCCAGAGGAGGCCATGGAGATGCTGGGAGGGTTGGAGCAGCTCTGGAGCCAGGGGGAAAGAGTTGGGGGTGTTCAGCCTGGAGAAGAGAAGGGGAGACCTTGGAGCAGCTTCCAGGTCCTGAAGGGGCTCCAGGAAATCTAGGGAGGGACTTGGGACAAGGGCCTGGAGGGATGGGATGAGGAGGAAGGGTTTCCATCTGCAAGAGGGGAGATTTAGATTGAATATTAGGGAGAAATTCTTTGGGGTGAGGGTGCTGAGCCCCTGGTTGCCCCCAGAAGCTGTGGCTGCCCCATCCCTGGAAGTGCTGAAGGTTGGATGGGGCTTGGAGCACCCTGGGCTGTGGGAGGGGTCCCTGACCATGGCAGGGTTGGCACTGGGTGGGACTGAAGGCCCCTTCCAACCCTAAGATTCTAGGATCAGCCCCAAGTTGCAGCTCAGTAGAAGGGAGGTGGAACCATCCCTGCTTTGCCTGATTCTCAGTGGTGAGGGTGGTGTAGGGCTGCTGGTTGGACCTGGTAGATCTTGAAGGTCTGTGAGGGTTCTTTGAGGTCAGATGTTAGGAAGAAATTCTTTGGGGTGAGGGTGCTGAGCCCCTGGTTGCCCAGGTTGCCCAGAGAAGCTGTGGCTGCCCCATCCCTGGCAGTGTTGAAGGTTGGATGGGGCTTGGAGCACCCTGGGCTGGGGGAGGGGTCCCTGACCATGCTGGGGGTTGGGACAAGGGGATCCTTAAGGTCCATCCAACCCAACCCATTCCATGACTCTAGAAGAGGTGCTCCAGCTCTCAGATCACCTCCATGGCCTCCTCTGGACTCACTCCATCAGCTCCAAGTCCTCTTTAGGAAGGTTCTAAGGAGACTTTGCCTTTCTTCCTGGAGCACCTGGGTTGTTGCAATCAAATGGCTCCAGGGAAAGTGGTTTCCTCCAGAAAACTCCTCCAACAGAATCCAGTCCTTGGCTTGAAAGTGATAAACAGTTATGATGAGATTTGGATCCTGTTGCCTCTCATCTTGCTGAATTGAAAGCTCAGGAAATTACAAAGTGCTGACACCACCCCCCCCCCCCATTCCCTCCTCCTCACCCTCATCCTGAAGAATCAGAATCTTATTGTTTGATGGGTTGAGTTTCTGGGGTGAAGGGCTGTGCTTCAAGATGAATAACACTAAATAACAGCCCGAGAAGGCAGCAAATATAGCTCTGGTTGTCAACGTGGAAGTCAGCTGTCTGCCTCTAATTGCAGAGATGTCAGGGAGCTGGGAATTTGTCAGCTGAATTTGAAGATTGTGGAACATTGCTTGGAGAATGTCTTTATTAAAAACTAAAGAAAAAACAAACCAACAAAAACCAAGCCAAAAAAACCCAAAAACCCCCAAAACATACTCAAAAGAAGAGCATCTTGGTGAGGTTGCTGGGGTTCTGGCCTAGATTTTTCATCTGGTGGTTGTTGTGTAAGATGTTGGGGGATATGTCAGAAAAGCACTGAATGTTTTAGGTGGGAAGGGACCTTAAAGATCATCTAGTTCAACCCCCCCTGCTCAGGACAGGGACACCTCCCAGTACACCAGGTTGAGTAGATCAGGGCAGGGTGGGAAAATCAGTTGATATGTGACCTTTCTGAGAGGATGAGTGAATCTGGACAGCTTGGCTGTGTTCCTCAGGCTTTCTCCCTCAGCTCTGATGCTCCTTGGTTCAGCTTTTCATCCCAAAGAGACTCTGGAACATGTTTCTGACCTTCAGCTGGAGGATTTTATGTCTCTCAGGGTCTTCTGTTCTTCTGCTCTCTACCTGAGAGGAGGTTGGAGGGTAGGGAGGTTCTTCTCTCTCAAGGCAGAAGATGAAGTCCAGTAGGTGTTGACAAACCTATAGTGGGAATCCTTGTTCCCCCAAGCTTTCAGATCTTCTAGAAGGATGAAGAATCTTAGAATAATAGAGTGATAGAATGGATGAAATTGGAAGGGACCTCAGAGCTCATCTCCAACCTCTCTGCCCTGGCCAGGGACACCTCTCATCCAGCCCAGGTTGCTCAAAGCCTCATCCAGCCTAGGCTTGAGCACCTCCAGGCAGAGGGCATCCACAGCTTCTCTGGGCAAGCTGTTCCAGGGTCTCAGCACCCTTGTACTGAAGAACTTCCTCCTAAGATCCTGTCTGAACCTCTTCAGCTTAAATCCCATCACTGGACACTCATAAAAAGTTCCTCTTCTCTCTTCTCCTCTCTTCTGTCTTCTGTCTTCTGTCTTCTGTCTTCTCTTCTCTTCTCTTCTCTTCTCTTCTCTTCCCTTCCCTTCCCTTCCCTTCCCTTCCCTTCCCTTCCCTTCCCTTCCCTTCCCTTCCCTTCCCTTCCTTCCTTCCCTTCCCTTCCCTTCCCTTCCCTTCTCCTCTCCTCTCCTCTCCTCTCCTCTCCTCTCCTCTCCTCTCCTCTCCACTCCTCTCCTCTCCTCTCCTCTCCTCTCCTCTCCTCTCCTCTCCTCTCCTCTCCTCTCCTCTCCTCTCCTCTCCTCTCCTCTCCTCTCCTCTCCTCTCCTCTCTTCTCCTCTCTTCTCTTTTCCTCTCCTTTCCTCTCTTCTCCCATTTTGTCCCCTTGTCCCATCACTGGACACTCATAACAAGACCTTCTCCCTCCTTCCTGTGGGTTCCCTTCAGGGATTGGGGGGCAGCTCTAAGCTCCCCTTGGAGTCTTCTCTTCTTCAAGCTGAACGATCCCAGCTCCCTCAGCCTCTCCAGTTCCTGGATCACCTTTGTGGCCTTCTTCTGAACTCATTCCAACAGATCTCTGCCCTTCCCATGGTGCAGACACCAGAACTGGACACAGTAGTGGAGGTGGGGGTCTCACAAGGGGGAAAATCACCTCTCCTGATCTGCCTTGATGCCTCCTAGGATAGAGTTGGCTTTCTGACCTTCTCGAGCCTCATGTTGAGCTTTTCCTTGAACACGAGTTGGAACTGGATGCCTGAAACCCTCCCATTTGTTGCTGGTTTTTTGGTTTGGTTTGGGGTTTTTTGGGTTTGTTGTTTGGGGTTTTTTGGGGTTTTTTTTTGGGGGGGGGGGAGGTTTTTCTCCCGGCAGGAAAGTGTCAGTGCACGTCCTGCAGATGATGTTCAGCACAGCCAAACTTTTCCAAGTCATGGGAGGGTGAACTCAGACAAGGTCAGGCTGGGTGCTGGCAACAAGCTTGGAGCCTTGGCTCAGCCTTTGTCTGCTCCAGTCCCTGCACAGAGGGTCCAGCCCTGGAGCTGAATGCCATCACCATGTGGGAACAAACAGCCCTTTTTTTTTTTTTTTTTTCCTTTAAATACAGTCAGAGGAGAGCTCGAGTGTGTGGGACAAGGGGGAGAGGCAGAGAGGATACTCTGCAAACCTCAGTCACTGCCTTTGGTGGCCAATGAGATGGAGCAGAACTAAATCTCCATGCAGGGAGTGAGCAGGCTTAGCTCTGCTTTTGGCAAAAGGACAGCAAATCTTCATGAAGTCCTACAGCATTGTGGTAGGAACAGGCTTCACTTTGCACAAATCCACTGCTGCTCTTCAGTTGTGATTAATTTAGGTTAGATGCCCACTGTAAGTCACTTCTCTTCTTCTCTTCTCTTCTCTTCTCTTCTCTTCTCTTCTCTTCTCTTCTCTTCTCTTCTCTTCTCTTCTCTTCTCTTCTCTTCTCTTCTCTTCTCTTCTCTTCTCTTTCTCTTTCTCTTTCTATTTTCTCTTCCTCTTTCTCTCCTCTCCTTCTCCTTCTCCTTCTCCTTCTCCTTCTCCTTCTCCTTCTCCTTCTCCTTCTCCTTCTCCTTCTCCTTCTCCTTCTCCTTCTCCTTCTCCTTCTCCTTCTCCTTCTCCTTCTCCTTCTCCTTCTCCTTCTCCTCCTTCTCCTTCTCCTTCTCCTTCTCCTCCTCCTCCTCCTCCTCCTCCTCCTCTTCCTCCTCCTCCTCCTCCTTCTCCTTTTTCCTCTCTCCTCTCTCATTTGGGTTGGTAAAGACCTTCAGGCTCATCAAGCCCAACTCTTTAGGAAGGACCAAAAAGGAGCAGCCTCTGGATCTGCCTTTTTTTCTTACCTTGGGGCAGCCTGCTGCACTCAAGCACTTTTGATGGTGGCTCTAGGAAGGTACAATCTGTCCTTCTCACACTCAGAGGTCTTGAGATACCTCAACAAGTTTGGGATGTGGAAGCCCATGATGAAAGGAGAGGTGTGAGGCTCCATCTGCATTTCCCAGCACGATTAAATTCAGGATCCCTGACCTTTATCTGAGAAGACAGCCTCTTGCCTTTGAGGTTTGGAGGAAACATTCATCCCAGCCTGGCTGCAGATTGCAGCAGTTGCCCCTTTTATTTGGGATCCTCTTCTACAAACCTCTGTTTGACAAGTCTCAAAAGTTTGTTGAAATCCAACAAATTGATAAGAGGGGCTTTAGGATTTGAGGGAAACCACTGGAAACTGCCTTTCCAGCTTTCCCTGGAAAATGGGAGTTTTAATGACCTTGTGGAATTCCCCTCTCTCCAGTGCCTCGCGTTTCAGTTGTCTTAAATCATTAAAAAGAAAGGGGGAAAAATAAAAAAAGAGCACAGGCTCTCCAAGCTCCTGCCAAGTAGGTCAGGCTTTTCCCAGTTGGACTGTTTGGGAAAAGAAGACATTATCCAGAGAGACTTTCTCCAAGTTGCTTGGTGAGCTGAAGACAGCTGGAGGCAGTGTAGTGGTTTCAAGAACAGTCTTTAAGTGTTAAGAACTCGTGTGGCCTAATCAGAGCCCGACTGAAATAAATCTTGGCAGAACTTGGCAAAGTAAATGACAGATTCCTGAATTCTGCAAAGCTGAGATGTGGCCCTAAAGAAAGAAAGAGTGGGCAATTGATGCTGCATAAAATGAGACAAAACTTACCTCCAGTGGTTTCAAGCTATTGAAAACCCCACCTGATGCAGCCCACAGGAGGAAAGAAGCCAAAAACCTGTAGTGGTTGTGGCACCATCGTGGGATTGTTTGGTTTTGGTTTTATTTTTGCATTTAAAAAGAAAGAAAAAAAACCAACAAGGCAGGAGTAGCACCATGGTATCACCATCATCTCCAACTTTAGGCTCAGAAGAGCAAATAAGCTGAAAGATAGAGATGAGACCTGAGAAGTTTTTTGCTGTGAGGGTGCTGAGGTTGCCCAGGTTGCCCAGAGAAGCTGTGGCTGCCCCATCCCTGGAAGTGTTGAAGGTTGGATGGGGCTTGGAGCAACCTGAGCTGGGGGAGGTGTCCCTGCCCATGGCAGGGGGACTGGAATTGGATGAGCTTTAGGGTCCCTTCCCACCCAAACCAGTCTGTGACTTGATGGTTCTATCACAAGGTGCTCTTTACAGAGTTAGCTTATGGGATCATGGTGGATGGAAAATCACAGAATGGTTTGGGCTGGAAGGAACCTTCAAAGATCATCTAGTGCAATTCTTCTGCAGCAAGCAGGAACATCAGATCAGGAACCAGATCAGGTTCCCCAGAGCCCTGTCCTTAGCATCACAGAATAACTTGGGTTGGAAAGGACCTTTGAAGGCCATCTAGTCCAACACCAGAGCAACCTGGGCTGGGGGGAGGTGTCCCTGCCCTGGAATTGGATGAGCTTTAGGGTCCCTTCCCACTCAAACCAGTCTGTGGTTCTATCACAAGGTGCTCTTTACAGAGTTAGCTTATGGGATCATGGTGGATGGAAAATCACAGAATGGTTTGGGCTGGAAGGAACCTTCAAAGATCATCTAATTCTGCAGCAAGCAGGGACATCTCCCACCAGATCAGGTTCCCCAAAGCCCTGTCCTTAGCATCACAGAATAATTAGGGTTGGAAAGGACCTTTGAAGGCCATCTAGTCCAACACCAGAGCAACCTGGGCTGGGGGGAGGTGTCCCTGCCCTGGAATTGGATGAGCTTTAGGGTCCCTTCCCACTCAAACCAGTCTGTGGTTCTATCACAAGTTGTTCTTTACAGAGTTAGCTTATGGGATCATGGTGGATGGAAAATCACAGAATGGTTTGGGCTGGAAGGAAGCTCCAAAGATCATCTAATTCTGCAGCAAGCAGGGACATCTCCCACCAGATCAGGTTCCCCAAAGCCCTGTCCTTAGCATCACATAATAATTAGGGTTGGAAGGGACCTTTGAAGGCCATCTAGTCCAACACCAGAGCAACCTGGGCTGGAGGGAGGTGTCCCTGCCCTGGAATTGGATGAGCTTTAGGGTCCCTTCCCACCCAAACCAGTCTGTGACTTGATGGTTCTATCACAAGGTGCTCTATACAGTTAGCTTATGGGATCATGGTGGATGGAAAATCACAGAATGGTTTGGGCTGGAAGGAACCTTCCAAGATCATCTAATTCTGCAGCAAGCAGGGACATCTCCCACCAGATCAGGTTCCCCAGAGCCCTGTCCTTAGCATCACATAATAATTAGGGTTGGAAAGGACCTTTGAAGGCCATCTAGTCCAACACCAGAGCAACTTGGGCTGGGGGGAGGTGTCCCTGCCTTGGAATTGGATGAGCTTTAGGGTCCCTTCCCAACCAGTCTGTGACTTGATGGTTCTATCACAAGTTGTTCTTTACAGAGTTAGCTTATGGGATCATGGTGGATGGAAAAATCACAGAATGGTTTGGGCTGGAAGGAACCTTCAAAGATCATCTAGTGCAATTCTTCCGCAGCAAGCAGGAACATCAGATCAGGAACCAGATCAGGTTCCCCAGAGCCCTGTCCTTAGCATCACAGAATAATTAGGGTTGGAAGGGACCTTTGAAGGCCATCCAGTCCAACACCAGAGCAACCTGGGCTGGGGGAAGGTGTCCCTGCCTTGGAATTGGATGAGCTTTAGGGTCCCTTCCCACCCAAACCAGTCTGTGACTTGATGGTTCTATCACAAACTGTTCTTTACAGAGTTAGCTTATGGGATCATGGTGGATGGAAAATCACAGAATGGTTTGGGCTGGAAGGAACCTTCAAAGATCATCTAATTCTGCAGCAAGCAGGGACATCTCCCACCAGATCAGGTTCCCCAAAACCCTGAATAGTTTGGGTTGGAAGGGACCTTTAAAGCCCATCCAGTCCAACACCAGAGCAGAGACATTTTCAAGGAAATGAGGTTGCTCAGAGCGCCATCCAACCTGACCCTGAATGTTTCCAGGTATGGGGCTTCTACCACCTCTCTGGGCAACCTGGGCCAGTGTTTCACCACCTTTAGCATAAAGAATTTCTTCCCTGTTTTTAGTCTAAAATACTGATTGAATTTAGGAGGAGAAGGTTGGTTTGTTGGCAGCAGGTTGGTGGTCATGGTTCAGGGGATGAAGGTGAGGTAGGGTGGAGAAATGTCACTGAGAAAGGGAGAATAAAACCAGTGGCTTTTAAAGAGGAGATGCCAAGCCATGGTATCTAACCCAGGTCAGCATCAACATCCCAGCATGCCTCTGACTTGAAAGCATAAAAGAGCTTCTTTCAGCAGCCCTAAAAGCAATCAGTAGAAAATAACTCATTTATGAAATGGGCACGTCTAGCTGGGAGACTCATTACACTCAGGATCCCTCCTCCGTTGTAATTTTTCTTTAATATTAAACTACTCGGGGTAATTTGTTACTCAGGAAATATTCTTTTTTTAGGCAGAAGATGACATTGGGGAGGAGAGCAAGGAGCATTAAAAATGGATTACACAGCCTCACTTCTTGACTGCTTTTGCCTGAGATATTTAATATGTGGGATCTCAAGATCTTGGGTTGGTTTCACCCTCTACCTGAGGCTGTTCTGGGCTTTTCCAAACTGCTTCTGTTTGGCCATGAATGGGGTTTTGCTTCGTTTGGCTTGGCAGAAGAACTTCTGCCTGTGTCAGGTCTCTTTTTGTCTTTCTTTAGAAACTGAGGACAGTTTTTCTTTGGAAACTGAGGACAATTTTTCTTTTGAAACTGAGGACAACAAGCCACCTGCTATTACAGAATTAATAAACGAGCTCACGCTTCCCCCTTTTTCTTTTTGCTTTTTAATTTCCTTCTTTTTTTTTTTTTTTAATAATTTTTTTCTCTGAAATAAGGCAGCTCTGAGGCAGGTCCTGCCATCTTCAAGCATCAGGATTAGGGCCCTGGAAGAAAGCATAGGGGAAATAAAACTCATGCAGCTGTTGGGCGGTCTCCTCCTGCTCCTAATTACTCTGCTCAGGTTCTTTGTGAGCAGGTTCAGTATTGTGAAGTGGGCTCTGAAGTGGGCAGGTTGCAAACTTTCAGCACAAAAAAAAAAAAAAAATAAAAGCTCAACCAAACCCAACAACAACAACAAAAAAGCAACCCCTTGTTTCCCATCTCAGCGTCACGTATTTAGGAGCCCAACTAATTAAGCTCTTCTGAAAGAAGCCGTCTGGCTCCAACACTCAGCTCCTCTGTGGCTTCTTTCTCTTGCAAAACCCCGGGGGAGGTTGGATTGGGGAGGGCAGTGCCATCACCCACACGGCTTGGGAGGGGAGGGCTCTCTGCCAGGCCCTCTTGGAGATTGCCTGCCCACTCTCTGCTCTCCTCGGGGAGGCAGGCGACGGGCTGGCGTTCTGCAGCCTGCCTGCAAAAAAATACAAAAAAAAAAAAAAGAAAACAAAAAGCACCCCAAATTAGACCCTTCAGCTGGATGCGGCGGCGTCAAGCAAAAGGAAAAAGAAAAGGAGAAGACTGGCCCTGAAGACTCAGCCCCGGAGGGATGATGTGAGATGGCAGATGAGGAGATGACGGGACGTCTCCGTGGAAGGAGGTGGGCATCAGGCTTGTAGATACAAGAACCTCCCGTGGCTGGTGGCACTGATAGCAGGTTTGAAAAGGGTGAATTTGACTTTTTTTTTTTCTCTTCTTTTGCTTCGCTGGGTTCTGTCAGGCTTCTTGGGAAGCTTTAGAGGATAAAAATGACCCCCATTGGAACTCGTCTTCTCTTGCTTCGGTGCCGCCCCAAAGGCTACCTGGTGCCACGCTGCTGGTAGCCAGGGCTGGCTGGAATTCATGGGCTTCCTTCTTTGTCAACAACCCAGCTGTTGTGAGAGAGCAGGGATGATGGAGGGAGGGGTCATCCAGAGTCTTTTTCCTTGGACAGATGGAGTTTTGTCAGCAGTTTTGACAGCAGAGGCTGATGGGCTTCTGGACCCGGCTTCACCACCGTGCCAAAAACCTCACAGAGCAATAAGTTGCCTGATTTGCTGATTATTTAGTGGGTTGGTGTCTGTATTGGGTTTTTTTGTTTTGGTTTGTTTGGTTTTTTTTTTTCCTGTTTTGATTAGGTTCACAGTTTAGGTTTCTGTGCTTAAAGTCAAGTAACAGAATGTCAAAAACTCCTTCGTACGCCTCGCGCTCACGTGGCCAACTCCTTGTAGACAACAACCACCGACGGGCAAAAGCAAACTTCAGAAGTAGTTAGGGACTATTAAACACTTCCCCTGGCAGGGAGAGGGACAGCCTTACCCTTTCTTGCTCTTTTTTTCCATCCTCACAAGCACTCAGAAGGGCTCAGAGGAACAGTGCCAGCTCTGTTCCCATCGCTGCGCAGACGGCGGATGCGGTCAAGGGCCACGGGTGACGGTCCTGGAGGCATCACCCATCCACACGTGGTCTTCTGAAAAGGGCCATACAGGCTCTGCCCAGCCCCAGGTCCTTCCCAGCATTGCTCAATCTGCTCTACCCTAATTTATTCTAATGAGGCAAGCTTTCATCTCTTCTTCAAGCTCCTGCACTGCAGGGGCTGAGTGTGTGTCACTGTCTGGGATGTGGCATCCTTTGCTTCGGAGAAGGAATGTTTTTCTTGGTGAGGTGCTTGGGCTGCAGGAGCAGAGGAATGAGCTCTTTTTGTGCTCTTTTTGTTTGTTTGTTTGTTTGTTTTGTCCTCTTAATTTCAGAGCCAAAGGTTTTTATTTGGTACTCTTAATCAAGAGAGGGTTTTGGTGCCATAATTAGAAACATGGGCTTAATGGGGATCCTGCAGAATGTAAATTTGCAGGGGGGGGAAAAAAAAAAAAATGTGAGTCAAACTTGGGAGACCAAAGCACTTCTGTGCTCTCTTAGTCTATTGTAATTAGGGGTGTGGTGCTTAAGGAATATTAATTAGCCCCATGGGCGAGGCTGAGGAGCCAGAAAAATGCTATTCCCCAGTGGGAGGTTTAGGGGTGGGTGAGAGTCAGAGCTGAGCTAAGCAAGCAGCAGGGAGCAAAGTTTGTTGGGGGAGGGAGGGTATCCCCCAGCCTCCTCCTTTGAAAACAAAGAAACAAACAAAATACAAAAATAATTTACACCAAAACCACATTCTTTAGACTTTCTTTAGCAGCTGGTTTTGCCAAAGGAGTTAAAATTGCCTCCATCACCCGTCTCCTCCCACCCCAACAAACCAAAAATGGTTGATTTAATTGCAACAGCTAATTGGAGAGGACTCGTAGCAAAGACAGAAACAGGGGGTTGGTTGGGGGCATCCTCAGAAGTCCTAAGTGAGCATTTGCTTGTCTGCTGGGCTGCTGCCTTAACCTGAGATCTTGGTGCCTTGGAAGACGCCGGTTCCATCCGCAGCACCCAGGCAAAGAGTCTCAGTTGCCACATCCCCCAGGACTTGCCAGAGGCACCTGGTTATCCTTAAAATATCTAAACTCTAGCTAAATTACCTCGTTAGTCCCTGGGAATCCTACAAGACTTCCTGGGGATGGATAAGGAGGCAGGAGCTGATCAGTCAAGGAGGAGCTGCTGAGGTGTTTGGTGAGCAAGCCCAGTAGGCAGCAGGTTGGGTTCATTGGTTGGGTGCCTAGGACAGCTGGAGCAGAGAAAAAAAAAAAAAACCTAAAAATAAATGGCTTTAAAGCATTTAAAAGAGAAGGCTGTGCCAATTAAAAGCAGCCTGATGCAGAAAGCAAAAAACCAGCCTGGTTAATGATGGTGGTAAACGCCGTGATCAGGAAGAAGGGAGAAATGATAGGGCAGAATTATCAATTAGTGACTCAGGAGATCAAAATGTCAGAGGGAGAAATTAGAAGCTAGCTTTGTGGCCAGCCAGCGTGCACAAAACTGGTTCCCTAACTGCAGGATGGGGCTGTTACTTGATGCAAGGGATTTACTTGTTGGTGATGCAGAAAATCCAGAAGATCTCTGCTTCCTCCAAGCATAATTTAACCTCGTGTTGTTTGAAAGAGAGAGATGGTGAAGTTCAGATGCATTTTTTAAAAAAAAATAATTATAATTTATGGCAAATCGTAGAATTATCAAATAGTTTGGGTTGTAAAGGACTTGAAAAACCATCTGGTCCCACCCCCTTGCCATGGGCAGTGATGATTTCCACCAGACCAGGTTGCTCCAAGCCCCATCCAACCTTCAACACTTCCAGGGATGGGGCATCCACAGCTTCTCTGGGAAACCTGGGCCAGGGTCTCACCACCCTGCTAAGAACTCCTTCCAATATCCAACCTAAATCTTCTCTCTTTCAGCTTGAAACTCTTGTCCTGGCATAGATCAGAAATAGAATCATAGAACAGCCCACAGTGGAAGGGATCAGATGGGAAAAAATGGACCTGGATCACGTGGTGACAGAAACTTGAGGAACTGGAAAAGAGATTTCACTTCTGTGGGTGGTTTGTTTCATCATTTTTTTCCCTTAGCCTTCAAATCAGGATTGGCATCCAGGCAGCCTTCACCTGCAGCTGCTCTGTTCTGGTGGACAACCAGTTCCAGATACCTTGAACAGAATATTTGAATTAGAAACTGGGCTCAGATTTTTGGACAGAGATCAGATTTTCCCGTTCCAAATGGGAAGAAATCTTTTCCTAAGAAAACAGCAGGATTTTAAAGCAGGAAGTTTTCAGTTTTTGGCTGTGGCACGTGAGATGATTACCCGTTTTTTGTTGTTTTTTTTTTTTTTAAGATATTCATTTCACTGTCAGCTGCTGGCTCTTTTCCTTGGGGATCTGGTTAACCCAGTTTCTCCTCCTGCAGTGGCTGCAGTAATTGAGATAAACTCCAGCCTGCCACACATGGTGGTGAAGCTTCCTTAGAGGAGCAAGTGAGGAATGATGGAAGGCAACCAGGGGATGGTAGACCTGCTGCTGCCACCGTGTCCCTCCTCTGCCAGATCTAAATTTGGCTGCAACATCTTCTTGAGAGCATCTGGGGTGGACAGGTTGAGCCTGGACCTCTGACAGAGTGGCTTTAGTCTCTTTAGACCATGCAGAGAAGGTCCTGTGAGGGTTGATGTGTCTTAGGTGGTGTGGGGGACCAACATCTCTTTCTCTTTGGTCGTTTTGGGTATAAAAGGGTAGATTCAAGTGAGACATTAGGAAGAAATTCTTCATAATGAGGGTGGTGAGGGACTGACCCAGGTTACCCAGAGAAGCTGCAGATGTTCCATCTCTGGAAGTGTTGAAGGTTGGATGGGGCTTGGAGCAACCTGGGGTGTTGGAAGATCTTCCTGATCATTGCTGGGGGTTGGATTAGATGATCTTTAAGGTCCTTTCCAACCCAAACCAGTCTGGGATTCTCCATACACAGATGCAGAGTGTGCCCATCCTATGGCAAGGTCAGGAATTGGAATCTTGGAGCAACTTGTTCTAAGTTGGATGTGTCCCTCTCCATGGCAGGGGGGTGGGAACTAGGTGGTCTTTAAGGTCACTTCCAACCCAAACCAGTTTGGGATTCTATGATAATGACTGATGAAGTGGTTTGGCCTTCCTGTAGATGGACCAAGGTTCCCTGAGAACCTTGAGCAGTGTCAAACACCATTAAATGTGGCAAACGAGCTTCGTGGAAAAAGGGAAGAGGTGTTACAGAATAGAATAGAATAGAATAGAATAGAATAGAATAGAATAGAATAGAATAGAATAGAATAGAATAGAATAGAATAGAATAGAATAGAATAGAATAGAATTGACTGGGTTGGAAGGGACCTCAGAGATCATCAAGTCCAACCCTTGATCCACTCCTGCTGCAGTTCCCAGCCCATGGCACTCAGTGCCACATCCAGGCTCTTTGGAAAGATCTCCAGACACGGAGAATCCACTACTTCCCTGGGCAGCCCATTCCAATGCCTGATCACCCTCTCCAGAAAGAAATTCTTTCTCATCTCCAACCTAAACCTCCCCTGGCACAACTTGAGACCCTGCCCTCTTGTCTTGCTGAGAGTTGCCTGGGAAAAGAGCCCAACCCCCCCCTGGCTCCAACCTCCTTTCAGGGAGTTGCAGAGAGTGATGAGGTCTCCCCTGAGCCTCCTCTTCTCCAGCCTCAACACCCCCAGCTCCCTCAGCCCTTCCTCCAGGAATTCTGCTGGATCCCTTCACAGCCTCCTTGCTCTTCTCTGGACCTGCTCCAGCACCTCAATCTCCTTCCTGAGCTGAGGGGCCCAGAACTGGACACAGGACTCAAGCTGTGGCCTCACCAGGGCTGAGCACAGGGGCAGAATCCCTTCCCTGGACCTACTGGCCACACTGTTCCTGATCCAGGCCAGGATGCCATTGGCCTTCTTGGCCACCTGGGCACACTGCTTGCTCATGTTCAGGTTCCTGTCACCCCAGACTCCAAGGTCCCTTTCTGTATGGCTGTTCTCCAACCACTCTGTGCCCAGCCTGTGTTGTAGTGCCTTAAGACATGTTGAGATCCCTTAATAGGTCTATTCTGAAGCAGTTAGTGCTGTGCTAATGGGGAGAAGCAAAGAACAGGAACTGGTTCCTCCAAGTGGCATGAAGGGCTCTAGACATTGTCCCTGTAGCTTCTTCTTCTCCACCTCTGGTGGCACCAGAGGAATAAATGATGACATTTGGTCAAGCTTTGCTTAGGTCTGTGTTCTGCTCTCATCAGGTCTGTGTTCTGCTCTCATCTTCTCCAGAAGTTACTGCTTTACATCTGTCCTCTTCCACATGGGCTTCCCAACCAGAACAAGCAGTTCCTGGGATGCATCCCCAACAAAAATCCCAGAAGGACAACTTGAAAGTCTTGCCACTGCTTGGAGACTTTGTTCTCCAGGACCTGCTGGCTGCTGCCTCAGCTGCATCTCCATAAAAATGCTGCTCTGCAGCTCTTGCACAAAGGCAGATGCACATTTTTTCTTGTCTGAAGGCAAGACACCTCTTGGTGTCACACACTTCTGGACCTGGAGACTTGAAAGACCATCGTAGAAAGCACTGAGCTACCTTTCCAGGCAGCAAACCATGGCCAAAAAAACCCAAAAACTTGTGGATTTCAGCTTTTTTCTGGCTGCTTCTAAACATGTTCCTTTTCATCCCTGCTGCAGCCACAAAAGAAGTAATGGTGGAGAAGAGAGGGTCATGAGCATGTCCAATCTTCTGAAGTATCTCAGGCACTTGCTGCCACCTGATATAACTAGAAAGATTTCAGCAGTTTATTAGAATAAACTGTGTGTGCACCCTGAAGATGAGCAGGTGTCTTCAGTGCTGGTCCATAGGCATTTGGAATTAATTTGGGAGGATTTCTTTCATGCCTGGGCTTGACACGAAGGTGAATTGGACTTCCCTTGGCCAGGAGACACCAGGGCATGAGCCTGGTCAAGTCTTCACTACCTTTCTTGCCTTCTTCTGGAATGTCTAAACCACAAAAAGCAGAGGGAAAGGGAGGCTAAAAGGAAGTGTTTTGCATGTGGTTGCATAATGAAGCTGCAGAACATTAAGGATTAAACAACCTGGAGAATCCTGGAAGTTTACCAGGGTATGAGAGTTCCCGTCATCCAAAGGCTGGAGAAATTGTTCTGGAAACACTGGTTGTCATTATGCTTTCTAGCACAGAGCTGAAGCTTTCTAGGAGTTCTTGGAGCAAGTTCAGAGGAGGCCTTGGAGATGCTGGGAGGGTTGGAGCAGCTCTGGAGCCAGGGGGAGAGACTTGGGGATGTTGAGAGGAGAGGAGAGGAGAGGAGAGGAGAGGAGAGGAGAGGAGAGGAGAGGAGAGGAGAGGAGAGGAGAGGAGAGGAGAGGAGAGGAGAGGAGAAGGAGGAGAAAGAGAAGGAGAAGGAGAAGGAGAAGGAGAAGGAGAAGGAGAAGGAGAAGGAGGAGAAAGAGAAGGAGAAGGAGAAGGAGAAGGAGAAGGAGAAAAAGAGAGAAAAAGAAAAGAGAAAGAGAAAAGAAAAGAAAAAAGAGGAGGGGAGAAGGAGAAGGTGAAGAAGGAGAAAGAGAGAAGGTTCTGGGGAGACCTTGGAGCACCTTCCAGTGCCTGAAGGGGCTCCAGGAAAGCTGGGGAGGGACTTGGGACAAGGGCCTGGAGTGATGGGATGAGGGGGAAGGGTTTCCAGCTGCAAGAGGGGAGATTTAAATTGTATATTAGGGAGAAATTCTTTGGGGTGAGGGTGCTGAGCCCCTGGTTGCCCCCAGAAGATGTGGCTGCCCCATCCCTGGAAGTGTTGGAGGTTGGATGGGGCTTGGAGCACCCTGGGCTGCTGGGAGGTGTCCCTGACCATGGCAGGGGGGTTGGAACTGGATGAGCTTTAAGGTCCCTTCCAACCCAACCCATTCTAGGATTCTAAGATTATGATTATTAATTTTTTTTTTCAGGATAGATGGGACCATTTGGCCACAAAAATGAGGAGAAGGATTTTAATTCTGAGGGGGTTGGGATTCTTCAGCCCAGAGAAAGCTCCAGGGAGACCTTCTTGTGTCCTCTCAATAATTAAAGGGGACTTAGAGATGGGGACAGAATGTTTGGTAGGGCTTTTGCAGTAGGACAAGGGGTGATGGTTTAAAGAGGTGAGATTTAGAGTACATCTAAGGAAGAAATTCCTTACACTGAGGTTGGTGAAACCATGGCCCAGGTTGCCCAGAGAGGTGGCAGAAGCCCCATCCCTGGGAACATTCCAGGTCAGGTTGGATGGGGCTCTGAGCAACCTGATTTGGTTGAAGATTTCCCTGCTCATTGCAGAGGGGTTGGATTTGGGGACCTTCAAAGGTCCCTTCCAACCCAAACCCTTCGTTGAGTCTGTGGACTTGACCAGAAACCACCAGGTTTGCTCCTGCTGCTGCAGGACCAGGAGAAACAGACAATAAAAGGATGGCACTAGGTGAAAAATCCAGCAAAGTAACAATGGGATGTGGGGAAAGCAGAGCCAGGGATGTTTTGGCTTCATAGAATTATAGAATTGACTGGGTTGGAAGGGACCTCAGAGATCATCAAGTCCAACCCTTGATCCACTCCTGCTGCAGTTCCCAGCCCATGGCACTCAGTGCCACATCCAGGCTCTTTGGAAATATCTCCAGACACGGAGAATCCACTACTTCCCTGGGCAGCCCATTCCAATGTCTGATCACCCTCTCCAGAAAGAAATTCTTTCTAATCTCCAACCTAAACCTCCCCTGGCACAACTTGAGACCCTGCCCTCTTGTCTTGCTGAGAGTTGCCTGGGAAAAGAGCCCAACCCCCCCCTGGCTCCAACCTCCTTTCAGGGAGTTGGAGAGAGTGATGAGGTCTCCCCTGAGCCTCCTCTTCTCCAGCCTCAACACCCCCAGCTCCCTCAGCCCTTCCTCACAGGACTTGTGCTGGATCCCTTCACAGCCTCCTTGCTCTTCTCTGGACCTGCTCCAGCACCTCAATCTCCTTCCTGAGCTGAGGGGCCCAGAACTGGACACAGGACTCAAGCTGTGGCCTCACCAGGGCTGAGCACAGGGGCAGAATCCCTTCCCTGGACCTGCTGGCCACGCTGTTCCTGATCCAGGCCAGGATGCCATTGGCCTTCTTGGCCACCTGGGCACACTGCTGGCTCATGTTCAGCTTCCTGGCAATCCAGACTCCCAGGTCCCTTTCTGCCACTCTGTGCCCAGCCTGGAGCTCCCCATGGGGTTGTTGTGGCCAAAGTGCAGGACCCAGCACTTGGCCGTGTTGAACCTCATCCCATTGGGATCATCCCAACTCTCCAGTCTGTCCAGGTCCCTCTGCAGAGCCCTCCTGCCTTCCAGCTGAAAACCTTTGCCAGAGCTCAGCTGCCTTCCCATGGGGTGTCTGAAAAAGATGCTGCAAGGAAAGGGTGTGATGGGGATGCAGGACTTCTTCCCCAATGAGGAGTCTGAGGGAAAACTCTGTTGAAGTTGAGCATTTGCCTTGCTAGAAAAATCCTTCTGAAAGTCCTTCTGGGAAGGGGCTTTTTGCAAGGGTATGGAGGGTTAGGATGAAGGGGGGGGAATGGTTTCCAGCTTGAAGAGGGGAGGTGGAAATGAGATATTAGGGAGAAATTATTTGGTGGGAGGGTGGTGACACCCCGACCCTGGTTGCCCCATCCCTAGAAAAATTGATCAGGTTGGATGGGGCTTGGAGCAACCTGGGCTGGTGGGAGGTGTCCCTGCCCATGGCAATGGGGGGTTGTTCTTGAAGGTTCCTCCAAGCCAAGCCATTCAATGACTCTGTGAAGTGTCTGTGTGCCCATTTGCATCTTCCCCTGTGTGATTCCTAAAGAGTTAAACTTGATCTGGAAGGCTGTGGCTTTGAGGGGATGGCAAAGAGCAGGCATAAATTGTGGGGGAAGCCTGACAAGTCAGGACAAGATGCTGGGAACAGCCAGTAGGACACCATTTTTTCAGAGTTTTGGATTGACTGCCTGCTGGGCATGAGCTGAGCTGAAGCCAGGAGCTGTGCCTGCCTGCAAAAAAACTCTGGAGGCTGAAAACACCCCAGGCTTCAGCAGCTCTGGTTCTTCTCACGGTGACCAAGAGAGGTTGTTCAGCCAGATCCTGTCATGCTGATCATCTTCTAAGTTCTCTTCATGTCCTCTCTGCTACGTGGCTGGGAAAATTATCTTGGAATAATGGGAAATCTGTTGAAGACCTCAGTGCCCTCTTCAGTCCATCTTGCAACCAGGTTCTTCTGCATGGCAGTGTCCTTGCTGCTAGAACCAAAGCTTAGCCTGATAAAAGATGGAAATTTCATGAAGCTGCAAAGGTTTAAACAGGGTTTTCTGGCTTGTTTTTTTTTTTTTTCTTTACTTGCTCCCTGTCTGTGCAACAGCAAAGGAAAAGCAGAGATTGATGCTGGGCTGCAACCTCGGTTGAACCAGGACGTGACCCCTGATGAGGTGCAGAGTAATGTTTGGGGAACAACCTGGGAAAGAAAAACAAAATAAAAAGAAAACAAGCAAAAAAAGTATTTAAAAAATAATAAAGAAAAAAAAAACAACCCAGAAGACCAACAGTGGGGTGTTGAGTGATGTTCTGGCAGCTGCCCAAGTCGTCTGTCTGGGGGAGCTGGCTCCCCTCCACACCATGTGCTTCTTCAAGATCCTTCACTGGCAAATGAAACCCCAGCACTGGAGTGTTTTCCAGCCCAATCTGTTCCTCTCTGGAAACCCAGCCCAGACACTCACTCCATTTTTTTACCCCGGGCTGGCCAGTATGTGCTGGATAAACAAAAGCAGAAACTCTTGTTGTGGGGAGCTTCATGGAGGCTCCTTGAGCTCCTAGACCTGAGCAAATGAAACTTGGCACGGGCTCAGTTTTCTCCTTTTGTCTTCCCGAAGAATAAAAACCAGTTGTGAGCCACCAAGGGAATGTTTGGATGAGTTTTCAGGAGATTAGAAGAGTGTCTTGCCAACTTTATGGGTGCTGCAGAGGAAACATTCCTCTGCGTTCCCACCCCGAGAAGCTATGTTGTCTCTTCAGATACCCAGAGAAGTGGCTTAGATCCCAGGAATCTCAGCGTGGTTCAGCTCCAGCAGCACTATCAGGGCAATTTATCTGGCTAATTTTAGTGAAATATGTTATTAAATGGATTAAGGTAATTAAACGTTGTTCTCATTAATGGCTTATATGATAACATGGCCTGCCACGAGGGCCCTTCTTATCTGAGACCTCAGTGGAACAAATCAGGACCCACCAAAGATGATGTTTATCATTGGAGAGGCAGCGTGATGTCATCTTTTTTTTAGCCCTACATTAGGATCAAAACCTCAGGCTTTATGTTTCAGAAGTGTTTGCTTTTAGTTCTGTGGCGGGGAGTCAGGAATTTCATAGCAGAGTGGGGTTTTGCTTTTCACCTTTTGGGTCAAAGCAGTTCACCATCTTGGTGAATCACCAAGATCATCTTGAATTCACCTTCTTGGAGGAAAACACTGGATGTCACCCATCTTCTAAGAAGAAAACCAAGTTCTTGTGCAGCTGAGTTACTGCAGGAGATGTGATAGCCAGAGAGGATCCATGCAAAGGAGGAGGCTCCAAGGAGACCTTAGAGCATCATCCAGTGCCTGAAGGGGCTCCAGGAAAGCTGGGGAGAGACTTTAGAGAAGGACCTGGAGGGATGGGATGAGGGGGAAGGGTTTCCAGCTGCAAGAGGGGAGATTTAGATTGTATATTAGGGAGAAATTCTTTGGGGTGAGTGTGCTGAGCCCCTGGTTGCCCCAAGAAGTTGTGGCTGCCCCATCCCTGGAAGTGTTGAAGGTTGGATGGGGCTTGGAGCAACCTGGGCTGGTGGGAGGTGTCCCTGTCCATAGCAGGGGGGTTGGAACTGGATGAGCTTTAAGCTCCCTTCCAACCCAACCCATTCTAGGATTCTAAGATTCTAGGATCAGCCCCAAGTTGCAGCTCAGTAGAAGAGGTGGAACCATCCCTGCTTTGCCTGATTCTCAGTGGTGAAGGTGGTGTAGGGCTGCTGGTTGGACCTGATGGAACTTGAAGGTTTGTGAGGGTTCTATGAGGTCAGATGTTTGGAAGAAATTCTTTGGGGTGAGGGTGCTGAGCCCCTGGTTGCCCCCAGAAGCTGTGGCTGCCCCATCCCTGGCAGTGTTGAAGGTTGGATGGGGCTTGGAGCACCCTGGGCTGCTGGGAGGTGTCCCTGACCATGGCAGGAGGGTTGGAACTGGATGAGCTTTAAGGTCCCTTCCAACCCATTCTAAGATTCTAGGATCAACCCCAAGTTGCAGCTCAGTAGAAGAGAGGTGGAACCATTCCTGCTTTGCCTGTTTCTCAGTGGTGAAGGTGATGTAGGGTTGCTGGTTGGACCTGATGGAACTTGAAGGTTTGTGAGGGTTCTATGAGGTCAGATGTATGGACGAAATTCTTTGGGGTGAGGGTGCTGAGCCCCTGGTTGCCCAGGTTGCCCAGAGAAGCTGTGGCTGCTCCATCCCTGGCAGTGTTGAAGGTTGGATGGGGCTTGGAGCACCCTGGGCTGGTGGGAGGGGTCCCTGACCATGGCAGGGGGGTTGGAACTGGATGAGCTTTAAGGTCCCTTCAAACCCAACCCATTCTAGCATTCTAAGATTCTAGGATCAACCCCAAGTTGCAGCTCAGTAGAAGAGAGATGGAACCATCCCTGCTATGCCTGATTCTCAGTGGTGAAGGTGGTGTAGGGCTGCTGGTTGGACCTGATGGATCTTGAAGGTTTGTGAGGGTTCTATGAGGTCAGATGTATGGACGAAATTCTTTGGGGTGAGGGTGCTGAGCCCCTGGTTGCCCAGGTTGCCCAGAGAAGCTGTGGCTGCCCCATCCCTGGCAGTGTTGAAGGTTGGATGGGGCTTGGAGCACCCTGGGCTGGTGGGAGGTGTCCCTGTCCATAGCAGGGGGGTTGGAACTGGATGAGCTTTAAGCTCCCTTCAAACCCAACCCATTCTAGCATTCTAAGATTCTAGGATCAGCCCCAAGTTGCAGCTCAGTAGAAGAGAGGTGGAACCATCCCTGCTTTGCCTGATTCTCAGTGGTGAAGGTGGTGTAGGGCTGCTGGTTGGACTTGATGGATCTTGAAGGTGTGTGAGGGTTCTATGAGGTCAGATGTTTGGACAAAATTCTTTGGGGTGAGGGTGCTGAGCCCCTGGTTGCCCCCAGAAGCTGTGGCTGCCCCATCCCTGGCAGTGTTGAAGGTTGGATGGGGCTTGGAGCACCCTGGGCTGGTGGGAGGTGTCCCTGTCCATAGCAGGAGGTTTGGAACTGGATGAGCTTTAAGGTCCCTTCCAACCCAACCCATTTTAGGATTCTAAGATTCTAGGATCAGCCCCAAGTTGCAGCTCAGTAGAAGAGGTGGAACCATCCCTGCTTTGCCTGATTCTCAGTGGTGAAGGTGGTGTAGGGCTGCTGGTTGGACCTGGTAGATCTTGAAGGTGTGTGAGGGTTCTATGAAGTCAGATGTTTGGAAGAAATTCTTTGAGGTGAGGGTGCTGAGCCCCTGGTTGCCCCCAGAAGCTGTGGCTGCCCCATCCCTGGCAGTGTTCGAGGTTGGATGGGGCTTGGAGCACCCTGGGCTGGTGGGAGGTGTCCCTGACCATGGCAGGAGGGTTGGAACTGGATGAGCTTTAAGGTCCCTTCCAACCCAACCCATTCTAGGATTCTAAGATTCTAGGATCAGCCCCAAGTTGCAGCTCAGTAGAAAAGAGGTGGAACCACCCCTGCTTTGCCTAATTCTCAGTGAAAGGACTGCTGGTTGGACTTGATGGATCTTGAAGGTGTGTGAGGGTTCTATGAGGTCAGATGTTAGGAAGAAATTCTTTGGGGTGAGGATGCTGAGCCCCTGGTTGCCCCCAGAAGCTGTGGCTGCCCCATCCCTGGCAGTGTTCGAGGTTGGATGGGGCTTGGAGCACCCTGGGCTGGTGGGAGGTGTCCCTGAGCATGGCAGGGGGGTTGGAACTCCATGATATTTAAGGTCCCTTCCAACCCAAACCAGTCTGGGATTTGTTTAAAAGGAAACTATATAAATCTGTACGTGTACTTTCAGGGCTCTTGACAACCTCGGCATCGCTTTTGCTCAGCGGGATGCAGGGAACACTTCTCTCTGAGGGTGCCCAGCAGCAGGCAGAGCTGGCAGGAAACTAAAAAAACCTCGAATAGCTCAAGCTGAATGAAAAAGCCAGGAGGTTTGAGGCCTCTTTTTTTTTTTTTTTTTCCTTTCTTTTTGCCTTTTGTTTTAGTACCAAATTAGCAAAGCGGCGCTCGTTGATTTCGGCTGTAGCTCTCCTGGAATTTGGAAGGAGGAGGAGGAACAAAAGCAAGCTGCTAGCAGTCTGTCATTTTGAAACCAGTGTGTGGCTGTTGACAAATAGTTCTGTAGTTATGGTGATGCACCAGCCCACTTCCAGACTCTGAAGAAGGGGATTTTAATGGCAGGTTTCTGTATTGATTTTATTTTTTCCCCCCCACTTGGAAATAACGCAGCGAGACCTCTGAAGAATTACGATCCTTCGAGGTGTCAAACACTCAATTTTCATATGCCTGGTTGATTCAGGCAACACTTCTTAAAGGGTTGAGCACAAAGTCTCCATAAATGATGTCAGCAGCTGGGTCTGAGGATGCAGCTCTGGTGAAACACCCACTGCTGGGCTCACCCAGCCACCTTCTTGGGTCTTGGAGACTTCAAGGATGTCTAAGGTTTAAGGCAGAACTGAAACACTTCAACCTCTTCTCCTGCCTTGCTTCAGAAGCTGTGGAGCATCTCTTAGAGGGAAAGGTTTCATCTCTTGGAGGAGAAGGTTTCATCTCTTGGAGGAAAAGGTTTCATCCCTTGGAGAAAAAGGTTTCATCTCTTAGAGGAAAAGGTTTCATCTCTTGGAGAAAAAGGTTTCATCTCTTGGAGAAAAAGGTTTCATCTCTTAGAGGAAAAGGTTTCATCTCTTAGAGGAAAAGGTTTCATCTTTTGGAGGAGGTTTCATCTCCTAGAGAAGGTTTCATCTCTTGGAGGAGAAGGTTTCATCTCTTAGAGGAGAAGTTTTCATCTCTTAGAGGAAAAGGTTTCATCTCTTGGAGAAAAAGGTTTCATCTCTTGGAGGAGAAGGTTTCATCTCCTAGAGAAGGTTTCATCTCTTGGAGGAGAAGGTTTCATCTCTTAGAGAAAAAGGTTTCATCTCTTAGAGGAAAAGGTTCCATCTTTTGGAGGAGAAGGTTTCATCTCTTGGAGGAGAAGGTTTCATCTCTTGGAGGAAAAGGTTTCATCTCTTGGAGAAAAAGCTTTCATCTCTTAGAGGAGAAGGTTTCATCTCCTAGAGAAGGTTTCATTATGTCCTTGGTGTGGTTGGAGCCTTGATGTTCCACGTGGAGATACCCCCAGCTCCAAGGGGACAGAACAGAGGGGTACATGGAGGAGTCATAGGATCATGGAATGGGTTGGGTTGGAAAAAGATCATAGAGTTCCAAACCCTCTGAATGGGCAGGGACACCTCCCACCAGCCCAGCTTGCTCCAAGCTCCATCCAACTTGGCCTTGACAGGGAAACATGGCATTGATTGGGCTGGAACTCCTGTGCTGCAAGTTTTCCATCTCCCATCTAGGGTAAGAACTGAGGCTTTGAGAAGGTGGTGGTGGTGTCCATCATCTTTAACTGGGGTTTTATTTTGAGGTTTGTTGGGTTTTTGGGGAGGATGATTTTCCCCAGTTGCAGAAAGATTGGAAATTTGCTGTGTTCCCCTCTTACATTTCTTCCTTTTTTTTTTTTTGTCCAGTTTGGAGATGGAAATTTCCTTTTCTCTTGTACACAGAGGCCTCTGGGAAGCTCCTGAGATACCAACATTTGAGATTTTTAGCAGGGAGCAGCATTCCTCATCCAACCTGACCATCCAGGCCAAGTTTTGAGGACTATCCTACGGTCTCCACATTTCCCTGTCCAAGGGTGTGAGCCTTAGGAATCCACTGTTTCTGCTTCTTGGAAAGAGCAAATGCTCTCCCACCTTCCAAGTCTCTCTTCCCGTGATTGGTTTTTGGGTTTGGGATGAGGTTGTGCTCTTTGGGCAGGTTTCCTTTTCCAAAGGTTGTTCCAAGAACAGGAGAAACACGAAAGCCTTGGGTTCTGCATCGTTGGTTTTACCCAATTCTTGGATGAACGTAGCAATTTCAGGTGAAATGTTGTTTATTGACCTCCCTGATTCATTTCTCAAAGTTAAATATCCGAGTTTTAGTTCATGGACAGGCAGAAAAAAACCAGAAAATGTATTTCTGGCATTCTGGTTTTTTTAAGTTCCATGGTTATTTAGAGCTGCCTTGCGATGGTTGGATTTATCCTTAAGATTTTTCCCTAAGAGAGAGGAAAATGCAGTTTTTGCTCACAGGTTTTGCTGCCTGCACTTCATAAAAATTGACTTTATCACCTCATCCAAGAGAACTCGTGGAAAGTCTTCGAAAAGAGGTGATCTGCTCTGCTCCAGCACTATTTTTTTGTTCTTTGGAGGGAGATTGGGCAGTTGACTTCCTCTAAAAGCAGAGTGATGGGGTGTGGGGCTGATGGAGAACAAGGAGAAGGTTGGAAGCCTGGTGCTTGCTTTACAGTTGGTTGGATAAGTTAATAAAACAGTTTCCAGGTGCTTTCTTCAAGTATTTCCTCATTCATGGGGCTTTTAGGTGTGAGGAGGTGAGCACGCTGGAGGTAGGAATCCAGGACTGGTTTTTAGTACCGTCTCTCATCCAAACAGGTTAATCCACTTTGCTTGCCTGATTTTATCATTTCAGAAACGAACTGGGGTTTTGGGGTTGAGCAGGAATATTTGGTTTCATTGATTCTAGCCAACAATTACAGGTTGGGGGGTGCATGGATTGAGAGCAGCCCTGAGGAGGAGGAGTTGGGAGTGTTGGGCGAGGAGAAACTCAACGTGAGCTGGAAGCCCAGAAACCACCCATGTCCTGGGTTGTATCCTCACCAGTATGAGCACCAGGGCCAAGGAGGGGATTTTCCCCAAAGGGAGAAACCCCTCTGAGTCCAATTCTGGGGTTCTCAGCACCAGAAGGACACAGAGCTGTTGGAGAGAGTCCAAAGGAGGTCATGGAGATGCTGGGAGGGCTGGAGAAGCTCTGGAGCCAGGGGGAGAGAATTAGGGGTGTTCAGCCTGGAGAAGAGAAGGCTGCAATGGGGGGAACTTTACCTGAAGGAGCTCCAGGAAAGCTGGGGAGGGACTTTGGAAAAGGTCCTGGAGTGATGGGATGAGGGATGATGGCTTCAAACTGGAAGAAGGGAGATTGAAGTCAGACATTAGGAAGAAACTCTTGAGTATAAAACCATCACCCCTTGTCCTGTTACCACAGGTCCTGCTAAAAGTTTGTCCCCATCTTTTTGGGGCTCCCTTTAAATACTGAAAGGCCACCAGAAGGTCCCCCCCCTTTCAGCCTTCTCTTCTCCAGGATGAACAAACACAACTCTCTCATCCTGGCTCCGGAGCAGAGCTGCTCCAAACCTCCCCATCATCTCTGGGGCCTCCTCTGGATTGGTTCCAACATCTCCCCGTCCTTCTGGTGGTGGGAAGGGGGAGACAGGGAACAACCTGCTTTTCTAAACTCACTTTTAAATCACCCAGGGCAGCCTGACTGACAGGTTTCACACCAACTGTGCCGAGCGATCGGGTTCTGGCGCCGGGGCACGCTGGGATGATTTATCATCACGGGACATATGGCCAGGGTTTGGGTTTTTGTCCCTGCTTGTGTTGGGGAGCAAGCATCCAGGCTGTCTTGGTTTTTTCCATCTTGTTTTTATTTTTGGTTTTGTTTGGTGCTGTTTGGGGAGGGGAGAAAAAAAATAATGGGGGGGGTGTTGGATTTAGGAGCTTGGGTGGGTGAGTGGTGAGGAGGAGAAACTCAGTCGTAAGTTTTGCTCCAGGCTTTCTGCAAAGGTTTTGGGTTTTGGTGGGTTTATTTTTTGTTTGTTTGGCTTTTTGGTTGTTTTTTGGTCAACCTGCTGGCAGCAAGAGCTTCTCCCTGCTGCTCAGCTTGGGAAGGGGGTGGGAGGCGTTTTGCTAAACGAGATTGGTCTCCTCAGTGCTTTGAAGCGAGGAGCACTCCGTGTTTTTATCTCCTCATCCTATAAATATCACTGTCGGGAAGAGGAGGGGGGGGTGTTGCTTCCTAATGTTTTTTTCTTCCTATTGGAGAGGTGATGTGATATTCAGGGGGGTAGCAAGCTCTTTGCTGGCAGTCTCTCTGCTGTTATTCAGGAAGGTCATCTCATCTTACGGGGCTCTAATTGCTCCCAATCATCACAGGGATTCATTTTTAAATAATTTTTTTTTTTTTTTTTAGGGTCAAACTCATCCAGTTGGCTTAACACCAACTGCAAGGGGTTAAATGGAGTTGAGGGAACAAAGTTTGCTTGTTTGGGTCAAGTCACCATCCCTCCTCCTCCTCCTCACCCTTGGCTTTCTCCCCTTGTCACCAGCGCAGCCGCCATGGGAAATCAAAAATGATGTCAGGGCCATAACAGGTGGCTCCTTTTTGGCCTCAAAAATGGGACCAATCACCTGCTCACAAGCAGCTGCCTCCTCCAGCCCTGCTCTGACTTCAGACAAAGTCGTTCTGCCTGGCTCCTGGAGGAAAAAAAAAAAACAAAAACCCACAAAAAATCCCTTTATGACCTTGCTTGGTATTTGCGAGGCAGACACTTGACCCCAGTGCCAGTGTTTAATCTCACTCTGGCAAAGCCCAACACATATTTTACTTTCTATGTCAGATCTGGTCTTTCTCAGGCCTCCTGTTTCTTCAGTATTAAAAAAAAAAATAAATTATATTAAAAAAAAAACAAAACACAGGGCATTCTGTCAGACTTGCTTTCCACAACTTGGTTTAGCAAACCCCTGAAACCACCCTTTGGCTGCCAGTTTTTTCCTTGCTCACCAGCACCAGCAAATCTTTTTCCTCCTGGTGATGTTCATCACGGGAGCTCTTGTGGGATCACAGATTTTTCACAAGAAGCCAAGCACCGTGTACAATTCAATATTAAAAATGAAACGAAACATTTCAGGGTGTGTATTTGCTGTAAACTGCTTTTAAGTTCCTCACGTTGCATCTCGAAGATGGCACTAACCTCCTCTGCTCCCACAGGGCTTGAATTAGCCAAGAAGTGTGGACTTTTAGTGCTTTGAGGGGATTATTGTTCTTTTTTATTGCTGTTTTCAGACCTCTTGGTGACCTGGGCTTTTGCAGTGACCGTGAGACATAAGAGCAGGGTCATCAATTTCCTCCTTTTTTAAGGTCACCAGTGTCAGTCTGTCACTTTGGGCTTGCAATCCCCATCCACACTTGAGGCTGTTTTGTTGTTGTTGTTTTTTTTTTTAATTCCCATCCAGGCTTCACCATGTGCAGTTTTGAAGGAGAAATCTTTTTTTTCCTCCCCCATCAGGATTGGCTCAAATTAAAATTCTGGCTGCATCGACCTGAAGTTTTTCTTTATCAGTGAGTTCCCAAGTAGGAGCTGAAGGAAAGGGTGAGTTTAACACATGGTTGGAATTCAGCAGCTGCCACCATCTGTGCAGGAATTCCTTCCTCCTCCTCCTCCTCACCCTCACTGCCTGCCCAGCTGCCAGATAAGAGCTTTGCCCCTAACTCAGCTTTTTTTTCCCTCGAAATAAGACCTGGCTCACATCCTTAGGGATGCTGATCCTCCTGTCCCCACAGCTCAAGGATATAAGTCACAGAATCATGGAATCAAGTGGTTTGGGTTGGAAGGGACCTTTGAAGGTCATCGACTCCAACCCCTCTGCCATGGCCAGGGACCTCTCCAAGCAGATCAGGTTTCTGAGCTCCCATCCAACCTGGCCTTGGATTTTTCCAGGGATGAGGCATCTCCCACCTCTTTGGGCAACCTGGACCCAGGTCTCATCACCCTCATCACAAAATATTTCTTCCTTATCAATCCTCCACCCACGTTGTGGATCTTGGAGTTTGTCCATTTCTCTTCGCCCTGAAGCAGATTTGGGGTTTTTTATTTTATTTTTTTCTCCATTTTTTTTTTAAAAAAACAACTTTTAGTTTTAGAATCATGGAATATTTGAGGTTGGAAAGGACTTTAAAGATCATCTAGTCCCACACCCTACCATGGGACATCTCCTACTATCCTGGATGAGCTCCAGGCCCCATCCAACCTTCAACACCACCAGGGATGGAGCAGCCACAGCTTCTGGGGGCAACCAGGGTCTCATCACCCTCACACCAAAGAATTTCTCCCCAAGATCTAACCTCCATCTCCCCTCTTGAGGTTTGAAACCATTCCTCCTCATCCAACCCTGATGTTTTCATAGAATTCCATTTCTTAGACAATTCCATAGAAGGGTTTGGTTGCAAGGGACCTCTGAAGGTCTTCAGCAGGGACATCTCCAGCCAGACCAGATTTCAGCAGATCTGGTCTAAAAAGACCCCCAGGAGAGGATTGATGAACCCTGGGACCACTGGAAGGGGGGGGACATCCAGCTTTAGCTTGGGAGCACACTAGAAGTAGAATAAAACATCCAAAAACAGGCAAGAAAATAAAGCCCCAGCTGCAGCAATGATGTCCCCACATCATCCTCCAAAAGCATCCTCCTGAAGAAGCTGTCAGCCCACAGCTTGGACAGGAGCACCCTGTGCTGGGTTAGGAACTGGCTGGAGGGCCGGGCCCAGAGAGTGGTGCTGAACGGGGCTGCATCAAAATGGCAGCTGTGGTGTCCCCCAGGGATCAGTGTTGGGCATAGTTCTGTTCAATATCTTTATTGATGATTTAGATGAGGGGATTGAGTCCATCATCAGCAAATTCACAGATGACACCAAGCTGGGGGGGAGTGTGGATCAGCTGGAAGGCAGGAGGGCTCTGCAGAGGGACCTGGACAGACTGGAGAGTTGGGATGATTCCAATGGGATGAGGTTCAACACGGCCAAGTGCCGGGTCCTGCACTTTGGCCACAACAACCCCATGGGGAGCTCCAGGCTGGGCACAGAGTGGCAGAAAGGGACCTGGGAGTCTGGATTGCCAGGAAGCTGAACAGGAGCCAGCAGTGTGCCCAGGTGGCCAAGAAGGCCAATGGCATCCTGGGCTGGCTCAGGAACAGCGTGGCCAGCAGGTCCAGGGAAGGGATTCTGCCCCTGTGTTCAGCCCTGGTGAGGCCACAGCTTGAGTCCTGTGTCCAGTTCTGGGCCCCTCAGCTCAGGAAGGAGATTGAGGTGCTGGAGCAGGTCCAGAGAAGAGCAAGGAGGCTGTGAAGGGATCCAGCAGAATTCCTGTGAGGAAGGGCTGAGGGAGCTGGGGGTGTTGAGGCTGGAGAAGAGGAGGCTCAGGGGAGACCTCATCACTCTCTCCAACTCCCTGAAAGGAGGTTGGAGCCAGGGGGGGGTTGGGCTCTTTTCCCAGGCAACTCTCAGCAAGACAAGAGGGCAGGGTCTCAAGTTGTGCTAGGGGAGGTTTAGGTTGGATTTAAGAAAGAATTTCTTTCTGGAGAGGGTGATCAGGCATTGGAATGGGCTGCCCAGGGAAGTAGTGGATTCTCCGTGTCTGGAGATCTTTCCAAAGAGCCTGGATGTGGCACTCAGTGCCATGGGCTGGGAACTGCAGGGGGAGTGGATCAAGGGTTGGACTTGATGATCTGTGAGGTCCCTTCCAACCCAGCCAGTTCTATGATTCTCTGATCATCTTTGCTTTCATGAGTCTCTCCACCAAGGCAACATCACAGCCACGGGGAATTTGGGGGGGGGAAATAAATAATAACATTCTTGCCAATATATTTATAGGCTTTGACTGGCTGGTAGCTCAGCTCTGAGTGTTTGATGTTGTTTTCACCATTTTGGAAGTGAAAAACGGGGTTCTGGAGAGCTGCAGGATGCAGCTTTTTTTTTTTTTTTTCAGAATATTTTGGTGGTGGGGGTGGTAAATTTTTGCCTTTGGTCGTGGGGGTGTTCAGAGTCTCTTGGCAAGTGGCTTAAAGTTCAAAGTGTTCCACTTCCAGTGTGGTGAGGAGATTATTACTATTAATACCACATTAATCATCTTCTCCCCTGAATATTTTGATGGGAATTGCAGAAAAAAAATAATTTTTTTTTAATTTTTTTTTTTTTAAGTCAGTGTTGGCACATCCACGGTGGTCAGTTTATCTTCAGCTGAATTTCTGAAAAGCTCCAGCACTAAAAATTCAGGTTTTGTGAATAAAACCTTGGCACCAAAGCTGGACTCATGTCAATGGTGCCAGCACAAATGAAGCCACCATCCCAAATGACCCATCCTTGAGGTAGAAACCATGGGTTTGAGGAGATGCAGCTTCACCCAGCACCTCCACCAGTCCCACTTCAAACGTTGGGCAAGAGCCACCCTAGGAAAGCAACTCTGCCTGCCCCAAAACTGCTCCTCAAACCTCAGGGCTGGGGCATCTCCAGGTGACCAATGAGTAAGAGAAGTCAGCAGGAGGTGTTCTTGTTGAGTTGGTTTGGCTGGAAAGATGTGGTTTGGATCCAGTGGTTTGGATCTGGTTGGACTGGAAACCCAACGTGGTCTCAGGGATTTCCAAAAAAAAGAAGCCAACATTGGATACTTGATAATAAAAGTTCTTCTCCAGGGCTGGTGGATCTTCTGGTCCACAGTGAATGGAAGTTCCTTCAGTAATTCAAGTTTCTTCCAAACCAAAGTGGGGGGAATGCATCCTGGAGAGGAGATTTGGGTGCATCCTGCAGGTCCCATCCACTTCTCCAGGAATTCCTGCTTTTTTTCCCCTCTTTGGCCCATCCCATGGTACCCTCCATCTCTCTCTTCCACCCTGAACTCTCCAGCAAAAAAAAAACAAAACAATTTGAGCCCTTCTGTCCTTAGCCATCCTCTTTCCTTTACAGCAAAACTTCTTCCAGGCTGATGCCCTTAAGACCTTGACCTCTCCAGCTTGGTTGAAAGGAGCCAACAAGCTAAAAAAAAATAAATTTAAAAAGTCATTAATTGGTGTATGTTGAGATAGGGGATCAGAGAAACCCAGGGCTAAAACTGAGAAGCTTGAGGTCAACCCAGTTTTCATGCAGATACTTGATTCATCTCAGCCTGGTGGTGTTATCTGCTGGCTGGCAGCTTTTAAACTCTTTATTTTATTAATTTTTTTTTTTTTTTCGATGGGGGAGGTGGAGTTTAAAGGGAGATAACACATAGCTCATGCTCATGCTGTGAAGTTTGGATTGGGAGCCAGAACTTGCTCTGATAAGAGGGAAAGAAATCGGATCATCCCATCCTCTTTCTGAAAATGTCCTTTGAAATTTTGGTTTGTTTTTTTTTTTTTAATGTTAATCATAGAATCATAGAATCATAGAATAGGCTGGGTTGGAAGGGACCTCAGAGATCATCGAGTCCAACCCTTGATCAACTACCGCCACAGTCACTAGACCATGGCACTGAGTGCCATATCGAGTCGCTTTTTAAATGTCTCCAGGGACGAAGAGTCCACCACCTCCCCAGGCAGCCCGTTCCAATGTCTGATCACCCTTTCCGTGAAAAAATTCTTTCTAATATCCAATCTGAACTTCCCCCGGCACAATTTAAGACCATGCCCTCTTGTCTTATTGAGAGTTGCCTGGGAAAAGAGACCAACCCCTGCCTGGCTCCAACCTCCTTTCAGGGAGTTGGAGAGAGCAATGAGGTCTCCCCTGAGCCTCCTCTTCCTCAGGCTGAACAGCCCCAGCTCCCTCAGCCTCTCCTCATAGGATCTGTGTTCGAGTCCCTTCACCAGCTTGGTTGCCCTCCTTTGGACCTGTTCAAGGACCTCAATATCCTTCTTGAACTGAGGGGCCCAGAACTGGACACAGGACTCAAGCTGTGGCCTCACCAGGGCTGAGCACAGGGGCAGAATCCCTTCCCTGGACCTGCTGGCCACGCTGTTCCTGAGCCAGCCCAGGATGCCATTGGCCTTCTTGGCCACCTGGGCACACTGCTGGCTCATGTTCAGCTTCCTGTCAATCCAGACTCCCAGGTCCCTTTCTGCCTGGCTGCTCTCCAACCACTCTGTCCCCAGCCTGGAGCTCCCCATGGGGTTGTTGTGGCCAAAGTGGAGGACCCGGCACTTGGCCTTGTTGAAGCTCATCCCATTGGAGTCAGCCCATCTCTCCAGTCTGTCCAGGTCCCTCTGCAGAGCCCTCCTGCCTTCCAGCTGATCAACACTTCTCCCCAGCTTGGTGTCATCGGCAAACTTGCTGATGATGGACTCAATCCCCTCATCCAAGTCATCAATGAAGATATTGAACAGGACTGGGCCCAGCACTGATCCCTGGGACACTGATCCCTGTGTCCTCTAGGCCAGAAGGGACATAGAATCATAGAATCATAGAATTGGCTGGGTTGGAAGGGACCTTAGAGATCATCGAGTCCAACCCTTTGACAGTGTCCTCCTAAGAGAAGTTCAGCAGTTTCAATACCAAGGTGGATACCAGGGTCTGAACAGCCCAGAAAGCTGTGTTGGTGTTTTTGCACCATGGCAGAGCTGCTCTGCAATCAAACCAACCACAGCAGCTCAAGAGCCCAACACAAACACTGCTGGGGATGTTCCAAGGGCTGGGAAAGCTGAGCCTGACCACAGCAACACTCCCGTGGACTTCACCATCCCCATGGCATGGAGGTGGCTTCTGGTTTTGCTTTTACTTTCAAAGACAAAAGCTTCAGGTCAGGATGAGCCCTCCCTGGGGAGATGCTCTTCAGCCTGGAGCTGATCCCCACTCTCTGGTGCAGAAACCTGCAGCCATTTGGCTTGGCTTGAGATGCACAACCCAGCCAAGCAAGTGACATGGGCTGAACCACAGCTGCTCATATTAACAACCCTGAAACAGGCAAAACCTGGGAACACTCTGATCTGCCCTAACTGAACATATTTTCAGGCCAGGGCTGGGTCATTTCAGTTTGGAGCAGAGCACTACAGCCCTGCCTGTAGATGATCAGTCCTCCAGCAGCAGCTGATGCAGACCAAGGCTTTTTGCATGTTGGAGAATGTCAGGGATATGCACAGGACTGGCCAGACACTTCTAACCAGGGCTACAAACTTCTTATATCTGAGTGTGTATGCCAAAATCTTCCATAATCTTCTGTCTAGTCCTTCTCTTGCAGAGCAGTTCAAGTATAGGAAACACAATTTACAGGTAGGACATCTGCAGTAGGACATCTTACAGCTCAGGGATCTCCCCCCTTCACATCCCTCATCTGCAGAAATGGCCCAAATGTGGCCCCCAAACGTGTGGTCTCTTTGCTCTAATGTGCCCTTGCCAGGGAAAAGGGCTGAGAAGAGCCAGGAGGAGAAAAAGTAACTTACCCAAGATGTCAAGGTAAACCCCTGGGAGGAGACCATGAAGTCCTGCACCAGCTTAGAGCCAGAGCTCTGCCTATTCTTGCTCCCAACACTCCCAGACCCTTCCCTCCTCCCAGCACCTCCTCTCCAGACCACACTCCCTACAGCACCTCCCAACCCTCTCTGGACAGACACGGGAACATCCAGCAAAGCCAAGGTAAAGGAAGCAAAAAAAAAAACATCAGGATGCCAAAGCCATCACTGCAAAATAGGGGGTTGGTTGAGAGGAGGGGTCAAAAAAAAAAGCAAAAATTTCCCCAAGGGGGGAAAAAAATACCCAGGGTGATCCTTCCCCCCTCTACCTTGGCTGCTTCTGGGGATTCCCTAACCTTGGAATATCCAATTTCAGAGCTACAGATGGGTTTGTCCTCCTTGAACTTGACTCTGCTTCTCTTTTTGAACCTATTTATGGGGTTTGGCTGCCTTGCTGAATACATTCCACAGCTTAATTACGTGCTATGAGAAGTCATTTCCTTTCCTTGTCTTTTAAACCTACTGCCTGATAACTCCAGAGCAACCAATCAAAAAAAAAAACAAAAAAAACCCACCTCATCCTGAAAAAAAAGAGAAAAGTGGGGAATCATTTCCTAGTCCTCTGCATTATGGGGTTTTTTTTAGGTATAATGTGAAATGGGATTTTCAGCCATGTCTCTGCCCATCTGAAATATTTTTTGTCTGTGTTTTACCCTCCTTTGGGACTTTCACATTCCAGACCCTCCTGATTTCCCTAAGTCAAGCATAAATATATATATTTTTTTTTTTTTTAAGTCCCTGCAGTGGCACAGACATGCAAGATGAGAGCACTTCTTGGTGGACTTGCCCAATGATCTCCTGATCTCCTCCATACTCTTTGTGTTTTCCCAGTAAATATAAATAGGAAAGGTGGGACATGAGAAAGCTTCTGGATTCCCTTGGAATCAAAGAATCATGGAATAGAAGGAACCTCTTGGGAGAGATTCCTTCCAACCTTCCACAGGTTAGAAGGAATCTCTGGGGAACAGAGATTCCTGCCAGGGAGGTTGCACAAGGATGACTTCCAGGAGGGTTTGGGATGTTTCCAGAGCTGGAGAATCCATGTCTGGGCAGCCTGTGCCAGTCCTCTGCCACCCTGAAAGTCAAGAAGTTGTTCCTCATGTTTAGATGGAACTTCCTACATTCAAGTTTGTGCCCTCTACTTCTTGTCCTCTCCCTGCTGACCATCTTACCACCATGGAGACCCAAAACCCATGGCCAGGTACCATCTCGTGACGGTTCATTTCACCTGTGATATCTCCATGTCTTTTTTTTTCCTGATCTCCCAGTTTGAGGTGGTTTATTCGTTCACTTTTATCCTCAAAACAAATGAAAGCCCCTCACGTTTGAGTTTAATCTTCCTTATTTTGGGTTGCTTGTTTCTCTTCCTCATTCCTCCATCAGCTCTTCCACACGCGACGCTTCCTTGTCGATTTCTTTGACAGAGCTTTAGTTTTTCTTTACCAATCTCCATTTTCATTTAGTTTCTATGGGAACAGAGACAAAGATGGAAACAGAAACTTCTCCACCTCTTATCTTCCTACCAGGAAGCTTGTTTTGTCTATACAAAGGCTGAAGGTCAGGAGGCTGCTTGGCTTCATCCAACCGGTCTTGCGTGCGCGAGCGGTGGAGACCATCGGGTGTCCTTCTTGGGTCTGAGTGACCAATAGGACAAGGTGTCATGGTTTTAAAATGAAAGAGGGGACATTTAGTGTAGAATAAGGCAGAAATTTATTACAGGGAGGGTGGTGAGACACTGGCCCAGGTTTCCATCTGTAGAAACATTCAAGGTCAAGTTGGGTGGAGCTCCGAGCGACCCGGTTGAAGGTACCACAAGAAATTCTTCACTGTAAGGGTGCTGAGCCCTTGGCCCAGGTTGGGCAGAGAAACTGTGGCTGCCCCATGCTTGGAAGTGTTGAAGATCAGGTTGGATGGGGCCAGTGGGAGGTGTCCCTGCCCCTGGTAGAATGGGTGGAAGAAGATGATTGTTAAGGTCCCTTCCAACCCAAACCATTTGATGATCATCTCTGGTGGAGTCATCTCATGGTGGGTAGGAGGCAGCATGTTGAAATGATGTTCACCCTCAATCAGAGGGACATTAAGTGTTCCCTCACCCTGTTTGGGCAAAGCAACCTCAGCTCATGAAGCAGATCTCAGACAAATGGCAGAGTTTGGGTCAACTCTTGGGTTTCACAAGGTTTTTTCTGTGCAATTCGGGAAAACGTAAATCCCATTTGATCTCATTTGTTGTTGGAGCCCAAAGCTTCACAAAGGAGCTCGTGCAGTTCCCGTGGTGATTGCAGCATGAATATGTAAAAGCAGCATTCCAGGTAATCCAGGAACACATCTCCTCCAAAAAAGAGCTGGCAAGTTCCCAGTGTCGAGCTGGCAGAGAGAGCTGGGAAGTTTAGCCCTATGCAAAAAAAATCCTCCTCCATGGTTGGGCTTCCAGAAGTGCTGGAGAAAATCTTGGCTAGCTGGAAGCTCAGGAGCTTTCTCAGAAAGCATTTGCAGTCAACTGCCTGCGGGCATGGAGTAGAGAAAAACGTGTTTGGCCAGGGCCAGGAATTCCTGAGTTGTCTTCTTCTCATTTGGAATGCAAATTCCTCTCTCGGGTTAGAATCTCACGGTCCTTGTCTCCAGCAAAGGGGAGAAAGATCAGTTGGAGGTGGTTGAGTGCAGGCACCACCAGTTCTGGGGTCTCCAGTGAAAGAAGGACATGGAGGTGTTGGAGTGAGTCCAGAAGAGGACATGGAAATGATCAGAGGGTGAGGAGAGGAGAGGAAAAGGGGGAAGGAGGAGGAGGAGGAAAATGGAGAAAGAGAAGGAGAAGGAGAAGGAGAAGGAGAAGGAGAAGGAGAAGGAGAAGGAGAAAGGAGAAGGAGAAAGGAGAAGGGGAAGAAAAAAGGAGAAGGAGGAGGAGAGAAGGAGAAGGAAGAGGAGAAGGAAAAAGGAGGAGAAGGAGGAGAAAGAGAAGGAAAAAGGAGAAGGAGAAAGAGAAAGGAGAAGGAGGAGAAGGAGAAGGAGAAGGAAAAAGAAGAAGGAGAAGGAGAAATGAGGAGGAGAAGGAGAAGAAGAAGGAAAAGGAGGAGGAGAAGAAGGAGAAGGAAAAAGGAGAAGGAGGAGGAGAAGGAAAAAGGAGAAGGAAGAGAAGGAGAAGGAGAGGAGAAGGAGAAGGAGAGGAGAAGGAGAAGGAGAGGAGAAGGAGAAGGAGAAAGGAGGAGGAAAAGGAGGAGGAGGAGAAGGAGAAGGAGAAAGGAGAAGGAAGAGGAGAAAGGAGAAGGAAGAGGAGAAAGGAGAAAGGAGAAAGGAGAGGAGAGGAGAGGAAAGGAGAGGAAGAGGAGAGATTGGACTTGATGGTCTTCAAAGGTTCATAGAATGGTTCATGGTCTGTGAAACCTTTCCAGTGACTTTTCAAACCCTTCTGTGATGCTATGGAACAGGGCTTGAAGTGACCTGATCTAGCTGAAGCTCATTGCAGGGGGGTGGTCTGGCCTATTCTCATTATTTTAATAATTTAACATGTAATAATCATTTATTACATGATTTATATAACCATTCTTAATAATCAACAGAATAATCATTTTTCCCAGGCCTGGTGACCACTTTTAACTTTTCCCAAGCAATTCTGCTGAGTTCCTCAACTCTGCTTTGCTCCATTTGGTCCCTGGAGGGACATTTGATGGAGGAAATGAAGGAGAAAACCCCCAGGCTTGCAGGGGATCACTTGTTTAAGCTCATTTTCCCACCTCTTTTTCTCCTGCAAGTTGGACAGCATTGCCAGAGAGAGAATAGGAGAATGTTTAATTATTTTAAATAATAGACAGAAGCACCCTGTGCTGGGTTAGGAACTGGCTGGAGGGCCGGGCCCAGAGAGTGGTGCTGAATGGGGCTGCATCCAGTTGGCGGCCGGTCACTAGTGGTGTCCCCCAGGGATCAGTGTTGGGCCCAGTGCTGTTTAATATCTTTATCGACGACTTAGACGAAGGGATTGAGTCCATCATCAGCAAATTCGCAGATGACACCAAGCTGGGAGGAAGTGTGGACCAACTGGAAGGCAGGAGGGCTCTGCAGAGGGACCTGGACAGACTGGAGAGTTGGGATGATCCCAATGGGATGAGGTTCAACAAGGCCAAGTGCCGGGTCCTGCACTTTGGCCACAACAACCCCATGGGGAGCTCCAGGCTGGGCACAGATTGCTGGAGAGCAGCCAGGCAGAAAGGGACCTGGGAGTCTGGATTGCCAGGAAGCTGAACATGAGCCAGCAGTGTGCCCAGGTGGCCAAGAAGGTCAATGGCATCCTGGCCTGGATCAGGAACAGCGTGGCCAGCAGGTCCAGGGAAGGGATTCTGCCCCTGTGCTCAGCTCTGGTGAGGCCACAGCTTGAGTCCTGTGTCCAGTTCTGGGCCCCTCAGCTCAGGAAGGAGATTGAGGTGCTGGAGCAGGTCCAGAGAAGAGCAAGGAGGCTGTGAAGGGATCTGGCACAAGTCCTGTGAGGAAGGGCTGAGGGAGCTGGGGGTGTTCAGCCTGAAGAAGAGGAGGCTCAGGGGAGACCTCATCGCTGTCTACAACTCCCTGAAAGGAGGCTGTAGCGAGGTGGGAACTGGACTCTTTTCACAGACGACCTTCAACAAGACAAGAGGGCAGGGTCTTAAGTTGTGCCAGGGGAGATTTAGGTTAGATATTAGAAAGAATTTCTTCACGGAGAGGGTGATCAGGCTGTGGAATGGACTGCCCGGGGAGGTGGTAGATTCTCCGTCCCTGGAGACATTTAAAAAAAGACTGGATGTGGCACTCAGTGCCATGGTCTAGCAACTGCTCCGGTGGGTCAAGGGTTGGACTAGATGATCTCTGAGGTCCCTTCCAACCCGGCTAATTCTATGATTCTATGATTCTATGATTTTATGCTTTTATTTTTTAATTTCTGAACGGAGTAGGTGGTTGTTGTGCAACTCAAAGATATTTATACAGTTTTACACTCTGTCCCTCTCCTGCCACGTGCTTTCCTCCTCCAGCCAGGCCGTGGGCAGAGAACTCCAGATAACTCCATTTTTTTTTCTTGAAATGTCTTTTTTTTTTCCCCTGAAATATCTTTTGTTTTCCTGAAATGTCTTTGTTTTCCTGAAGTGTCTTTTCTTTCCTGAAATATCTTTTTTTCCTTTCCTGAAATGTCTTTTTTTCTTTCCTGAAATGTCTTTTTTCTTTCCTGAAACATTTTTTTTTCCTTAAATGGTTTTCTTTTCCTGAAATGTCTTTTATTTTCCCTGAATTCTTTTTTCCTCCCTGAAATGTCTTTTTTTTTTTCCTGAAATGTCATTTATTATTTACTTACTAGCAACAAAAAGCTGAAAGGACCAAGTTAGACTCACAAGCCTGGGGTGGGGGGGAGGCTACGAGTTTGATCTTTTCTTTCACGTTTTTGGGTTTTCTTTTTCTGTTGTTTTTGGGGTTTTTTTCCCCAAGGCATTGATCATTCCATCTTTGGACCCAAAAATATCTTCTAGGGTAGTAATTTCTCAGCAGGAGTGTGCAGACAGCCAGCAGTGGAGGTTCTCCACAGCATCCCACAGCTTTTCCTTCACACAAAGAAGTTCCCCACCCCAAAAAAAAAAAAGGAAAAAAGCAAAAAAAAACCCACCCTGTGGGTGGGCTGAGGACTCACACTCATTAAGGAGCTCATTAAGGTGGCACTAATTGCTTGAAGTTTCTTCTAAAGATGAGGAGGGATGAGTGGAGGGGTGTGCTTCAGTTTTGGGGTCTTTCATGAGGATATTGAGAGGATGGAGCAGAGAAGGGCAATGGGGATGGGAGAACAAGGAGAAAGTCTGGAAAACATGGAGAAGGGTCTGGAAAACATGGAGAAGGTCTGGAAAACATGGAGAAGGGTCTGGAAAACTTCAGAGGAGCAGCTGAGGGTCCTCAGGGTATTGATCCTGGAGCACAGGAGGTTGAGGAGAGACCTTCTGTGTTGGGTTCTGGAGGTTGGACTCAAGGGGTTGATGTCTTCTCCCAAGGAACAAGGGATGGCAGAAGAGGAACTTTGGGCCTCAAGTTGTGCCAGGGGAGGTTTAGGTTGGAGTTAGAGAACAATTTCTCCCTGGAAAGGGTTGTCAGGGCCTGGTCCAGGCTGCCCAGGGCAGGGCTGGAGTCCCCATCATCCCTGGAGGGGTTTCAGAGTCTGGGGATGTGATGCTGAAGGACATGATGGGGGGTGGCCTTGGTCAACATTGGGTTATGGGTTGGACTTGAGGGTCTTGAAGGTCTTTATCAATGAGAATGATTCTGTGGTAGAGTCCCCATCATCCCTGGAGGGGTTTCAGAGCCTGGGGATGTGGTACTGAGGGACAGGAGGCAGTGGTGGCCTTGGCAGTGTTGGGTTTATGGTTGGAGTGGGTGATTTCCAAGCTCTTTTCCCACCCAAACCATTCCATGTTTCTGTGAAGGGTCTGGAGCAGAAGGAGGAGCAGACTTGATGATCCTAAAAGTCTTTTCCCAACTAAAACAATTTAATTCTCAGTGAGGGTCAGCACTTGGTGTCAATCCTGGTGGTCTCCCAAAGGCAAGAAGCATTTTGGGGTAGTTTGGACATGGTGTCTGTGAGACTGAAGGTGACACCTCCAGGGAAAGGCCATGATCCCCTTCCTGGAGGTTCCAGTGATGAAATCCATCAGGGCACCAATTCCCAGTATCCCTTGTCTCTAACTCTAAAACCACCCAAAACCAACAAATATAAAATGCAATAAATATATAATGTCCAATCCAATAGATTGGACTCTGCACTGGGTTAGGAACTGGCTGGAGGGCCGGGCCCAGAGAGTGGTGCTGAATGGGGCTGCTTCCAGTTGGCGGCCGGTCACCAGCGGTGTCCCCCAGGGATCAGTGTTGGGCCCAGTCCTGTTCAATATCTTCATTGATGACTTGGATGAGGGGATTGAGTCCATCATCAGCAAGTTTGCCGATGACACCAAGCTGGGGAGAAGTGTTGATCAGCTGGAAGGCAGGAGGGCTCTGCAGAGGGACCTGGACAGACTGGAGAGATGGGCTGACTCCAATGGGATGAGCTTCAACAAGGCCAAGTGCCGGGTCCTCCACTTTGGCCACAACAACCCTATGCAGCGCTACAGGCTGGGGACAGAGTGGTTGGAGAGCAGCCAGGCAGAAAGGGACCTGGGAGTCTGGATTGACAGGAAGCTGAACATGAGCCAGCAGTGTGCCCAGGTGGCCAAGAAGGCCAATGGCATCCTGGCATGTATCAGAAACAGCGTCACCAGCAGGTCCAAGGAGGTGATTCTGCCCCTATACTCAGCCCTGGTAAGGCCACACCTTGAGTACTGTGTTCAGTTTTGGGCCCCTCAGTTCAAGAAGGATATTGAGGTCCTTGAACAGGTCCAAAGGAGGGCAACCAAGCTGGTGAAGGGACTCGAACACAGATCCTATGAGGAGAGGCTGAGGGAGCTGGGGCTGTTCAGCCTGAGGAAGAGGAGGCTCAGGGGAGACCTCATTGCTCTCTACAACTACCTGAAAGGAGGATGGAGCCAGGCAGGGGTTGGTCTCTTTTCCCAGGCAACTCTCAATAAGACAAGAGGGCATGGTCTTAAATTGTGCCGGGGGAAGTTCAGATTGGCTATTAGAAAGAATTTTTTCACGGAAAGGGTGATCAGACATTGGAACGGACTGCCTGGGGAGGTGGTGGACTCTTCGTCCCTGGAGACATTTAAAAAGCGACTCGATATGGCACTCAGTGCCATGGTCTAGTGACTGTGGCGGTAGCTGATCAAGGGTTGGACTCGATGATCTCTGAGGTCCCTTCCAACCCAGCCTATTCTATGATTCTATGTCTGAGGGTCACTGGGAGTAGAAGATGCTCTCGACAGTCATGGAAAAATCTTTCTCCTGAAGCTTCTCACCAGGTCTGGCAGGAGATGATGAAGTTAAGGGTTGGACTCGATGATCTCTGAGGTCCCTTCCAACCCAGCCAATTCTATGATTCTATGATTCTATGAAGTGGTAGGGAAGAGAGTGGTCAAGCTCCAAGTGGTCTCCAGGTCTTCTGAGAGTGGTGGGAGAAGTTTGCTCTGAAAAAGAGGTGGCACTGGAGGTAGAGCAGTGACAGGACCATGGTTGGGGATGGTACAAGGAGTGTGAGATGGCATCTGAGCCCCCTTCTCCCCTTTATGAGATTCCAAGCATCTTCAAGGTGGCCTTCAACACTTGACAGAGGTCTAGAGGGAGCTCTGCATCCCCATCATGTCCTTGTGACCTTGGTTCTTCTCTGCTTTTCGTGGTTTCTTGAAATTTTGGGTGTCTTCCTTTTTGGCTTTTTCTCCCCGTGGTTCTTTTCCACCTGAAAAACTCAGCTAAATCAGAAATCAGTTTTGATAACCAAATAATATGGTTTGGACCCAGAGTTGCTGGGAATTGTCTGCAAAGCACCTGAGGATGTGGTTGATTGCAAAAAAAGTTGGAAAAATTGAGTTTTGCTGATCCCTGGAGATTCCTGAGATCCCTGGATCCAGCAGTTGTGTCTATCCATAGAATCATCACATGGTTTGGGCTGGAGGAGACCTCCAAAGGTCATCTAATTCCAACCCCCCTGCCATGAGCAGGGATGGCTACAACTAGAACAGAGCTTTTTCCAACCTGATTCTTTGATGTTTCCAGGGATGGAGCAGCCACAGCTTCTGGGGGCAACCAGGGGCTCATCACCCTCACCCCAAAGAATTTCTCCCTAATCTCCAATCTAAATCTCCCCTCTTGCAGCTGGAAACCCTTCCCCCTCATCCCATCCCTCCAGGCCCTTGTCCCAAGTCCCTCCCCAGCTTTCCTGGAGCCCCTTCAGGACCTGGAAGCTGCTCCAAGGTCTCCCCATTGCAGCCTTCTCTTCTCCAGGCTGAACACCCCCAACTCTCTCTCCCTGGCCCCAGAGCTGCTCCAACCCTCCTAGCATCTCCATGGCCTCCTCTGGACTGGGACTCTGAGCAACACGATTTAATTGGAGATAGAGTCATCAAATGGTTTGGGTTGGGATGGACCTCAAAGATCATCCAGTTCCAACCCAAACCATAAGCAGGGACACCTCCCACCACCCAAGGTTCTCCAAGCCCCATCCAACCTTCAGTTCTTCCAGGGATGGGGCAGCCACAGCTTCTGGGGACAACCAGGGGCTCAGCACCCTCACCCCAAAGATTTTCTTCCTAATATCCAATCTAAATCCCCTCTTGCAGCTGGAAACCCTTCCCCCTCATCCTATCCCTCCAGTCCCTTGTCCCAAATCTCTCTCCAGATTTCCTGGAACCCCTTCAGGACCTGGAAGCTGCTCCCCATTGCAGCTTCTCTTCTCCAGCCTGAACACCCTCAACTCTCTCTCCCTGGCCCCAGAGCTGCTCCAACCCTCCCAGCATCTCCATGGCCTCCTCTGGACTGATTTAATTGGAGATAGAGTCATCAAATGGTTTGGGTTGGGATGGACCTCAAAGATCATTCAGTTCCAACCCAAACCATAAGCAGGGACACCTCCCACCAGCCCAGGGTGCTCCAAGCCCCATCCAACCTTCAACACTGCCAGGGATGGGGCAGCCACAGCTTCTGGGGACAACCAGGGGCTCAGCACCCTCACCCCAAAGAATTTCTCCCTAATCTCCAATCTAAATCTCCCCTTTTTCAGCTGGAAACCCTTCCCCCTCATCCCATCCCTCCAGTCCCTTGTCCCAAGTCTCTCTCCAGATTTCCTGGAGCCCCTTCAGGACCTGGAAGCTGCTCCCCATTGCAGCTTCTCTTCTCCAGCCTGAACACCCCCAACTCTCTCTCCCTGGCCCCAGAACTGCTCCAACCCTCCCAGCATCTCCATGGCCTCCTCTGGACTGATTTAATTGGAGATAGAGTCATCAAATGGTTTGGGTTGGGATGGACCTCAAAGATCATCCAGTTCCAACCCAAACCATAAGCAGGGACACCTCCCACCAGCCCAGGGTGCTCCAAGCCCCATCCAACCTTCAACACTGCCAGGGATGGGGCAGCCACAGCTTCTGGGGACAACCAGGGGCTCAGCACCCTCACCCCAAAGAATTTCTTCCTAATATCCAATCTAAATCCCCTCTTGCAGCTGAAAACCCTTCCCCCTCATCCCATCCCTCCAGGACCTTGTCCCAAGTCCCTCCCCAGCTTTCCTGGAGCCCCTTCAGGACCTGGAAGGTTCTCCAAGGTCTCCCCTCCCTGTACCTTCTGCAGCCCAGCACAGGGGTGGTTTTTGGGTTGCCAACCCACGTTATCAGGTCATGTCCCATTTTCCATTCACCCAGGAGCCGAGAAGGGAGGAACCTGGGGTGAAATCAGAGCTCAGGATCCAACCTCTCACTCCAGCAACTCTTGGCCTTGATCTGTAATGACACAAAACCCCCTGAACCTTGCAAAGATCTGGAGAGAAATGGAGCCACGTGACTCCTGTGCCCTGCCCAGCAACAGCTATTTTGGGACCCATAAAACCAGAGACCTCTGCTCCATCCTGACATGTATCTGCAGTAATTTTGGTGAGCAGGGAGGGGGAAAAATGCTGATAAGGCAGAGATTGGACTCTTGAAGCCACCTTAGGACATAATAAAGGATTTCTATCAAAGCGAATCAGTTGGGTGTTGGACAGGAGTCTCTGCTCATCCTTTTCAGAGAAAAACTAAAAAGGAAAATCCTGCTCCGGGCAAGGAAAAGCCACTGGGGTGTGTGTAGGAACGTTGGTTTGATGGAGAAAGGATCTGACTTGCTTTGCAATGTCAGGGGAAGGTCAGGAGGTTGAGGAGAGGAAGATTGGATGTGATGTCTCTGTCACAGTCTGGGTCAACAGGAGAAAAAAATCTGCTTGGGTGAGACCTTCCTGAAGTGAAGTTATGGGGTCCAGTTATGGGGTCCCCAACATGGTGGAGTGAGTCCAGAGGGGTCATGGAGATGCTGGGTGGGTTGGAGGAGGAGAGAAAGAGAGAAAGAAAGAGAAAGAGAGAGAGAAAGAGAGAGAGAAAGAGAAGAAAGAGAAAGAGAAAGAGAAAGAGAAAGAGAAAGAGAAAGAGAAAGAGAAAGAGAAAGAGAAAGAGAAAGAGAAAGAGAAAGAAGAGAAGAGAAGAGAAGAGAAGAGAAGAGAAGAGAAGAGAAGAGAAGAGAAGAGAAGAGAAGAGAAGAGAAGAGAGAAGAGGAGAAGAGAAGAGAAGAGAAGAGAGAGAAGAGAGAGAAGAGGGAAGAGAAGAGAAGGAAGAGAGGAAGAGAAGGAAGGAGGAAGAGAAAGAGAAGAAGAGAAGAAAGAAGAGAGAAGAGAGAGAGAAAGAGAAGAAAGAGAAAGAGAAAGAGAAAGAGAAAGAGAAAGAGAAAGAGAAAGAGAAAGAGAAAGAGAAAGAAAAGAGAAAGAGAAAGAAGAGAAGAGAAGAGAAGAGAAGAGAAGAGAAGAGAAGAGAAGAGAAGAGAAGAGAAGAGAAGAGAAGAGAAGAGAAGGTTCTGGTGAGACCTTGGAGAACCTTCCAGTGCCTGAAGGGGCTCCAGGAAAGCTGGGGAGGGACTTGGGACAAGGACATGGAGGGATGGGATGAGGGGGAAGGGTTTCCAGCTGCAAGAGGGGAGATTTAGATTGGATATTAGGGAGAAATTCTTTGGCCTGAGGGTGGTGAGCCCCTGGTTGCCCAGGTTGCCCCCAGAAGCTGTGGCTGCTCCATCCCTGGCAGTGTTGAAGGTTGGATGGGGCTTGGACCTACCTGGGCTGGTGGGAGGTGTCCCTGCTTATGGTTTGGGTTGGAACTGGATGCTCTTTAAGCTTGTTATGGTTTGGGGGTGTCTTTTTTTTTTTGGAGGGGGGAGGTTTGACTGATTTAGTAAATAATGACATTATTCTAGGCCAAGACAGCATTTGATACCCAACTGAGTTGGGGTGAAGCTACAGCAGAAACACATGGCCCATGATCCTCACTGCTGTCCTCACACCTGGGAAACTCTGTCCCTAGGCCCTGGTTGGGGGCAAATAATTGAGAATTTTAGCCCTGAGGTTTTCTGGGGGGGAAAGAAATGCAACGTGGGAGGGGTTTTGTTGCAAACCTGAAGATCTGGATCAAGAGATGAGTGTTTTTTGGAGCCCTGTCTCCAAATTCTCCAAATTTATTCTCCTGTGTAGCTCCAGTCCCCTGGATTTTCTTGAACTTTCAGCAGAAAAATCTGGTTTTGAGTTGTGGACCTGATAGAAGATTTTTTTTCATAGAATCATAGAATCATAGAATCATAGAATTGGCTGGGTTGGAAGGGACCTCAGAGATCATCAAGTCCAACCCTTGAACCACCGTTGCGGTTGCTAGACCATGGCACTGAGTGCCACATCCAATCTCTTTTTAAATATCTCCAGGGACGGAGAATCCACTACTTCCCTGGGCAGCCCATTCCAATGCCTGATCACCCTCTCCAGAAAGAAATTCTTTCTCATCTCCAACCTAAACCTCCCCTGGCACAACTTGAGACCCTGCCCTCTTGTCTTGCTGAGAGTTGCCTGGGAAAGAGCCCAACCCCCCCCTGGCTCCAACCTCCTTTCAGGGAGTTGGAGAGAGTGATGAGGTCTCCCCTGAGCCTCCTCTTCTCCAGCCTCAACACCCCCAGCTCCCTCAGCCCTTCCTCACAGGAATTCTGCTGGATCCCTTCACAGCCTCCTTGCTCTTCTCTGGACCTGTTCCAGCACCTCAATCTCCTTCCTGAACTGAGGGGCCCAGAACTGGACACAGTACTCAAGCTGTGGCCTCACCAGCGCTGAGTACAGGGTCAGAATCCCTTCCCTGGACCTGCTGGCCACACTGTTCCTGATCCAGGCCAGGATGCCATTGGCCTTCTTGGCCACCTGGGCACACTGCTGGCTCCTGTTCAGCTTCCTGTCAATCCAGACTCCCAGGTCCCTTTCTGCCACTCTGTGCCCAGCCTGGAGCTCCCCATGGGGTTGTTGTGGCCAAAGTTCAGGACCCGGCACTTGGCCGTGTTGAACCTCATCCCATTGGGATCATCCCAACTCTCCAGTCTGTCCAGGTCCCTCTGCAGAGCCCTCCTGCCTTCCAGCTGATCCACACTCCCCCCCAGCTTGGTGTCATCTGTGAATTTGCTGATGATGGACTCAATCCCCTCATCTAAATCATCAATAAAGATATTGAACAGCACTGGGCCCAACACTGATCCCTGGGGGACACCACAGGCGCCATTTTGATGCAGCCCCGTTCAGCACCACTCTCTGGGCCCGGCCCTCCAGCCAGTTCCTAACCCAGCACAGGGTGTTCCTGTTTCATGTTCTCCCTTCCTGCTGCCCAGCCCTGGGTTGAGGGTGGTGGCCCTGGGCTATTGATCTGCTTGGGGAAGGTGCAATGTATTGAGCTGCTGGAGCTGATGAATCACCCCAGTAAATTAAAAGCCTGGGGAGAAAGGAGGGCTTGTGAAAGCTGAATTTCTCCTTCAGCAGCAGGGAAATTAATAATAATAATCATGCAAAGAGTGACAACCTGTAGCCCAAACACTGCCCAAAGTTATTTCCTTGATAATTCACAGTGAAAACCAAGAGGAAATTAAGGGCTTGAGGACAAAAAGTCCTTCAGTTCCTTCAAGTACTTTTGCTTCTGAGGCACTACAGGGTTTTACTCTGGCTGGTTTCTAGGCCATGATAGATTCAGGAATTGGTTTGGGGTGGGAGAGACCTTAAACATCACCTAATTCCAAACCCCTTCTATGGTCAGGGGTACCTCCCACCAGCCTAGGTTGCTTCAAGCTCCATCTAGTTGAAGATAGAATCATCAAATGGTTGGGGTTGGGATGGACCTCAAAGATCATTCAGTTCCAACTACCCTTCCATGGGCAGGACATCTCCCAGCAGCCCAGGGTGCTCCAAGCCCAATCCAACCTTCAACACTTCCAGGGATGGGGCAACCACAGCTTCCTTGGGCAACCTGGGCCAGGGTCTCACCACCCTCAGGCCAAAGAATTTCTCCCTAATATCCAATCTAAATCTCCCCTCTTGCAGCTGGAAACCCTTCCCCCTCATCCCATCCCTCCATGTCCTTGTCCCAAGTCCCTCCCCAGCTTTCCTGGAGCCCCTTCAGGACCTGGAAGGTGCTCTAAGTTCTCCCCAGAACCTTCTCTTCTCTTCTCTTCTCTTCTCTTCTCTTCTCTTCTCTTCTCTTCTCTTCTCTTCTCTTCTCTTCTCTTCTCTTCTCTTCTCTCTCTTCTCTTCTTCTCTTTCTTCTTCTCTTCTCTTCTCTTCTCTTCTCTTCTCTTCTCTTCTCTTCTCTTCTCTTCTCTTCTCTTCTCTTCTCTTCTCTTCTCTTCTCTTCTCTTCTCTCCTCTTCTCTTCTCTTCTCTTCTCTTCTCTTCTCTTCTCTTCTCTTCTCTTCTCTTCTCTTCTCTTCTCTTCTCTTCTCTTCTCTTCTCTTCTCCTCTTCTCTTCTCTTCTCTTCTCTTCTCTTCTCTTCTCTTCTCTTCTCTTCTCTTCTCTTCTCTTTTCTCTTCTCTTCTCTTTTCTCCTCTCCTCTCCTCTCCTCTCCTCTCCTCTCCTCTCCTCTCCTCTCCTCTCCTCTCCTCTCCTCTCCTCTCCTCTCCTCTCCTCTCCTCTTCTCTTCTCTTCTCTTCTCTTCTCTTCTCTTCTCTTCTCTTCTCTTCTCTTCTCTTCTCTTCTCTTCTCTTCTCCTTTTTTCTCTTCCCTCTCCTCTCCTCAGCTCCGTCCCTCCCCCTGTTGATTTTCACACTTGGTGCCACCCATGGTGATCACCCAACCCAAGTGTGTCAGGGCAGGTGGTTTGGGGAAGGTTCCAGAGGTGGGACACATCTAGGTGGAAACCCAGATGGAAACGTGGGCAGAACCCAAGGAGGAACCCAGCGCTGGGCTTGATGCTGCTCCAGCTGGTCTGGAAGGGGTTGGAACCATCATCTTCCAACTCTTGCATGGCCAAAGGGTTTGGTTGGCAGCCCCGAGCTGCGGGTTGGTCTTGCAGAAGCCATGAAGTTCATCAGCAGGTTGGTGCCTCCAGCTGGGCTCTGTCCTTCCGGCCCCTTCCCCGAGCATCATGGGATCATCAAATAATTCAGGTTGGAAGGGAGCTCTGGAGATCCATCTCTCTGAAGTCTCTTTGTCTCTTTCTTCTCCAGGCTGGAATGGGTGGAAATCATCGAACCTCGGACCCGGGAGCGCATGTACGCCAACCTCATCACGGGGGAGTGTGTCTGGGACCCCCCCGCCGGGGTGAGGATCAAACGGACCAATGAGAACCAGTGGTGGGAGCTCTTTGACCCCAACACTTCCCGTTTCTACTACTACAATGCCACCACCCAGAGGACCGTGTGGCACCGGCCGCAGAACTGCGACATCATCCCCCTGGCCAAGCTGCAGACCTTGAAGCAGAACACGGAGTCACCCAGAGCTTCCACGGAGAACAGCCCCGGGAGGAGCAGCAATGTCAGCAGGGAAGGAAGCACCAGTTCCTCCTTGGAACAAGAGCTGGAAGGCAACGAGAAGGTGCAGGAGCAGAGGTCGAGTCGCCAGTCCACCCAGTACGCGGTGGTCAAAGAAGAAACGGAAAGGTAAAAAACCCAAGGGGTGGTTCTGCTGGCACCTGGTGGGACCCCGTGGTTGAGCTCGGGGATGGGTTGGTAGAGTTGGGTGAAACTTGAATCCTGGGGTCAGGAATTGGGTACTGGGACACTTTTGGGGATCAGAAATCGGGTATTGAGAGGATGGAGAGGGTCTGGAGAAGAGCAACAGAGATGAGGAAAGGTCTGGAGAACATGGAGAAGGTCTGGAGAACTTGTCAGGAAGAGCTGAGGGCTCTGGGGGTGTTGATCCTGGAGCACAGGAAGTTGAGAAGAGACTTCCTGGCTCTCTGCAACCCTCTGAGAGGAGGTTGGAGCCAGGGGGGATCGGGCTCTGCTCCCAAGGAACAAGGGATGGCAGAAGAGGAACTTTTGGCCTCAAGTTGTGCCAGGAGAGGTTTAGGTTGGAGCTGGAGAACAATTTCTCCCTGGAAAGGGTTGTCAGGGTCTGGCCCAGGCTGCCCAGGGCAGGGCTGGAGTCCCCATCATCCCTGGAGGGGTTTCAGAGCCCTGGAGATGTGGGGATGAGGGACATGGGGTGGTGGTGGCCTGGGCAGTGCTGTGGAAATGGTTGGACTCTATCTCAAAAGTCTTCTTCAAATTGTTTGGGCTGGAGGAGACCCCCAAAGGTCATCTAATTCCAACCCCCCTGCCATGAGCAGGGATGTCTTCAACTAGATCAGGTTCCTCAGAGCTTTTTCCAACGTGATCTTTGATGCTTTCAGGGATGGGGCAGCCACAGCTTTTGAGGGCAACCTGGGCCAAGGTCTCAGCACCCTCAAATTAAAGAATTTTTCCCTAATATCCAATCTAAATCTCCTCTCTTGCAGCTGGAAACCCAGGTTTCAAACCCAGGGTTTCAAAGCCCTGGAGATGTGGTGCTGAGAGACATGGGGTGGGGGTGGCCTTGGTCAGCATTGGGTTAAGGGTTGGAATTGAGGTTCTTGAAGGTCTTTATAGATGAGAATGATTCTGTGGTGGAGTCCCCATCATCCCTGGAGGGGTTTCAAGGCCCCTCCATTGGTGGTGGTGGCCTTGGTAGTTCTGTGGAAATGGTTGGACTCAATCCCAAAAGTCTTCTTCAAATGGTTTGGGCTGGAGGAGACCCCCAAAGGTCATCTAATCTCAAGCCCCCTGAGTCTTCTCCAACCCAAACAATTCTGGTTCATTTTTATTCTCTTCAACGATGCCTCTTGAAACCTTCATCAACCAACCAGTGTCACCCTTGAGCAAGACCATTTCTTCTCCCAACCAGTTCCACCTCCTTAGTGTTGGAGCACAGAAACTGTGGTTGGGTGATCTCCTGGCCAGGTAGGAGAGGAACAGGAACTCCCAGCTCAGCAACTGCTTTCATGTGGGACCTCAGACCCAACCTTGCCTCCACACGTCTGGCCCGGGAGGGTCGGTCTTGATCTCCCCAAGCTTTTGAAAGATCCTCTGATAACATCATGGAGCGTGGGGATGGCACCTCTTTGGAGAGGTTGATTGGTTTGATGTTCAATTAGAAGGTTGTTGGGTGGTAGACATGGCCACCCAGGGTGTTCATGTCTCCTGAGGGTCCTGTGGTGGCTGTTTAAGCCCAGTCTTTGCTTGCCTAACCCTGCAAACCCCTAACCCTGACCTTCTGTTTAACATCTTCATTGATGATTTAGATGAGGGGATTGAGTCCATCATCAGCAAATTTGCAGATGACACCAAGCTGGGGGGGGAGTGTGGATCAGCTGGAAGGCAGGAGGGCTCTGCAGAGGGACCTGGACAGACTGGAGAGTTGGGATTGTAGAATCATAGAATCATAGAATTGGCTGGGTTGGAAGGGACCTCAGAGATCATCAAGTCCAACCCTTGATCCACTCCCCCTGTGGTTCCCAGCCCATGGCACTGAGTGCCACATCCAGGCTCTTTTTAAATCTCCAGACACGGAGAATCCACTACTTCCCTGGGCAGCCCATTCCAATGGCTGATCACCCTCTCCAGAAAGAAATTCTTTCTAATCTCCAACCTAAACCTCCCCTGGCACAACTTGAGACCCTGCCCTCTTGTCTTGTTGAGAGTTGCCTGGGAAAAGAGCCCAACCCCCCCCTGGCTCCAACCTCCTTTCAGGGAGTTGCAGAGAGTGATGAGGTCTCCCCTGAGCCTCCTCTTCTCCAGCCTCAACACCCCCAGCTCCCTCAGCCTCTCCTCATAGGGTCTGTGCTCGAGTGCCTTCACCAGCCTGGTTGCCTCCTTTGGACCTGCTCCAGGACCTCAATATCTTTCCTAAACTGAGGGGCCCAGAACTGGACACAGTGATCCCAATGGGATGAGGTTCAACAAGGCCAAGTGCCGGGTCCTGCACTTTGGCCACAACAACCCCATGGGGAGCTCCAGGCTGGGCACAGAGTGGCAGAAAGGGACCTGGGATTGCCAGGAAGGTGACCATGAGCCAGCAGTGTGCCCAGGTGGCCAAGAAGGCCAAGGGCATCCTGGTCTGGATCAGGAGCAGTGACAGTACTGGCATCCTATGGTAACAACTTCCTGAGCTGATTCATTTTCTTATTTTTATTGATCCATCAGCCTGTTGGTTTCAGAGGATCTGCAGGATGATAACTGTCACCTTCAGTACCCTTGTAGGAACCAATGTCTTGCCTCAGAGTAACCATAAAACCCACAATTGACAATGATCGTGGCAGGTACAAGAAAAGAAGAAAAAAAAAAAAAAAGAAGAAGAAAAAAGAAGAAAAAGAAAAGCCCATGAGATCTTTATGTCTTGACTTTTAGTGGGCTGCCTCTGCATCCATTCATCTGGAATCAAATATGATGAACAGCAAAGGAGGAGGTGTGGAGGGTGGGGAAAATCCCTGAGCCAAACTACTTCAATCCATCACCCTCCTCTTCTCAGAGCATCAAATTGGAAGCATCATTTGGAACACTTCTTGCCCAGGTGGCCAAGAAGGCCAATGGCATCCTGGGCTGGATCAGGAACAGCGTGGCCAGCAGGTCCAGGGAAGGGATTCTGCCCCTGTGCTCAGCCCTGGTGAGGCCACAGCTTGAGTCCTGTGTCCAGTTCTGGGCCCCTCAGCTCAGGAAGGAGATTGAGGTGCTGGAGCAGGTCCAGAGAAGAGCAAGGAGGCTGTGAAGGGATCCAGCACAAGTCCTGTGAGGAAGGGCTGAGGGAGCTGGGGGTGTTGAGGCTGGAGAAGAGGAGGCTCAGGGGAGACCTCATCACTCTCTCCAACTCCCTGAAAGGAGGTTGGAGCCAGGGGGGAGTTGGGCTCTTTTCCCAGGCAACTCTCAGCAAGACAAGAGGCCATGGGCTTAAGCTCTGCTAGGGGAGGTTTAGGTTGCATATTAGGAAAAAATTCTTTCCTGCCCAGGGAGGGGGTGGATTCTCCATTCCTGGAGATCTTTCCAAAGAGCCTGGATGTGGCACTCAGTGCCATGGGCTGGGAACCACGGGGGGAGTGGATCAAGGGTTGGACTTGATGATCCTAGAGCTCCTTTCCCACCTGGATGATTCTGTGAGATTCTGTGGTGTTGGAACTTAAGGAATTTAAGGTCCCTTCCAACCCAAACCATTTTGTGATTCCATGAAAAGGTGTTGGTGGGAAGTAGGTGACACCCCCAGGCTTCTCCTTGCCTGGTCATGGTGGGATAATGCAACAGAGATCATGGAATCATCAAATGGGTTGGGTTTGATGGGACCTTAGAGATTTTTAAGAAGAGACTGAACGTGGCACTCAGTGCCATGGACTGGGAACCACGGGGAGAGTGGATCAAGGGTTGGACTTGATGATCCCAGAGGTCCCTTCCAACCCAGCCAATTCTGTGATTCTATGATTCAGGAGGACCAGGAGTGATGGTTTTAAACTCAAACAGGACAAACTCAGAAGAGATTTGAGGGTGAAGTTGCTTACAGTGAGGCTGGTGGTAGATGTCCTCCATGCCTGGAAACATTCCAGGACAAGAGTCTGAGCAACCTAATCTGCTTGAAGGTGTCCCTGCTCACTGCCAGGGGGGTTGGACCTTCTAAGGTCCCTCCCAACCCCAACCATTCACTGACTCTGTGGTTTACAAAGCTCTGAAGGGGGTGTAATGAGCTTCTACCACCCATGGGAGCACTCAGAACATCAGAGTAGAGGGGGACAATCCCCTTCCTGACCATGGGAGACCAGGAGATGATGACTGGTGAAGCAGGAGGAGGTTCCTGAAGCAGTGTGAAGGGTTGATGAGGATGAGGATTATGGGGATGGGAGAAGGTCCACTGGACCTCAGGAGCTGGTGTGGAGGTCACTAATCCTTTGTGTCCTCCATCCACACATTTTCTCTCCTCTTCCAGTGTTTGGTGGGCTTATGGGATGTAAAAAGCTGGGTGGGAGGAGGGAGGACAACCCTGAGGGCTCTCAAATAGAAAGGTTGGGAACCTTCTGCTAGCAGAGAAGGAGCAAAGCAACCATGGGGTTGGATTTGCTGCTGGTGGGTTGTGTGGCCTTGCAGTTGTCCCCAGCAATTGGTAGTCTTGGATTTGAGGCCCCCTAGAGGAGATAAGAGGTCTCCCAGCTTTAAAAAGGAAAGAAAAAATGAAAATAAAAAGAAATAAAAACCAGGTGGCCCCAGAGGGAGCAGGAATTCCCGCCCACTTTCCACCTGCATCCTTGGAGGTGACACAATGGTCTTGTCCCTTCAGAAGCACCTTGCTCTGGTGGAAGGACATTAAAATGTCTTGACCTCCTTGGGGAAAAAAAAAGAAAATCAGATTCCCTTGTTGACTTTCCTCTCTCAGCAACAGGCCCAGGGTGTGCTGGAAAGCTTGGAGATCTTTGACCTCAAGGTCGCTGGGACCCATGAAGGGTGAGGTTTGTGAACGTTGAGGAACCCTTGGAAGGTTCTACCTGCAAAAAACAAGTGAGATCTTCCTGCAAAACCCACCAGAAATGGGAGGGACTTTGCTGACTCAAGGAAGAGGAGATGTGGTGGAAGCTGGGAGATGGAACCACCTCCAGAAGGGGTTGGGTAGATGGGAAGCTGGAGTGGGGTGTTTGCTCCATAGCTTCAAGGATGATCCATAGTTGGGTGACCAGAGGAGATGTTTCTCCATCTGGGATCTCCATAATGAAGCCCTGATGGAGAAGGAGGGTTGGCCAACACAGATGGGCTGCAAAGCTTCCAGAGATGCAAGAGGTTTCATCAGCAGAAGGGGTTGGTGCTCTCAGTGCTGGGACAGATGAGCTGAACAGGAGCTGTGCCAATTAAAAATTGGTTTCTGATGGCAGCAAGAGGAGATTTGGAAGAACCATGGGTAGGCTTGGGTTGCCTTGAGGTTCTCAGCATTCAGGATGTCTCCACCTTGTCGTGTTGGTTCCTCACCACCACCAGCAACTTCCAGGCACTTTGTTTTTATATATTTGTCTCAATTTGTTGTCTGAGTCTTAAAACTTAGGAAAGTTGTTTCAGAGGAGGAAAGTTCCAGCACAGAAGAACCCAATGGGTCTTGGGGTTGGTTTCTTCTCCCAAGGAACAAGGGATGGGACAAGAGGAACCAACCCAAGCTGCCCAGGGAAGGTTTAGGTTGGAGTTTGGGAACAATTTCTCCCTGGAAAGGGTTGTCAGGGCCTGGCCCAGACTGCCCAGGGCAGGGCTGGAGTCCTCATCATCCCTGGAGGGGTCTCAAAGCCCTGGAGATGTGGAGATGAAGGCCATGGGTGGCCTTGGCAGTGCTGGGGAAAAGGTTGGACTCGATCTTCAAAAAGTCTTCTCCAACCCAAAAACTCTTTGGTTCATTTGTATTCTTCTCTTCAACGATGCCTCTTGGGACCTTCATCACCCAACCAGTGTCTTCTCTCTTCAGAAGCCTTCTGCAACCCAACTGACTTGATGATGCAATGATCCCTGTGCCAAGGGCAAGTGGCTCTGCTCCATCTAGGAGCATTCCCATGGCTTCCAAAGCTTCCCATGGTTCCACAGGCTGTCCTCATGGTCCTGGCCTCAGCAGGGTTTGTAGGATGGGCTTTCTTTTGAGTCACCATCTCTGAAAAACCCAACAGCTGACGACACCTTCTGCTCTGAGGTCAGAGATTGGGGTATTTTGACACATTGGCTTGGGTGCCACTTGTCCCCTTCTAGCTGGAAGACACATCTAAAACCCACGTAAGCTCCAGTCTCACCACTCTGACATTTCTGAAACTGGCAAGAAATCAGCTCAGCTCCTCATTGCCTTCTCCCATCTGCTGCTACCAGAGGACTGAACGTTTCTGCTTCCTGAGCAGGTCTCAAAATCCCTCCTCAAGACAAAAAAAAAAAAAAGCTGAGGTGACCTCTGGAAGAGCAACCTTCTCTTCTCCATGCCTTCTGGGGAAGGACGTGTTCTGAAGCAGCAGTTGGTGTCCTTTACATCTCCGTGGTGCCTTCAGCAAGAAATGTGCATCTTGGGACTGCCAATATCCTGAGGTTGGAACAGGGCCACCAATCCCATGCCTTCTATAACCTGGTTATGGGTCAAGTCCATAAAACTTGGTTAAAATTTAATGTTGAGTGAATTAACCGTGGGAAGAGTATTCCAAAGGATGTCTTGGGTTCTCCATGGCCCTATGGATCCTCTCCTTTCTTAAATCTCCTCCTGACTGACTCGTGGGGTGAAGGTCTGGACTCAAGAGCTTCTTCTAGGTGAAGATCTGAGGGCTGGAGCATCTCTGCTCTGGAGCTAGGATGAGAGGGTTGGAGTTTTTCAGAAGGAGAAGAGAAGGCTGCAAAGGAGAGACCTTGGAGCACCTTCCAGTGCCTGAAGGGGCTCCAGGAAAGCTGGAGAGGGACTTGGGACAAGGACATGGAGGGATGGGATGAGAGGGAAGGGTTTCAGCTGCAAGAGGGGAGAATTAGATTGGATATTAGGGAGAAATTCTTTGGGGGGAGGGTGGTGAGACCATGGTTGCCCCCAGAAGCTGTGGCTGCTCCATCCCTGGAAGAACTGAAGGTTGGATGGGGCTTGGAGCACCCTGGGCTGGTGGGAGGTGTCCCTGCTTATGGTTTGGGTTGGAACTGGATGATCTTTGAGGTCCATCCCAACCCAAACCATTTGATGACTCTGTCTTCAACTAAATCATGTTGCTCAGAGTCCTAACCAACCTGACCTTGAACATTCCCTGTGATGGAGCATTTGCCCAGTGGGAACCAGCAATGCCCTTGGTCAACTGGAGCACCAGAGAGATCTTTGGAGAACATCCCTCTTCTTCAGTTGCCTTCTCTCACGATGCTTTTTAGGATCCAATCCACCTTCTGGGCCCAACGTGGGGCACAGCCACAGTTAATCCACATTTTTTCTCCTGCACAACTATCACAGTCAAAGCGTTGACCACCCAACCCAACCTCATGGGTGATGAACCATTTGCCCAGTGGGAACCAGCAATGCTCTTGGTCAACTGGAGCACCAGAGAGATCTTTGGAGAACATCCCTCTTCTTCAGTTGCCTTCTCTCACGATGCTTTTTAGGATCCAATCCACCTTCTGAGCCCAACGTGGGGCACAGCCACAGTTAATCCACATTTTTTCTCCTGCACACCTATCACGGTCAAAGCGTTGACCACCCAACCCAACCTCATGGGTGATGAACCATTTGCCCAGTGGGAACCAGCAATGCCCTTGGCCAACTGGAGCACCAGAGAGATCTTTGGAGAACATCCCTCTTCTTCAGTTGCCTTCTCTCACGATGCTTTTTAGGATCCAATCCACCTTCTGGGCCCAACGTGGGGCACAGCCACAGTTAATCCACATTTTTTCTCCTGCACAACTATCACAGTCAAAGCGTTGACCACCCAACCCAACCTCTTGGGTGATGAACCATCCAAAAAACCCACCCAGAATACAAAACACCTCCAGGTTTAACCCCTCTCCCTCACACCATTCTCAAAAGATTTGAGAGAAAAACACCCAGAACTCACATTTCTTGCCCCAAACCACAGGTGGAAGATAAAATCAGAGAGAAAGCACTCGGTTTTGTTTCCTGCAGGAGAAAAACTCCTGGATTAGAGGGATCTTTGTCTCCTTCAGCCAAGTGCTGACATCAGTGGCCAGGCCCAAAAATACCTTTTACGTAACGGCAAAGAAAACCATCTTTTCACTTTTTATTGGTGGCTGTAATTAAGAGTATGAAGCCCTTGCAGCTCAGTGATTAGAGGGAGGATTAGGCACCAGGATTTCATTTCTATTCCTGGCTTGGCCATCGAGCTGTGCTATTTCAGTCACTTCCCATGATCTTCCAAAAATTAAAAGCGACGCCACGCGCCGAAACGGTTCCTCTTCCTCCTCTGGGGTGGGGGGAAAAAATTGTTAATTTAATCTTTTTTTTTTTTTTAATAATCACTTATTTAAATTGTCATTTATTATTTTTACTGGTGTTCTGCCAGAGGTTCCCAGGCTAAAGCTGCCAGATGCAAACTCAGGTCTATGCTGGAGGTTTTCTTTTAGAAATCCACGTTTTAGGTTATCCAAACAAAATTCAGGGTGTTATGTTGTATATAAATATAAATATAAATATAAATATAAATATAAATATAAATATAAATATAAATATAAATATAAATATAAATATAAATATAAATAAATATAAGGTAGATTAAACAAAAATCACTTTCCAAGTTGGCCTCCAGCCCCAGCTGGGAGAAGGTCCACGGTGGGAGAGGAGGAAGGGAGAAAAAAACAGAAACGAGAAGCTGCCTTCTGTCAAGGCCACCAGCTCTGAGTGAGAGGCAGCTCCAGATGTGCCATCCCTCCAGATGCCCCACCCCTCCAGATGTGCCACCCCTCCTCTTCTCTCCCTTCACTGCTGTAGAGAAGCAGCTTCAGGGTTGGTGGTCCTTTTGAGGTTGACTTCTCCTTTTTTGTCGCGCCGGTGGGAACGAGGGTGTTGGAAGTGCTGGAGATGTTGGGCCTTGTTGTCCAACCCCCTCTGATGGCAAACGTTGGGAGATTTCAACATCTGCTGTCTCTTGGTAGCACCTTCAAACCTCATCCCAAGCACCTGTCGTGGTGATTGTCCTCAAAGATGTTTGGCAGTCAGGGTTGGGATTTGGGCGCCGGTGTCATTAGGTTGGCACAAGGTCTTCTGGGAGAAGGACACTTCTTGAGGTGTCCTGATTTCTTTGGTCACAAGGAGCATAGGGAGGAACTGTCAGGCTACCAGCAGCCTCCAGCTCTTAAAATCTTGGAATTGTGTTGGTTGGAATCTTTAGGATCATCAGATCCAACCATTCATCCATCACTGCCAACTCCACCACCGCCCCACGGCCCTCAACACCACATCTCCAGAGCTTTGAAAGCCTTCCAGGGATGATGGAGACTCCAACACAGAATCATTCTGGTTGAGAAAGACCTTCAAGATCCTCATTTCCAACCATTAACCCCATAAAGTCTTGAGGATCTTCAAGGTCTTCATCAACCAGAGTGATTCTGTGGTGGAGTCCCCATCCCTGGAGGGTAGGGGAGGAGAAGAGGATTGGAGAGGAGAGAATGAGGAGAGGATTGGAGAGAAGATGATTGGAGAGGAGAGAAGAGGACTGGAGAGGAGAGAAGAGGACTGGAGAGGACTGGAGAGGAGAGGAGAGGAGAGGAGAGGAGAGGAGAGGAGAGGAGAGGAGAGGAGAGGAGAGGAGAGGAGAGGAGAGGAGAGGAGAGGAGAGAAGAAGAGAAGAGAAGAGAAGAGAAGAGAAGAGAAGAGAAGAGAAGAGAAGAGAAGAGAAGAAGAGAAGAGAAGAGAAGAGAAGAGAAGAGAAGAGAAGAGAAGAGAAGAGAAGAGAAGAGAAGAGAAGAGAAGAGAAGAGAAGAGAAGAGAAGAGAGAAGAAAGCTGTGGAGGGACTTTGGACAAGGGCCTGGAGGGATGGGATGAGGGGCAAGGGTTTCCATCTGCAAGAGGGGAGATTTAGATTGGATATTAGGGAGAAATTCTTTGGGGTGAGGGTGCTGAGCCCCTGGTTGCCCCCAGAAGCTGTGGCTGCTCCATCCCTGACAGTGTTGAAGGTTGGATGGGGCTTGGAGCACCCTGGGCTGGTAGAAGGTGTCCTGATCATGGCAGCAAGTGAGCTAAATGATCCATATTGTCCCTTTCAACCCAAACCATTCCATGATTTGATGTTAGGAGAGTCTTTAAGTCCCAAGGACAAAGTGTCAGTGCCATCCCTGCACCTCCAGGTCCTTTTTTCCATGTTCCTCCAATGAGTTCACTCAGATAAGGTGTCTCTTGGAATAGGTTGGTGCTGTGACCTTCTCTGTCTTCTGGGACCAAAGGCTCTGAGGGCTCAGATTTAACCCAGCTTCAACATTTCATCTGAAAATGGGCAAAAAAAGGCTTTTTTGGGGTCTCACCACCTCTGCCTGCATTAGTTCTGACCATCTGAGGTGAGCAAGGAGCAAGAGCACCACTCAAGGCCCAGGAAGAGCTGCCCTTGGGAAGGACCACGGGTGGGATGAAGCTCTGAGATGTTTAGGATCTACCCAGGCATGTCTAGAGCCCTCCTTCCCAAAGAATTTGGGGGAGAATGTGGTGGTTTGGAGGCTTTGCACCAAAGCTGGAGACCCCAACTATGGAGGCTTGGTCATCATCTTCCAACCAACTGATTGATGACTCCAGGCTTGATCCCAGGAGGTGGGAGAAGGTCCTGAGCTGAAGAGTTGAGAGTGGTGGGAACCTCATCTCTGCAGATGGACCTTCATTAACCTTGGGCTTGGATGAGGGGAGGTGGTTGTCACCTTTGGTTCACTCCTTGTTCCCTCTTCCTCTGTTGCAGCTCGTCGCCCGCCGGAGTCTTCGAGAAGGAATATGAGATTTACAGGGATTACAGTGCAGAGGGGCAGCTTCTCCACTACAGGTACCCAAAACTTCAACCCAGGATCAAGGTTGGGGTCTTCAAGGTGGCCTTGGTGGTGAGGTGGGAGCGTGGGACAGCACTGGAGACAAGGCAGGAACAGTGGTGGCTTCTTTCTGCTCTTCTGATCCTCCTCCCTCCACACGTTAATTTATATTAATTTTTTTTTTAGTTTTACCACCACCCTTAAGATCTATTTTGAAGGTTTTTCAGGCCATGACCAGAAAGTGGAGCAGAACAGGGGGGGCCACCAGGGTTGTCTTGTGATGGGGTCACAGCTCATGGGGAGCTCCTGGTCTACAGGGGCTCGTTTGGCTCCATCATCACTTTGGGGATGGGGAAGGGCTCACTCACTGATCCACCCCAACATCTGCCATGACACTGGGGTGGTGGCTTGAACATCTGGAACCAGTTTTGAAGCTCTTTCTTAGGATCTGGTGTTGAGTAGAGCAGTTTCAGGTGGTTATGGATTCCATGTAGATGATTCAAGTGGATGATCAGAGGTGGAGAATGATTGTGCTGTGGGTCTCCTCCTGGAGCCTCTTTCCAAATACGTTTTTTGCCCTCCAAACCCAAGCAGGAATGGATTAAAGGGGCTGGGAAATTGGTCTTGAGACAGTCCAGGTGGCTTCTTGGTCACCCTTTCTCAGTGGCCAAAGGAGACATCTTAACTGAGCCACCTCATCCTGCCCTGAAACATTCAGGAGATGTTCCCTTTGGTCACCACCTCCCAAAATGGAGGTGGTGGTGGTGGTGATGGTCTACAACTTCTGGGACCTCCCCCATGGACCCAGATGGACCCATCTCACCCTGACTCCATCATCTGGCACCTGCTGACATCATCCAGGTCAATTCCAGTGGGACCAGGGAGGACAAACACCTCCACTGGATGCTTCTACTGGGTTGAGATGGAGAAGGACTTTTTCCTGGAAAGGTTCAGGCCCTGCCCCAGGGCAGTGGTGGAGTCCTCACCCCTGGAGGAACCTCAAAGCCATGTAGAGGTGGTGCTGAGGGGTTTAGTGGTGGCCTTTGCAGTGTGCTACGTGAAGGAAGTTCTGGGGAGACCTTAGAGCACCCTTGAAGGAGCTCCAGGAAATCTGGGGAGGGACCTGGAACAAGGGCCCAGAGGGATGGGATGAGGGGGAAGGGTTTCCAGCTGCAAGAGGGGTGATTTAGATTGGATATTGGGAAGAAATTCTTTGGGGTGAGGGTGGTGAGGCCCTGGTTGCCCTGCCCCAGAAGCTGTGGCTGCCCCATCCCTGGCAGTGTTGAAGGTTGGATGGGGCTTGGAGCAACCTGGGCTGCTGGGAGGTGTCCCTGCCCATGGCAGGGGTGGCACTGGGTGGGACTGAAGGTCCCTTCCAACCCAACCCATTCTAGGATTCTAAGATTCTAGGATCAGCCCCAAGTTGCAGCTCAGTAGAAGAGAGGTGGAACCATCCCTGCTTTCCCTGATTCTCAGTGAAAGGACTGCTGGTTGGACTTGATGGATCTTGAAGGTGTGTGAGGGTTCTATGAGGTCAGATGTTAGGAAGAAATTGTTTGGGGTGAGGGTGCTGAGCCCCTGGTTGCCCAGGTTGCCCCCAGAAGCTATGGCTGCCCCATCCTTGGAAGTGCTGAAGGTTGGATGGGGCTTGGAGCAACCAGGGCTGCTGGGAGGTGTCCCTGCCCATGGCAGGGGTGGCACTGGGTGGGACTGAAGGTCCCTTCCAACCCAACCCATTCTAGGATTCTAAGATTCTAGGATCAGCCCCAAGTTGCAGCTCAGTAGAAGAGAGGTGGAACCATCCCTGCTTTCCCTGATTCTCAGTGGTGAAGGTGGTGTAGGGCTGCTGGTTGGACTTGATGGATCTTGAAGGCCTGTGAGGGTTCTATGAGGTCAGATGTTTGGAAGAAATTCTTTGGGGTGAGGGTGCTGAGCCCCTGGGTGCCCAGGTTGCCCCCAGAAGCTGTGGTTGCCTCATCCCTGGCAGTGTTGAAGGTTGGATGGGGCTTGGAGCACCCTGGGCTGGTAGGATGGATCCCTGACCATGGCAGAAGGATGGGATTGGGTGGGATTTAAGGTCTCTCCAACTCATTCCATGACTTTGCAGAGTTACAGATGGTTGGTCACTGTCCTAAAGCCAGCCTAGAAATCCAGGAGGCATCATCAGAGGCTTCAGTTGGGAACGTGGAGAGCTCTGGGGCTCTCCATGGAGAGCTGGCAGGCTCTTTCTAGGATGGGATCCATGTTGCCAGAGCAGCAGGAAGGGATTTTTTTTTTTTTCCTACTGTTGGCTCATGGTTGACCCCAAGCTTCACAGCAGGATGGTGGTACCCAAGTGGGAGGAGAAGATGGGGAGGAGGACACGAGGCATTGGTTGCATCCTTCATCCCTTGGGAATCAGGACTGGTCCCAGTTTAGCACTGGACTGGTGGGGGGAAAGGAGTAAAAGCTCAGGAGGGAGATGAGAGAAACCTTGGGGGAGAAGATGCATCCATCTCCTGTGGCCAGGGGAGGAAGGTGAGGGGGCAAGGGGGTGGTGGGGACATCTTGGGGACACAGCAGGGGGGTGGTGGGATCCCATGCTTCTCCAGGAGGTCCAAACCCATCAGAAGCCAATACATTTAAATGAATCTTTCTAATTAATCCCTTCTTTTATCTCCCTCCCTTCCCCCCCAGGAGGGGAAAACCCATTTAATCCGAAATGATAATTATAATAATTATATATATCCCATATATTATACCTATAAAATAATGCTGTGTAATTCTATCTAATTATAATTCCATATAATTAAGCCTTAAATTATAAACTCCATCTTCAAAGTCCAGATATGGTTAAAAAAAAAGGGGGGGGGGGTTGTATTTAAGAAGGTTTCTACCTTTGAAATCAGCAGCGTTGTGGTGTCCTCTGTTTAATCAGAAAATAATTAATTAGGAGGCTGTGAAGATAATTACACTCGAGCCCAGCTCTGACCTTTTCTTCACGAGTCTTGCCTTGATTGAAGGAAAGATTCTGGGTAAAGGTGGAAATCTTGGGTGTATATATATATATAGAAGACAAAAAAAAAATCGTATTTTTCTTTTTTTAATCTTTAAGGAAAACTGAGAGAACGTTGGTCTTAATTATTGCATCCAAATAATTACTCATTTTAATTAGAAAAGGAAACCCACCTGGAGATTTCTCCTCTGTGGTTGACTTTCCAAAGGGTGGGAGAAGATCAGGGAGGGGTTGTTGGAGCAGGCTGGGAGATTTCAGTGGAGAAATGGCATTTTTGGGAGAAAAAAAAAACCTAAAAAACTTCCTGTAAATAAACGTAGATGCAGATTTGCATGAAATTTGCATGTGGTTGGTCTGGATGGTGGAAGATGAGGGGGATTTGGGAAGTGGTTTGTCATGGAGATGGGCTCAGAGTTGGGAGGAGAAAAAAAACTCTTGCCAGTTCTGGAGGAACGGGGCTGCATCAAAATGGCGGCTGTGGTGTCCCCCAGGGATCAGTGTTGGGCCCAGTTCTGTTCAATATCTTCATTGATGATTTAGATGAGGGGATTGAGTCCATCATCAGCAAGTTTGCAGATGACACCAAGCTGGGGGGGAGTGTGGATCAGCTGGAAGGCAGGAGGGCTCTGCAGAGGGACCTGGACAGACTGGAGAGTTGGGATGATTCCAACGGGATGAGGTTCAACACGGCCAAGTGCCGGGTCCTGCACTTTGGCCACAACAACCCCATGGGGAGCTCCAGGCTGGGCACAGAGTGGCAGAAAGGGACCTGGGAGTCTGGATTGACAGGAAGGTGACCATGAGCCAGCAGTGTGCCCAGGTGGCCAAGAAGGCCAATGGCATCCTGGGCTCTCAGGAACAGCGTGGCCAGCAGGTCCAGGGAAGGGATTCTGCCCCTGTGCTCAGCCCTGGTGAGGCCACAGCTTGAGTCCTGTGTCCAGTTCTGGGCCCCTCAGCTCAGGAAGGAGATTGAGGTGCTGGAGCAGGTCCAGAGAAGAGCAAGGAGGCTGTGAAGGGATCCAGCACAAGTCCTGTGAGGAAGGGCTGAGGGAGCTGGGGGTGTTGAGGCTGGAGAAGAGGAGGCTCAGGGGAGACCTCATCACTCTCTCCAACTCCCTGAAAGGAGGTTGGAGCCAGGGGGTTGGGGTTTCTTTTCCCAGGCAACTCTCAGCAAGACAAGAGGGCAGGGTCTCAAGTTGTGCCAGGGGAGGTTTAGGTTGGAGATTAGAAAGAATTTCTTTACGGAGAGGGTGATCAGGCATTGGAATGGGCTGCCCAGGGAAGTAGTGGATTCTCCGTGTCTGGAGATTTAGGAAGAGCCTGGATGTGGCACTGAGTGCCATGGGTTGGGAACCATGGGGGGAGTGGATCAAGGGTTGGACTTGATGATCTCTGAGGTCCCTTCCAACCCAGCCAATTCTATGAGACAGAAAAGGGAACCCTGAGGGGCAGAGAGGACAGAAAAAATTAAAATTTCCAAAGGATTTTCCATGGCAAACATTTTCTCCTCTCTCTTCTCATTCACGGGAAGTCATCACCCACCTCCTCACTGAGCTTCTCTAGGGATTTATCCACTCCCCCCCAGAAAAAAAATATAGAATCATAGAATCATAGAATCGGCTGGGTTGGAAGGGACCTCCGAGATCGAGTCCAACCCTTGAACCACCGTTGCGGTTGCTAGACCATGGCACTGAGTGCCACATCCAGGCTCTTTTGAAATATCTCCAGACACGGAGAATCCACTACTTCCCTGGGCAGCCCATTCCAATGGCTGATCACCCTCTCCAGAAAGAAATTCTTTCTAATCTCCAACCTAAACCTCCCCTGGCACAACTTGAGACCCTGCCCTCTTGTCTTGCTGAGAGGTGCCTGGGAAAAGAGACCGACCCCCCCCTGGCTCCAACCTCCTTTCAGGGAGTTGTAGAGAGTGATGAGGTCTCCCCTGAGCCTCCTCTTCTCCAGCCTCAACACCCCAGCTCCCTCAGCCCTTCCTCACAGGACTTGTGCTGGATCCCTTCACAGCCTCCTTGCTCTTCTCTGGACCTGCTCCAGCACCTCAATCTCCTTCCTGAGCTGAGGGGCCCAGAACTGGACACAGGACTCAAGCTGTGGCCTCCCCAGAGCTGAGCACAGGGGCAGAATCCCTTCCCTGGACCTGCTGGCCACGCTGTTCCTGAGCCAGCCCAGGATGCCAGTGGCCTTCTTGGCCACCTGGGCACACTGCTGGCTCCTCTTCAGCTTCCTGGCAATCCAGACTCCCAGCTCCCTTTCTGCCACTCTGTGCCCAGCCTGGAGCTCCCCATGGGGTTGTTGTGGCCAAAGTGCAGGACCCGGCACTTGGCCGTGTTGAACCTCATCCCGTTGGGATCAGCCCAACTCTCCAGTCTGTCCAGGTCCCTCTGCAGAGCCCTCCTGCCTTCCAGCTGATCCACACTTCCCCCAGCTTAGTGTCATCTGCACATTTGCTGATGATGGACTCAATCCCCTCATCTAAATCATCAATGAAGATATTGAACAGCACTGGGCCCAACACTGATCCCTGGGGGACACCACTAGTGACCGGCCGCCATTTTGATGCAGCCCCGTTCACCACCACTCTCTGGGCCCGGCCCTCCAGCCAGTTCCTAACCCAGCACAGGGTGCTCCTGTCCAAGCTGTGGGCTGACAGCTTCTTTAGGAGGATTCTGTGAAATACAGAAATATATCCCAAATATTCCCCTTTTGAGCAAAAAAACTTCAATTTTCCTCCATTGCATCACCCATCCTCTGCAGCCTTGGTGCATCTAAGGGGGCTTTGGGGCCACCTCTGCTCTTTCTAACCCTGGTAATGATGGAGCAGGGGCTTGGGGACACCAAGGTGACACATCCGTGGTGGCTTGAGCCATTCCAGCAGCTTGGATTTGACAAATATTTTGAGGGGCACCTGTCCCAGAGGCTTTGCAAGGCTGCTGATGTTTTTTAGGAGGTCAGAAAGGAGAGAGGTAGAGAGGACCTGGGCTCTCAGGTGGCCCTGCAGCAGGCAGTGAGGAACTTGGCTTCCATTCCTCCACCCACGAGGTTTGGAGCCACCTGGAGCTTTCCTTTCCTCCATGATGTTCCACAAATTCATGCTGTGGTCTCATCCCAGGTTCCAAATTCTTTGGGCAAACTTGATGCCACCCACTTGGGTGATGACCTCCAAACCCACCCCTGGGATGCAGAAGACCTGGTGATAATTCCCATTGTGACACTTTCATGGTGCCAAAGGTGGTGGTGGTGGCTCCCAACCTCACGTTGAGGGCATCTTCTGGGGGGTGTCCATCCAACCATGGGTTTGTAGATGATGGTCTGGGGAAGTCCTGGATTTCTGGGGGGTGTCCATCCCACCAGGACTGCCCTAAGGTTGCTCATCCTGGTCTGCTGGGACAAGTTTTGCTCTTGAAAGACACAAGGAGACACCAAGAGGAGCTGTGGGGTTTGGTCTAGGGTTGCAAGTTGTTGGGGGGTGCAGCATCTTCTTCTCTTGTCAGGTGACTCCAGTGGAGATGTTGGGTTAGTTATGGGTCACCCAGTTGGGTGATGACCTCAAAACCCACCCCTGGGATGCAGAAGACGTGGTGATAATTCCCATGGTGCCACGTTGATGGTCCCAAAGGTGGTGGTGGTGGCTCCCAACCTCACGTTGAGGAGCAGAAGCTCCAACCCCATCACTCAAAAGAGCTTCTCGTGTGAGTCAGGATGAAGAAGCTTGAAGGTGGTCGTGGTAGGACCCCAGGACATGTCTGGTTCTGCTCTTCTGCTCTCCTACCCCAAAAGCTTTGGGCATCTTGGTTGGAAAGTCAACTTCTTAACGAGGATGGGTGACCTTGTGTTGGGCAGAAGAAGAAGAAGACGACCCAGGGAGGGTTTTTTTCTGCAAGATTTGATAGTTGGACCTCCTCCACCTTTTTCAAAAGGTCGAAGAGGACAAGAGGCTGTGAGGAAAGAAGGGAGGAGGATCTGGGAGAGCAGCTTGTGCTCCCAGGCACGTCACAGATGGTGCCTCCAGGATCTTCTGTGCCAACATGGGACTTGGCAAGGAGATGGTAACAGGATGTGCTTCCCCAGGCTCTGGAGACAGGAGCAAACTCCAGCTCAGAGCCCTCTTGTGGGACAAGCTGTATAAAAGCCACCTCTGCTCTTCCTCTTGGAGGTCCCCTGCCTGGGTGGCATCTCCCAAGGACTTGAAATGTCCACCCTCTGTCACCTTATAAACCTTCCCCTTTGTCCTGCCAATCATTGAGTGGGTTGGGTGGGATGGGACCACTGAAGGTCACCTGGTCCAACCCTTTGCCATGAGCAGGGACATCTTCAGATGCATCAGGGTGCTCCAACCCCACGTTGAGGGGATGTTCTGGGGGGGCATCCATCCCACCAGAGGTTTGACATCTTCAGATAGATCCAACCTGGCCTTGAGTCTTTCCAGGGATGGGGCATCTACCACCTCTTTGGGCAGACTGGGTCAGTGTCTCAGCACCTTCAAGGCAATGGAGTGGGGTCAGGATTTGTGGGGCTGGGACATCTCTGCTCAACTTGGGGTTGAGGTTTCAAGGTTCTTGTCTTCAGCTTCTTCAAAAATGCTGCTTGGCCTTCTCATTGTCCATGCTTTCCATGTCACCCAGCTCCAGCTGGGAACTGGAGGAGGTGGGATGGGTTCATCTTGGGGGACCACAAAGACTGGGAAGCAAAAAAAGAGGTGGGAGATATGGAGCTTGGTGTACGTGGGTTCTCCTTCTCATCCTGGGGTGGGAGAACCCAACAAGAGGTCAGTCCCAAGTGAGGACCACGGTGAGGTCAGTCCCTTCTCCTTCAAAATCCCATGAAACTGTCCTAAATGTAGGTCTGCACCAAGGCTTGTCCCCAGCAGGTGACCATGCTGGCTTCTCCATCCCTGTTCATCTCCAAAAGCTCCAAATCATGAAGAACAATTCAAGGCTGTCACTTGGAGATGTCCTCCAAGGTGTGTCATCACTTTTGGAGGAGTTGGCTTTGTCCTTCATGCTCCCCAAAGGGAGTTGTGGGACCCAGGGAAGGGACCACAGAATCAGGGAGGGTGACAGTGCCTTGGTGTCCCCATCACCTGATGGGAGAGGCTTGGGGTGGTTGGACACGTTCATCCTTTAGGTTCTGATGGAATATGATGGTCTGGGGAAGGCCTGGAGCAGCAGTTGTGGGGTTTTGGTGTCTATCCCAGCACTTCAGGTGATGTTTTGGGGAAATCTTGGAGTTCTGGGGTGTTGTTATCCCACCATGGGTTTGCAGATGATGTTTTGGGGAAGTTCTGGACTTCTGGGGGTGTCCATCCCACCATGGGTTTGCAGATGATGGTCTAGGGATGTCCTGGAGTTCTTGGAGAGGAATCCATCCCACCACTGCAGATGATGGTCTGGGGAAGTTCTGGACTTCTGGGGGTGTCCATCCCACCAGAGGTCTGCAGATGATGTTCTGGGGAAGCCCTGGAGTTCTCAGAGGGGTGTCCATTCCACCATGGGTTTGCAGATGATGGTCTAGGGATGTCCTGAAGTTCTTGGAGAGGCATCCATCCCACCACTGCAGATGATGGTCTGAGGAAGTTCTGGACTTCTGGGGGTGTCCATCCCACCACTGCAAATGATGTTCTGGGGAAGTCTTGGAGTTCTGGGGGGTGCCCATCCCACCATGGGTTTGCAGATGATGGTCTAGGGATGTCCTGGAGTTCTTGGAGAGGCATCCATCCCACCACTGCAGGTGATGGTCTGGGGAAGTTCTGGACTTCTGGGGGTGTCCATCCCACCAGAGGTCTGCAGATGATGTTCTAGGGAAGCCCTGGAGTTCTCAGAGGGGTGTCCATCCCACCATGGGTTTGCAGATGATGGTCTGGGGAAGCCCTAGAGTTCTCAGAGGGGTGTCCATCCCACCAGGGGTCTGCAGATGATGTTTTGGGGAAGTTCTGGACTTCTGGGGGGTGTCCATCCGACCAGGGGTCTGCAGATGATGTTTTGGGGATGTTCTGAACTTCTGGGGGTGTCCATTCCACCATGGGTTTGCAGATGATGGTCTAGGGATGTCCTGGAGTTCTTGGAGAGGCATCCATCCCACCACTGCAGGTGATGGTCTAAGGAAGTTCTGGACTTCTGGGGGTGTCCATCCCACCATGGGTTTGCAGATGATGGTCTAGGGATGTCCTGGCGTTCTTGGAGAGGCATCCATCCCACCACTGCAGATGATGTTTTGGGGAAGTTCTGGAGTTCTCAGAGGGGTGTCCATCCCACCAGGGGTCTGCAGATGATGTTTTGGGGTTGTCCTGAACTTCTGGGGGTGTCCATCCCACCATGGGTTTGCAGATGATGGTCTAGGGATGTCCTGGAGTTCTTGGAGAGGCATCCATCCCACCACTGCAGATGATGGTCTGGGGAAGTTCTGGACTTCTGGGGGTGTCCATCCCACCACTGCAGATGATGTTTTGGGGATGTCCTGGAGTTCTCAGAGGTGTGTCCATCCCACCAGGGGTTTGCTTTGCTGATGCCCCCCCTACATTTCTCCCCCAGGACGTCGTCGCTGCGCTGGAATGCCGGCACCAAGGAGAGGATGTTGATCAAGGTGACGGATCGGGAGCCCAGCTTCCTGCTCCACCAAGGCAACGGTTACACCACGGAAAACCAAGCCCCCGGCACCCGTTCCCGACGCCCCTCGGGTGGCCAGCAGTCCCCCAACCTCCAAACCTTCTCCTCCTCCTCCGACGCCGACAATTCGGTGTTCTTCCCCGAAAGGAAGCAATCCCCTTTTTTGAAGAGGGCCGAGCACGTGGGCAGTTGTTCTCCACTTTTGGGCCGGGGGGACACCTTCTGCTCCCCTCTCCAAACCCAACACCGCAAACACTCCAGCGAATCCCAACCTTCTTCCCCCCGCTACGCTTACGAACCCCCCCTCTATGAGGAACCTCCCATGGAGTACCAAGCCCCCATCTACGACGAGCCCCCCGTGGACATGCAGTATGAAGCCAGCGGGAGCTTCAAAGCAGCTTCTCCTCAAAAATCCCCCATCAGGAAACCTCACCCTTTCTTACAGTCCCCCAAACAAAGCTCCAACTCACCTTACCAACAGTTGGTCCTCACCAAACAGAAGTGTCCCGACCGTTTCATGAGCTTGGAGTACAGCCCCGCCGGCAAAGAGTACGTCAGGCAACTCGTCTACGTCGAGCAGTCGGGTTCCAGCCCCAAGATGAAGACGGGTTTGAGGCATAAATATTCCCCCAATCCCATTGGGGGGTCCTACTCCCTCCAACACAGCCCTTGTTTGGTGAGGGACCAACGTTTGGAGATCAAATCAGGTGACTACAGCACCATGGAAGGACCTGACTTTTGCCCTGGGCCAACTGGTGGCCAAGTGGCCCAGGCTGAGGACTCCATGTCATGGTCCAGCCAACAGGACACTTTGTCCTCCACTGGTTACTCACCTTCCACCCGAAAGAGGAAGAGCCGGAAACCTTCTCAATCCCATGATCCCAACGCCTCTTCCACTGATGGCTCGGGGGACCGGGAGGTGTTGAGCGAGCAGATGTTGGGGGAGGAACGAGCCACCCCAGGAGCCAACAGGTCACCCATGAACAGGACAGAAAGCAAAGCGGCGGAGGCGGAAGTGGGACGGGGTTACCCGGAACCTTTCTTGGCCCAAGCCCGCTTGGCTTGGGAAGCCCAACAAGCCCATTACCACATGAAACAACGGAGCAGTTGGGACTCCCAAAAGGACGGTTCGGGCTACGAGAGCGATGGTGCCCTCCCCTTGCCCATGCCTGGTCCTGTGGTGAGAGCTTTCAGCGAGGACGAGGCCTTGGCACAGCAGGAGAACAAACATTGGAAGAGGAACACCTTCGAGAAGTTGGGTTTCCCTCAGATCCTCCTGGAGAAGAGCGTCTCCGTGCAGACCAACCTGGCTTCCCCGGAGCCCTACCTCCATCCATCTCAGGTAAATGTCCCCCAGGATGTCCTTGGCTTTAGGGGTGGGGGTTTCACTGCTTTGCTCCACGCCGACGACCCTCGGCGTCTTCTCAGGTGGGGGGGGTCACACCGTGTGTCCCCATCACCCTCCCAGTGAAAGCTCCTTCTTCCAGTAAAGGGGGTTTAGATCCAGCTCAAGGTCCTCAAAAAGGGTGCCTCAAAAGAATTGCTCCATAGCAAGATGGTCCCTCAAAAACCTTAGGAAGGTGGTCCCTCAAAGTTGGTCCATAGCAAGATGGCCCCTGAAAGTTGATCTTTAGTAATCTGTTCCCCCAAAGAAGTTGCTCCATAGGAAGATGGTCCCTCAAAGTTGGTCCATAGCAAGATGGTCACTGAAAGTTGATCTTTAGTAACCTGGTCCCTCAAAGAAGTTACTCCAGAGCAAAATGGTCCCTCAAAGAAGTTGGTCCTTAGGAAGCTGGTCCCTCAAAGTTGGACTTTAGTGACCTGGTTTCTTTAAAAAGTTGCTTCATAGCAAGATGGTCCCTCAAAGTTGATCTTTAGTAATCTGGTCCCTCAAAGAATTTGCTCTGTGGCAAGATGGTCCCTCAAAGACCTTGGTCCTTAGGAAGCTGGTCCCTCAAAGTTGGACTTTAGTGACCTGGCTTCTTAAAAAAGTTGGTCCATAGCAAGATGGTCCCTCAGAGTTGGTCTTTAGTAACCTGGTCCCTCAAAGAAGTTGCTCTGTGGCAAGATGGTCCCTCAAAGTTGGTCCATAGTAAGATGGTCCCTGAAAGTTGGATTTTTAGTAATCTGGTCCCTCAAAGAAGTTGCTCTGTAGGAAGATGGTCCTTCAAAGTTGGTCCTGAGGAAGCTGCTCCCTCAAAGTTGGTCCACAGCAAGATGGTCCCTCAAAGAAGTCGTTCCTTAGGAAGCTGATCCCTCAAAGGTGGGCTTTAGTGACCTGGTTCCTCAAAGAAGTTGCTCCAGAGCAAGATGGTCCCTCAAAGAAGTTGATCCTTAGAAGTTGGTCCTTAGGAAGCTGGTCCCTCAAAGTGGGACTTCAGTGACCTGGTTTCTTAAAAATGTTGGTCCGTAGCAAGATGGTCCCTCAGAGTTGGTCTTTAGTAACCTGGTCCCTCAAAGAAGTTGCTCTGTGGCAAGATGGTCCCTCAAAGTTGGTCCATAGTAAGATGGTCCCTGAAAGTTGGATTTTTAGTAATCTGGTCCCTCAAAGAAGTTGCTCTGTAGGAAGATGGTACCTCAAAGTTGATCCTGAGGAATCTGCTCCCTCAGAGTTGGTCCACAGCAAGATGGTCACTCAAAGAAGTCATTCCATAGGAAGCTGATTCCTCAAAGTTGGACTTTGGTGACCTGGTTCCTCAAAGAAGTTGTTCCTTAGGAAGCTGATCCCTCAAAGGTGGGCTTTAGTGACCTGGTTCCTCAAAGAAGTTGCTCCAGAGCAAGATGGTCCCTCAAAGAACTTGATCCTTAGAAGTTGGTCCTTAGGAAGCTGGTCCCTCAAAGTGGGACTTCAGTGACCTGGTTTCTTTAAAAAGTTGGTCCATAGCAAGATGGTCCTGAGTTGGTCTTTAGTAACCTGGTCCCTCAAAGAAGTTGCTCTGTGGCAAGATGGTCCCTCAAAGTTGGTCCTGAGGAAGCTGCTCCCTCAAAGTTGGTCCACAGCAAGATGGTCCCTCAAAGAAGTTGTTCCTTAGGAAGCTGGTCCCTCAAAGGCAGACTTTAGTAACCTTGTTTTCTCCAAGAAGTTGCTCCAGAGCAAGATGGTCCCTCAAAGTTGTTTTTTAGTAACCTGGTCCCTCAAAGAAGTTGCTCTGTAGGAAGATTGTCCCTCAAAATTGGTCCATAGCAAGATGGTCCCTCAAAGAAGTTGTTCCTTAGGAAGCTGATCCCTCAAAGGTGGACTTTAATGACCTGGTTCCTCAAAGAAGTTGCTCTGTAGCAAGATGGTCCCTCAAAGATGGTCCTGAGGAAGCTGCTCCCTCCAAGAAGCTGTTTTTTAGCAAGTTGTCCCTCAAAACCAGACACATCACCACCAGCTTTCCAGGATCTGCTTCCCAGGCCTCTGAGCTGTTTGTCCCCTCTTTGGGATTGAGCCACTCCCATCTTGGAGACCCCTCCATCCCAGAGGAGCTCCTGGAGATGCTGTAGACCATTTCTATGATAGTGGAGCCCCATGGGCTCTCACCTGGAACTGGTGCATCTTCCAGGCCATCAGATGTTTCCCATCAGCAGCTCCTGGTTCTGAGGTCTCAACAGTTCTGACACCCCAAATTTGTCCCTCTGACCTGTAGTGCCCCACTCTGGGCAAGGACACTGACCAGGTCCATGTCCCCACGACCTGGAAAACTACCTGGAAGATGGAGCTTGATACCACCAAGGAGGAGAAAGACCCTGGCCATGGACCTGGGCAACACCAAATAATCTAGAAGACTTTTTTTGTCCATGGGGATGTGGAAGGAAATGGGTGGGATGTCACATCCAAAGGCAGTAGAAGACAATTCCCCAAACCCAAGTGTCCCTCAAGCACTTGGTGTTGCATGAGGAGGTCCAAACCCCAAACCAGGTGAGCTCCAAATCATCTTTAGATGCTCACATTGGCCAAGAGGCCACCACTGCCACCATCAGTGATCCTGCACCTTCTGGAGGTGGAACTCGGGATGTGGTGGGACTCTTTTTTGCTGCCCTGGTCTGGTTGACCCCATCTGATGTTGTCCTCAAGATGAGGGACACCCATTCCAGGGAAAAGCAGATTTCTATCCAAGGTGGTGGAACTCTGGACACAGAGAAGCTGTGGCTGCCCCATCCTTGGAATTGTTGAAGGTCCAGTTGGCTGGGGCTTTGAGCAACCTCATCTAGTGGGAGGTGTCCATGGTGGAGGAAGGGTAGGACTAGATGATCTCTGAAGGTCCCCTCCAACTCAAACCACTCCATGATGATCCCTCTGAGATCATCACATGGTTTTAATTTGGTTTCCTACACCGTCATGAGCTGAGGGACCTTGCAGCAGAAGCTTCTGTAGGACCTACAGGAGGAGCTTCATGGTTGCCCAGGACACCAAGATGTGCCAGAAAGAGAGAAAAAAAAATGGAGCAGAACAATGCTGTGGGTGATGTGTGGAGAGAGGAGAAGACCCATGGAAGGAGATGTGATGGGGTTGGGCAAACCCTGCACCAGGGTGTTGGCCAAACTCTGTCCACGTGGCACTAAGACCTCAAAGGGCAACTCGAGTTTGCTTCTGGGTCACCTCCTGCCCAGGAGGTCGTGTCCAGTTGCCATGTGTCCACCTGGCTGGAGAAGGTTGATGTCTCTCTCCAGCTGATGTGGTCCTTTGCTTCTCCCTGGATTCCCTGGATGAGGGAATGTGGACCCAGTTTGTGGAAGAGCAGCCATGGAGCAAATCCTGCATCTCCTCCCTCCCAGAAGCTCCCATGTGACTTCAGCTGAGGTTGGAGAACACAAGAGGACCTTTTGGGTGTTCTGGGTCCCTGGAGGGGTGAAGCTTCTGTGTCCCCACCAGCGGGTCCCTGCTGCTGGATGATGGGAGCTGGGTGACATCAATGAGAAGAGGAAACGTGGATGATGTTGAGTTGAGGAGACCAGAAACTTGGACTTGAGTGAAGAAGCAGAACTTCAGTCATCAACCAGAAGTTCTGGTGGCTCTATGGGTCACTTCCTTGTCCCTTCCTGGACTTACCACCCACATGTGGCCTTTCTACCTTGGTTGCACCTCCTGCTTTTCTTCTCCTGTCCTCAGCCCAGTGCCAAGGCACCACTGTGGTCACCTTGGTGGGTTGACCACACCAACGTGGTCCCCCTGCACATGGTGGGGACAATAAGTTCACCTCTGGATGACATAGCACGTCCTTCTCTGCCAAGGGAAGACCCACTTGCCATGGATTATGTCCCCAAGGCCACCAAGTGACACTAGCCCAGCCTTTGGACTTCCAGAAGATGGAGCTTATGGACAATGAAGCCACATTGGACCAGAGAGCAGTCCACCCCAAGTGTCCTTGTTTGCTTTTCTCCACACTGGTCATCAGCTCTTTGGGTGTCCCACCACCTCCAGGGTCCTTCTAGTGGAAGGTGTCCCTGAAAGTGTTGGAACTAGATGATCTTTAAGGTCCAACCAACCCCATTCCCTGATCCAGGAGCTGTCCTGGTTCCAGTAGTAGAAGGAAAGAGGTCTGAAGGACCTTTGCTCTGCTGGTGACCCTGCAGGTGAAGTTACAACCTGGACAGTTTGTGTCCATCTGGGATGGAAGGGAACAATGTCCACTTTGGAGGAGCCACCAGCATCCTGTAGGTGGCTCCTTGGTGGCATCCTCTGGGGGTTCCTTGTCCCCAGTGTGGCTCTGGGAGGGGGGGGCAGTCACAGGTGAGTGTGTCCCCTGTCACCTGATGGTGACCAGTGCCACCATCTGACTTGGCCACTGGTGCTGGGCCTGTGTTGCCTGTGATGGGGTTGAGGAGCAGCTCCTTGGAGAGGACCTCGTGGTGCTGTGAGGGGTGGGTGGTTTGGTGGTTGAGTGGTTTGGCTGGTTGTTGGTTGGTTGGGTGGGTGGGTGGGTGGGGTGTGTGGTTGGTTGGTTGGTTGGTCAGTTGGTTAGTTGGTTTGTTTGGTAGTTGGTTGGCTGGTTCATTGGTTGGTTGGGTGGTTGATTGGTTCATTGGTGGTTGATGGATTGGTTGGTTGGTTAGTTGGTTGGTTTGGTGGTTGGTTGGTTGATTGGTTGGTTGGGTGGTTGATTGGTTCATTGGTTTGGTGGTTGATTGGTTGGTTTGGTGGTTGATTGGTTGATTTTGTGGTTGATTGGTTTGTTGATTGCTTGGTTGGTTGGTTGGTTGGTTGGTTGGTTGGTTTGGTGGTTGATTGGTTGGTTTGGTGGCTAGTTGGTTGGTTGGTTAGTTGCTTGGTTTGGTGGTTGATTGGTTGGTTGGTTTGGTGGTTGGTTGGTTTGGTGGTTGCTTGCTTGCTCGGTGGTTCCTTGGTCGGTTGGGTGTTCGATTTGTTGTTGCGTTGGGTGGACGAGTGGTTCCTTCACTCATTCTTTGGTATCATGGTGCCATGGCCACCTCCTCAGCCCCCTTGACTCCTGTGCCCATTGTCTCCTCCAGTCAGAGGACCTGGGTGCCTGCGCCCAGTTTGAGAGCAGCAGACAGACCAGGAACATGATGCCCAGCGCCAGCTGCGTCTTCCCAACCTTCAACCTCCGGAAGCCCTCCTCGGAGACGGACATTGAGAACTGGGCCTCCAAACACTTCAACAAGCACACCCAAGGGCTCTTCCGGCGGAAGGTCTCCATCGCCAACATGTTGGCCTGGAGCAGTGAGTCCATCAAGAAACCCATGATCATGACCAACGACCGCAACGTCAAGAAAGAAGCTTGCGAGATCTTCAAGCTCATCCAGATGTACATGGGGGACCGGCGGGCCAAGACTGACCAACTCAACGTGGCTTTGGAGATTGCCACTAAAGGTTGGAGTATGCAAGGCTTGAGAGATGAGCTCTACATCCAACTGTGCCGCCAGACCACCGAGAACTTCCGTTACGAGAGCCTGGCCAGGGGCTGGGAGCTCATGGCCATTTGTTTGGCTTTTTTCCCCCCAACTCCCAAATTTCATTCCTACCTTGAAGGCTACATCTACAGGCACATGGATCCAGTGAATGACACCAAAGGTAAGCGAGAAACCTCCACCTGGTGGCTTTTGGGCCTTGCTGAAAACCCATTGGTTTAAACCTTCTTCGCTTCCTTTCCCCGCGTCGCGTTCCCGAGTCTCCTCCTTGGAAGGTGGGCAAGGAGGTGGAAGGTGGGTGAGGAGATGACCCAAGAGCCCACCTAGAGGTCCAAGTGGTCTTTTCCTCTCCGGTGTCTGGGAAACCAACGTGAGAGACACCATGAAATGAGCTTTGATGCCTTTGTTGCAGCCCAGGTGTCACCTCTGCTGGAGGGGGCGGCTGGAAACGAGAGGTCCTTGGACTTCTCCTCGCCTGGGGAATCTTCTGGGGGTGGTGATTCCATGAGATTGGGGTCCAGCAGCTCCAGGATGGTCCTTTTTTCTAGAAAGCTCTTCCAAGACATCCCATCACGTCACCATCACCATCTCCAAATTCTTCTTCAGGCTTCTCAGGCAGCTTTGGAGCCAAAAAAAAAAAAAAAATCCCACCAGGTGTTGGACGAGGCCCCAGCAGCCAAGGGGGTTTAATTTTGGGGGTTTTTGGGTCATGGTAGATAGAAGAGTCATCATTATTTGGTATTTGACCCCAAAAGGGTGGTAGTTGTAGGAGTCACCTCCCATGGGTCGTTGAGGACGGTCCCGGGCTTGGGTCCCACCGTTGGCTTTCAACTTTGGGAGATGGAGCCCCAAGAGCTCTTGATGCCCCCCAAAAAGTAGGGACATCCAAGGGGACCTCAAGAGCAGGAGGAGCCCGGGGGGACCACGAGGAGAAGAACCCAACCCAGGCGGCCAAACAATGGTCAAGAAAGGGCCGGAACGTCCCCAAAAGTGGTGACAGAGGTGACAAGGTGACCTTGTCCTCCCCATCATGGCCGTGCCACCCACCCCCCACCAGTGGCCACCAGGGGTTGTGTTCCACATTCCGTGTCTCTTTTTGGTTGGATTTGCCCCTTGTGACGTCATCATCCCCCCCTCCCACTGGTGGGCGGGGTCATTTGCATATGATTTCCATGTGTTGGGTTTGAAGTCATTTTTCTTGCCGTTGATTTGCGTTCAGTTTCATTTGGATTCCAATTTTTTTTTTTTAATTTCTTAATTTTTTAATTTAATTTTTTTAAATTTTTTAATTTCATTTTTTTTCCCCTTTTATTTTTTGTTTTTCTTTTGGTTTAATTTTTATTCCAGGGTTCAATTTTTAGCTCATTTTTTACTTTTTATTGGTTGTCATTTTAATTTTCATTTTCCGACTTTTATTTTTTTTGGTTTTTATTGGGTTTCACTTTTATTTTATTCATTTTTATTCTTTTTTTTTCCTTTTTTTCCAGTTTGTTCTTATTTTATTTCTAATCTTTATTGATTTCTCTTTTAATTTATGTTTTTTTCCCTTATTTTTTCCCTTTCATTTTCCTTTCTCATTTTTACTTCCATTTTTTAATTTCAATTTTTCTTTTCACCAATTTTATTTTCAGTTTCATCTTTTATTTTCATCAAACTTTTTTCCTTCCCATTTTTTTCCCATTTTTTTTTCCCTTCACCTTTTTTTTTACTTCCTTTTCTTTTTATTTTCTTTACTTTCCTTTTCTTTTTTCTTTTAATGTTCATTTTCCCTTTTTAATTTTCCTTTTTCTTATATTACCTTTTTATTCTCTTCCTTCTGTTATTTATATGTATTCTGTGTATTTATTTTCTTTTATTATCACTTAAAATATATCCTATTTTCCATTGACATTTATTATTTTATTATTTTTTTATGTTATATTATATTATATTATATTATATTATATTATATTATATTATATTATATTATATTATATTATATTATATTATATTATATTATATTATATTATACTATATTATTTATATAATATATTTTTATATTTTTAATTATTTTTTATTTATATTATTTAATTTATTTTATTTATTTATTACTTTTTATTCTATTTATTTATTTTTTATATTATATTATATTATATTATATTATTTATATAATATAATTTTATATAATATATTTTTATATTTATTTATTTATTATTATTTATTATTTATATTCTTTTATTTAATTATTATTTTATCTATTTCTTACTTTTTATTTAATCATTATTATTGACATTAATTACCTTATATATTATTTTCCTGACTTCCGTTTCTTTCATATTACATTTAATAAGAATATTTATTTATATTCAGTTTATTTTACTCTTGTATTTATTGCTTTTATTTATTCCACCCATTTTAATCCTGTTTTCACCCATTTTAACCCCATTTTCACCCATTTTAACCCCATTTTCACCCATTTTCACCCATTTTAACCCCATTTTCATCCATTTTAATCCATTTTCACCCATTTTAATTCCATTTTCATCCATTTTGACCCCATTTCCTCCCATTTTAACGCCATTCCCACCCGTTTCACTTTCATTTTCACCAACCTCACTTTCACTTTCGTTTCCACCCCTTCCACTTCCGTTTTCCCCCCTTATTTCCCTCCATTCCCATTGCGTTCTTTTTGGTCGTTTCCGTTGTTCTTCCATTGTTTGTTGGTTTTTTGTTGTTGTTGTGGTTCCTCCCCGTGCCCTGGTGGTGCTGGGTGTGTCCCCAACCCCCCCACACCCACCCACCTCACTTCCTGTCTCTGTTCTCAGTGACTCACCACATTTCCACCCTCCTGGAAAGGACCAATCAGAAGAAACCCAAATCCCATTTTCACCCATTTTAACCCCATTTTGACCCCGTTTCCACCCATTTTAACCCCATTCCCACCCGTTTCACTTTCATTTTCACCAACCTCACTTTCACTTTCGTTTCCACCCCTTCCACTTCCGTTTTCCCCCGTTATTTCCGTTGCTTTTTTGGTCGTTTCCCTTCTTCTTCCATTGTTTGTTGTTTTTTGTTGTTGTTGTTGTTCCTCCCCGTGCCCTCATGGTGGTGGGTGTGACCCCAACCCCCCCACACTCACCCACCTCACTTCCTGTCTCTGTTCTCAGTGACTCACCACATTTCCACCCTCCTGGAAAGGACCAATCAGAAGAAACCCAAATCCCATTTCCACCCATTTCAACCCCATTTTCACCCATTTTAGTCCCATTTCCACCCATTTTGACCCCATTTCCACCCATTTTAACCCCATTTCCACCCGTTTCACTTTCATTTTCACCAACCTCACTTTCACTTTCGTTTCCACCCCTTCCACTTCCGTTTTCCCCCCTTATTTCCCTCCATTTCCATTGCGTTCTTTTTGGTCGTTTCCGTTGTTCTTCCATTGTTTGTTGGGTTTTTTTGTTGTTGCTGTTTCTCCCCGTGCCCTGGTGGTGGTGGGTGTGTCCCCAACCCCCCCACACACCCACCCACCTCACTTCCTGTCTCTGTTCCCAGTGACTCACCACATTTCCACCCTCCTGGAAAGGACCAATCAGAAGAAACCCAAATCCCATTTTCACCCATTTTAATCCCATTTCCACCCATTTTGACCCCATTTCCACCCATTTTGACCCCGTTTCCACCCATTTTAACCCTATTTCCACCCTTTCACTTTCATTTTCACCAACCTCACTTTCACTTTCGTTTCCACCCCTTCCACTTCCGTTTTCCCCCGTTATTTCCGTTGCGTTTTTTTTGGTCGTTTCCGTTGTTCTTCCATTGTTTGTTGGGTTTTTTTTTGTTGTTGTTGTTCCTCCCCGTGCCCTCGTGGTGGTGGGTGTGTCCCCAACCCCCACACACACCCACCCACCTCACTTCCTGTCTCTGTTCCCAGAGACTCACTACATTTCCACCCTTCTGGAAAGGACCAATCAGAAGAAACCCAAATCCCATTTCCACCCATTTTGACCCCATTTTCACCCATTTTAATTCCATTTTCACCCATTTTAACCCCATTCCCACCCGTTTCACTTTCATTTTCACCAACCTCACTTTCACTTTCGTTTCCACCCCTTCCACTTCCGTTTTCCCCCGTTATTTCCGTTGCGGGTTTTTTGGTCGTTTCCGTTGTTCTTCCATTGTTTGTTGGGTTTTTTTGTTGTTGTTGTTGTTCCTCCCCGTGCCCTGGTGGTGGTGGGCGTGTCCCCAACCCCCCCACACCCACCCACCTCACTTCCTGTCTCTGTTCCCAGTGACACGTCACATTTCCGCCTCCTGGAAAGGACCAATCAGAAGAAACCCAAATCCCGTTTTCACCCATTTTGACCCCATTTTCACCCATTTTGACCCCATTTCCACCCATTTTAACCCCATTTCCACCCGTTTCACTTTCATTTTCACCAACCTCACTTTCACTTTCGTTTCCACCATTTCCACTTCCGTTTTCCCCCCTTATTTCCCTCCATTCCCATTGCGTTCTTTTTGGTCGTTTCCGTTGTTCTTCCATTGTTTGTTGGTTTTTGTTGTTGTTGTTGTTCCTTCCCGTGCCCTGGTGGTGGTGGGTGTGTCCCCAACCCCCACACACCCACCCACCTCACTTCCTGTCTCTGTTCCCATAGACTTGCCACATTTCCACCCTCCTGGAAAGGACCAATCAGAAGAAACCCAAATCCCATTTCCACCCATTTTGTCCCCATTTCCACCCATTTTGACCCCATTTCCACCCATTTTGACCCCATTTCCACCCATTTTAAACCCATTCCCACCCGTTTCACTTTCATTTTCACCAACCTCACTTTCACTTTCGTTTCCACCCCTTCCACTTCCGTTTTCCCCCGTTATTTCCGTTGAGGTTTTTTTGGTCATTTCCGTTGTTCTTCCATTGTTTGTTGGGTTTTTTGTTGTTGTTGTTGTTGTTCCCCGTGCCCTGGTGGTGGTGGCTGTCCCGGGGGGCTGTGTCCTCCACCCACCTCACTTCCTGTCTCTGTTCCCAGTGACTCGCCACATTTCCGCCCTCCTGGAAAGGACCAATCAGAAGAAACCCAAATTGCGCAAGAAGCCCAAGCCCCACCTTGAGGAGCACCAGGGTAGGGGAGGGGGGGGGAGGAAACTCACCCAGCTCTGACGTCAGAGGGAGGGGTTGTGACGTCATAGAGGGGGGTGTGACGTCACAGACAGAGAGAGAGAGAGGGGGGTCACTAACCCACGGGGGAAGTCAGGGAGGAGGCGCCGGGGCGGGGCGGTGACGTCAGAGGTTGCACCCAAAATGGCACCCGGAGAGAGGCCGGTGGTTGGTCGTTAATGATCATGAAGTGGATTAATTGTGGTGGTTAATTAGTCCTGATCATGAAGGTCCCAGGTTCTGGGGTCTCTAAAGCCTCTCTTCTGATTATTTGCTAAATAGGATATTTATATTATTTTATAAATATTAATTTATAATTTATAATTTAATTTACAATTTATAATTTATTATTTATAATTTATAATTTATAAATAGAAAATTTATATTATCTTCTATTTTGGAATATTTTGAATTTATTTATGATTGATTTATTTTATTTATATTTTGTATATTTTTATATTTTAATATTTTTATTTTTATATGTTTATATATCTCTTTTTATTATATCTCTTTTTATTTTTATGTGTTTATATATCTCTATATTTTTATATTTATAAATATTTTTATAGATTTATAGTAATATATATTTATATATTTTTATATTTTTATTTCTATATTTATAAATATTTTTATCTATTTATATATAGTTATATATGTAGTTACATATATTTTATATTTATATTTATATTATTATTATATTATTATATTATATTATATTATATTTATATTTATATTATTTATATTATTATATTATATATTAATATCTTATTATTATACTATTTATATATATTTATATATATTATTTATATTATTATTTATATTATTAATAATATATAAAATTATAATATTTTAGTTTGAATTTAAGTTATAAATTAATATAATGAACTTTATTAATAAGTATTAAATTTAAGTTTTACTTAAATATTTAAGATCTTTAATATTAAGATATTTATCATTAAGTTCACTAGAAGCTATAAAGTAATATTTCTATATTTAATTTATATTTATTCTTTTTATATTATTTATATTTTCATAATATATTATAATATTATAATATTTTTATTTATAATACTATTTATTATTTATAATAATATTTTATAGTTGTATATATTTGTTATATTTATATATGTTATATATATTTGTTATATATAATATATCTAATATAAAATATATAATATAATCTAATTAGGGCCTTTTATTGGCCCCCTGGTCCTGCTCCTGCGCAGTGGGTCCCACCCTAATTAGGCACAGGTGGGCTTGACACAGCTCATTCCACTCCCTGGTAATTAGTGGCACCTGGTTGCCTCGTTACACTACATATAAATTATTCTATATCAACAGATAATTTTTAGTTTTATTGATATTTAATAATTTTATATTGTATTTAGGACTCTAAATTAAAGTATAATCCCATTTATATCTTTCCTAGATGTAATTAATATCTTACATCATTAATAGAAAATTTAATTTCTTAAATTTTATTTAAGATTTAAGATTTAATTTCTTAAAAAGATTTAATTTCTTAAAAAGTTCTAGAAAATTTCTTAAAATTTAAAGAATTTCTTAAAATTTAAATATAAATTTTAAATATAAGTAAAATTTAAATATAAATCTAAATTTATAATAAAAATTTCTTAAAATTTATAGAAAATTTATAAAATTTATTTATAAAAATTAAAGAAATTACTTCTAAATTACTTCTAATTTAATTCTAATTACTAATTTAATTCTAATTACTTCTAAAGTTTATCATTATAACCTTGAAATTACTATTTCTTTTATTAGATATTACTATATCAACTATTAATAAAGTAGGTACTGATTCCATTAATTAAATTAAATGTGGATATTATATTCATTGTTATAGCACTCGTGCCTTATTAGGTATAATAATAAAATATTAATATAATTAATGCAATGTATTGCCATATCAATATGGAATAGTAAATATTAATTATATTAATAATAATTGTATATAATATACATAATTCATTATTAATATTAAATATTAAATATTAATATTAAATAAAAATTATATATTTATATATTATAAATTATATATTAATAAAAATTAATATTAAATATTAAATATTTTGTTTGATTTAAATATTTCATTCAAATTAATAACTTGATTAATAAATTAATTATAAATTAATAATTGTTATATTATTACTTTTAAATAAAATAATAAATTAATAGTTATTATATTACTTTTTAAATGAAGTAATTAATAATAAATTTATAGTTGTATTATTAGTTTTTAAATAAATTAATTAATAATAAATTAATAGTTATTATATTATTACTTTTAAAATAAATTAATTAATAATAAATTAATAGTTATATTAATACTCTTTAAATAAATGAATTAATAATAAATTAATAGTTATATTAATACTCTTTAAATAAATTAATTAATAATATAGTTATAGTGTAGTATTACTATATTATGGCATATAATAAAATAATAATGATATATTAAAGTATAATAATTATATAGTAAAAAATAATAAATGAAATAATAATTCTATTAAAGTGTCATCTTATAGTATAATAATAAACTCTTAATATATGGTATATTATTTATTAATTATAATTACTGATTTTCGTTATTGATTTAATTAGAATTAATAAATAATTAATTCTTAATATGTGGTATATTAGTCATTAATTATAATTACTGATTTTAATTATTAATTAATTTATTTATAATATTTAATTTATTTAGTTTCTTATTTATTACAAATTATTAATTTATTAATTTAGTTTTATTTATTAATTATAATTACTGATATTATGATTATATATATTAATTGTAATTACTGATATAATTACTGAATATTCTACACACTTATTATTAATTAACTATTATCAGTTAATCACTTTACTATTCTTTTACCATACAACCTCTTCCAATATTTAAATTAGCACCAATTAACGACCGGTGGGGCTTTAGTCACCACGAAGGGTGGTGGTTGGGTGGCACCACCCACCAGGTGACATCATCTTGGGTTCTGGGTGAGGAACTTCTCTCAACCTGGAGCCTCAAAGACGGTGGGGTCAAGACCTGGATGTGGGGTGGGGTGGTGGCACCTTGAGAGGTGGCTTTGGTGGCCTCAAGGAAGGTCCTGGTTCCATAGCTTCATCCATGACTTGGTTGGTCTTGGTTTGATGACCTCAAGGAAGATCATGGTTCCATAGCTTCATCCATGACCTCAAGGAAGGTTGTGGTTCCAATTCTCCATCCATGACTTGGTTGGTGGGATGAAGGGATCTGGAGATGACCCAAGTTGGGTGGTGGTGTTGGTGGTGGAGGTTACAGGCCTGAGGGACAGGTTGCCATCTAGAGGGACCTTGAGAGTTGAGTGGCACCACCCACCAAGTGATATCATCTTGGGTTCTGGGTGAGGAACTTCTCTCAACCTGGAGCCTCAAAGATGGTGGGGTCAAGACCTGGATGTGGGGTGGGGTGGTGGCACCTTGAGAGGTGGCTTTGGTGGCCTCAAGGAAGGTCCTGGTTCCATAGCTCCATCCGTGACTTGGTTGGTCTTGGTTTGATGACCTCAAGGAGGGTCAGGGTTCCAATTCTCCATCCATGACTTGGTTGGTCTTGGTTTGAGGGCCTCAAGAAGGTCATGGTTCCAGTTCTCCATCCATGACCTCAAGAAGGTCCTGGTTCCATAGCTCCATCCATGACTTGGTTGGTCTTCGTCTGATGACCTCAAGAAGGTCATGGTTCCAATTCTCCATGCATGACCTCAAGAAAGTCCTGATTCCATAGCTCCATCCATGATGTAGGTGGTGGGAGGGCCTCAAGGAAGGTCATGGTTCCATAGCTTCATCCATGACCTCAAGGAAGGTTGTGGTTCCATAGCTCCAGCCATGACTTGGTTGGTCTTGGTTTGATGACCTCAAGGAAGATCATGGTTCCAGTTCTCCAGTTCTCCATCCATGACCTCAAGGAAGGTCGTGGTTCCAATTCTCCATCCATGACTTGGTTGGTGGGATGAAGGGATCTGGAGATGACCACAAGTTGGGTGGTGGTGGTGATGGAGGTGACAGGCCTGAGGGACAGGTTGCCATCTAGAGGGACCTTGAGAGTTGAGTGGCACCACCCACCAAGTGACATAATCTTGGGTTCTGGGTGAGGAACCTCAACCTGGAGCCTCAAAGATGGTGAGGTCAAGACCTGGATGTGGGGTGGGGTGGTGGCAACTTGAGAAGTGGCTTTGGTGGCCTCAAGGAAGGTCCTAGTTCCATAGCTCCATCCGTGACTTGGTTGGTCTTGGTTTGAGGGCCTCAAGAAGGTCATGGTTCCAGTTCTCCATCCATGACCTCAAGAAGGTCCTGGTTCCATAGCTCCATCCATGATGTAGGTGGTGGGAGGGCCTCAAGGAAGGTCATGGTTCCATAGCTTCATCCATGACCTCAAGGAAGGTTGTGGTTCCATAGCTCCAGCCATGACTTGGTTGGTCTTGGTTTGATGGCCTCAAGGAAGGTCACGGTTCCAATTCTCCATCCATGACTTGGTTGGTGGGATGAAGGGATCTGGAGATGACCAGATGACCCCAAGTTGGGTGGTGAAGGTGGTGCAGGTGACAGGCCTGAGGGACAGGTTGCCATCTAGAGGAACCTTGAGAGTTGTGTGAACCTCCTGAGGTTCCATCAGGCCAAGGGAAGGAACCTCTGGGATCTGCACAGGCTGGGAGATGATGATGGATGGGTGGATGGATGGATGGATGGATGGATGGATGGATGGATGGATGAGGAGAAGGTCTTGGGGACACTGGAGTGGTGACAGGTGGGACAGGAAGACCAGGAAGCCAATCATCTCCAAAGAGGCAACCTGGTCTGGTTGAAGGTGTCCCTGCTGATGGCAAGAGGTTGGGCTAGTTGGCCAGTTGGACGGCCAGTTGGACCTTCAAAGGTCCAACTCAAACCCTTCTGTGATGTTCTGGACAGATGAGGTTGAAGATGTCCCTGCCCATGACAGGGGGGTTGGATTAGATGCTCTTCAAAGGTCCCTTCCAACCCAAACCATTCCATGAGTCCAACACGTGGGCCACCAGACCATGGTTTGAAAGCTACCAAAGGTCAGAAGGTCCCAGGTGATGGGATTTTGAGTTCCGTTTGCCCATTTCTGGGGCTCTTGGAAGAGTTGATGGGGCTGTCAGCATCTTCTGGGGTGGTCCAGAAGGTACCACCTGGTGGTCTCTGAGGTTCTTGCTGGAGTATCTCCCTCAGAGTTGGCAGCTTGGAGATGCTCCAAGGGTTGGGGGTGTCAGCTCCTTCTTGGAGCACATCAGGAGGAGAAGAGATGGTGTGGAGAGGGATGAAGGTGGAAGTGGTAGCAGCAGGAGGAGAAGATGGATGGTGTAGGATGAGGATGGAAGTGGTGGCACCAGAAGATGGTGTAGGGGGGATGAGGATGCAAGTGGTGGCATCAGGAGAAGATGGATGATGTAGGATGGGGTAAGGGTGGAAGTGGTGGCACCAGAAGAAGATGGATGGTGGAGGAGGGTTGAGGATGGAAGTGGTGGCACCAGGAGGAGAAGATGGATAGTAGAGGATGAGGATGGAAGTGGTGGCACCAGAAGATGGTGTAGGGGGGATTAGGATGCAAGTGGTGGCATCAGAAGAAGATGGATGATGTAGGATGGAAGTTGTGGCACCAGGAGGAGAAGATGGATAGTGGAGGATGAGGATGGAAGTGGTGGCTCCATGAGGAGGAGAAGGATGGTGGAGGATGAGGATGGAAGTGGAATTGGTGGCACCAGAAGATGGATGGTGTAGGAGGGTTGAGGATGGAAGTGGTGGCACCAGGAGAAGATGGATGATGGAGGAGGGTTGAGGATGTAAGTGGTGGCACCAGTAGGAGGAGAAGGACAGTGGAGTGGGGTGGCTGTGGGGTGTCCTCCTAAAGCTGGAGGATGGAGGAACCAAGGCAGCTCCAAGGTCCCACTTCGGGTGGCTCCAAGGTGGTGCCTTCTCCAAGGTCTCTTTTGGAGAAGGTCCAACTCCTGGAGACACTTCCTCCAAGGTGGAGGGAGTAGGGGTGGTGGGACCTCCTCAAACCACCCTCAGGCAGCACTGGGTGGGGGCAGAAACCTGGAACCTCCTGGAACAAGGAGGACCTTCAACTCCCCCACTAACCTGAGATGACCCCATGTCCCACCATGTCCTGGAGATGACCTCTGTGTCCCCCTTTTCTCCTGCAGGGGTGGCCATCAGCACTTACGCCAAGTACTGCTACAACAAACTGCAGAAGGCAGCTCTGACGGGGGCCAAGAAGGTACCAACCCAACCCTTGGGCATGGGAGAGGGGTGGTGGGCCACCAAGCCACCAGTTGGGACCATCAAGGGGCTACCAGGGGTTGGGGATGGGGCCTGGAGGAGGGATGAAGGTGGAGAGTGGTGGGAAGAAGGTTGGGGGTTGTGAAAGTGGGGTGGAGGCATCTCCAGGGGGTTGGGAGTTTCTGGAGAACTTCTGGAGATGTTCTGGAGAACTTCTGGGGAGATCCTGGAGACCCCCTGGGATCCTCTTGGGAATCTTCTGGAGACCATCGTTGAAATTTACGGGGTTCTTCTGAGAACTATCTGGAGAACTTCTTGGAAGCTCCTGGGCACCTTTTGGGAACCATCTGGAGACTTTCTTGGGAGCTCCTGGGAATGTTCTGGAGAACTTCTGGGAAGATCCTGGAGACCCCCTGGGATCCTCTTGGGAATCTTCTGGAGACCATTGTAGAAATGTATGGGGTTCTTCTGGAGAACTTGTTGGGAGCTCCAGGGCACCTTTTGGGAGCCATCTGGAGACTTTCGTGGGAGCTCCTGGAATCCTCTTGGGAATCTTCTGGAGACTTTCTTGGGACCTCTTGGGAGTCATGTGGAGATTTTCTTGGGAGCTCCTGGGGACCTTTTGGGAACATTCTGGAGAACTTCTGGGGAGATCCTGGAGACCCCCTGGGATCCTCTTGGGAATCTTCTGGAGACCATTGTTGAAATTTACGGGGTTCTTCTGGGAACCATCTGGAGAACTTCTTGGAAACTCCTGGGGACCTTTTGGGAACCATCTGGAGACTTTCTTGGGAGCTCCTGGGAATGTTCTGGAGAACTTCTGGGAAGATCCTGGAGACTCCCTGGGATATTCTTGGGAATCTTCTGTAGACCATCGTTGAAACTTATGGGGTCCTTCTGGAGAACTTCTTGAAAGTTCCTGGGCACCTTTTGGGAGCCATCTGGAGACTTTCATGGGAGCTCCTGGAATCCTCTTGGGAATCTTCTGGAGAACTTGTGGGAAGATCCTGGAGACCCCGTGGGATCCTCTTGGGAATCTTCTGGAGACCATCGTTAAAATGTATGGGGTTCTTCTGGGAACCATCTGGAGAACTTCTTGGAAGCTCCTGGGGACCTTTTGGAAACCATCTGGAGACTTTCTTGGGTGCTCCTGGGAATGTTCTGGAGAACTTCTGGGGACATCTTGGAGACCCCCTGGGATCTTCTTGGGAATCTTTTGGAGACCATTGTAGAAATGTATGGGGTTCTTCTGGAGAACTTGTTGGAAGCTCCTGGGCACCTTTTGGGAACCATCTGGAGACTTTCGTGGGAGCTCCTGGAATCCTCTTGGGAATCTTCTGGAGAACTTCTGGGGAGATCCTGGAGACCCCCTGGGATCCTCTTGGGAATCTTCTGTAGACCATCGTTGAAATGTATGGGGTTCTTCTGGGAACCACCTGGAGAACTTCTTGGGAGCTCCTGGGCACCTTTTGGGAACCATCTGGAGACTTTCTTGGGTGCTCCTGGGAATGTTCTGGAGAACTTCTGGGAAGATCCTGGAGACCCCCTGGGATCCTCTTGGGAATCTTTTGGAGACCATTGTTGAAATTTATGGGGTTCTTCTGGAGAACTTGGAAGCTCCTGGGCACCTTTTGGGAACCATCTGGAGACTTTCTTGGGAGCTTTTGGGAACATTCTGGAGAACTTCTGGGGAGATCCTGGAGACCCCCTGGGATCCTCTTGGGAATCTTCTGGAGACCATCATTGAAATGTATAGGGTTCTTCTGAGAACCATCTGGAGAACTTCTTGGGAGCACCTGGGGACCTTTTGGGAACATTCTGGAGAACTTCTGGAGACCATCTGGGATTTTCTTGGGAGTTTGCTGGAGACCATTGTTGAAACTTCTGGGGTTCTTCCCAGGACCATCTAGAAACCTTCTTGGGACATCCTGGGGACCTTCTGGTGTCTTTCTGGGATCCTCTTTGCAATCTTCTGGACACCATCTTTGACCCTTGTGTGGAGCAGCTTTGAAGCCTTCTGGGAACGTTCTGAGAACCTTCTGGAAACCTTCTGGGAACCTTCTGGGCATCTTCTGCTGTCTTTCTGGAAACCCTCTGGGAACCTTTTGGGGACCTTATGGAAAACTTCTGAGGACCTTTTGGTGTCTTCCTGGGGCCCTTCTGGAGACATTCTGGGAACCTTCCACAGTTCTTCTGGAGACCTCCTGAGAACCTTCTGGGAATCTTCTGAGGACCTTTTGGGAACCTTCTGGGGACCTTTTGGGGTCTTCCTGAGGTCCTTGTGGAGACATCCTGGGAATCTTCTGCTCTCCTTCTGGGGTCCTTCTGTAGACCTTCTGAGGAACCTCCTGTGGACCTTCTGGAGTCCTGGAGAAATTCTGGGAACCTTATGGGCATCTTCTGGGAAGTTGTTGGTCATCTTCTGATGTCTTTCTGGGAACCCTCTGGGAACCTTCTGAGGACCTTCTGGGAACCTTCTGGAGTCTTTCTGGGGACCTTCTGCAGTCCTGGAGACCTCCTAAGAACCTGCTGGGAAACTTCTGAGGGACCTTCCGAGGACCTTTTGTTGTGTTCCTGTGATCCTTCTGGAGACCTTCTGGGAACATTCTGCAACGTTCTGGAGGACCTTCTGAGAACCTTCTCAGGACCTTCTGGGGTCCTTCTGGAGAAATTCTGGGGACCTTCTGGGATCTTCCTGGAAACCTTCTGAGAACCTTCTGGGATCTGTCTGGAGACCTTCTAGGAACATTCAGGGGCCCTTCTGGAGACATTCTGGGAACCTTCCACAGTTCTTCTGGAGACCTCCTGAGAACCTTCTGGGAATCTTTTGAGGACCTTTTGGGAACCTTCTGGGGACCTTTTGGGGTCTTCCTGGGGTCCTTGTGGAGACATTGTGGGAATCTTCTGCTCTCCTTCTGAGGTCCTTCTGTAGACCTTCTGAGGAACCTCCTGTGGACCTTCTGGAGTCCTGGAGAAATTCTGGGAACCTGATGGGCATCTTCTGGGAAGTTGTTGGTCATCTTCTGGTGTCTTTCTGGGAACCTTCTGAGGACCTTCTGGGAAACTTCTGGAGTCTTTCTGAGGACCTTCTGCAGTCCTGGAGACCTCCTAAGAACCTGCTGGGAAACTGAGGGACCTCCTGAGGACCTTTTGTTGTGTTCCTGTGATCCTTCTGGAAACCTTCTGGGAACATTCTGCAATGTTCTGGAGGACCTTCTGGGAACCTTCTCAGAAACTTCTGTGGTCCTTCTGGAGACCTTCTGGGAATCTTCTGTGATCCCTCTGGAGACCTTCTGGGAACCTTCTCAGAACCTTCTGTGGTCCTTTTGGAGAAATTCTGGGGACCTTCTGGGATCTTCCTGGAAACCTTCTGAGAACCTTCTGGGATCTGTCTGGAGACCTTCTGGGAACATTCAGGGGCCCTTCTGGAGACATTCTGGGAACCTTCCACAGTTCTTCTGGAGACCTCCTGAGAACCTTCTGAGAACCTTCTGAGGACCTTTTGGGGTCTTCCTGGGGTCCTTGTGGAGACATCCTGGGAATCCTCTGCTCTCCTTCTGGGGTCCTTCTGTAGACCTTCTGAGGAACCTCCTGTGGACCTTCTGGAATCCTGGAGAAATTCTGGGAACCTTATGGGTATCTTCTGGGAAGGTGTTGGTCATCTTCTGGTGTCTTTCTGGGAACCCTCTGGGAACCTTCTGAGGACCTTCTGGGAACCTTCTCAGAACCTTCTGGGGTCCTTTTGGAGAAATTCTGGGGACCTTCTGGGATCTTCCTGGAAATCTTCTGAGAACCTTCTGGGATCTGTCTGGAGACCTTCTGGGAACATTCTGGGCACCTTCTGGTGTCTTTCTGGAAACCTGGAGACCTTCTGAGAACTTTCTGAGAACATTCTGGGGTCCTTCTGGAGAATTTTTAGGCTATTTCTGGGGACCTTCTGAGATCTATCTGGAAACCTTCCAGGGACCTTCTGAGAACCTTCTGGGCATCTCCTGGTGTCTTCCTTGAAACCCTCTGGGAATCTTCTGAGGACTTTCTGGGAAACTTCTTGGGACCTTCAGCAATCCTTTTGGAAACCTCCTGAGAACTTTCTGGGAAACTTCTGAGGACCTACAGGGGTCTTCCTAGACACCTTCTGGGTCTCTTCTGTGGAACATTCTACAACCTTCTGGGGGACCTTCTGAGAAGCTTCTGGCACCTCCTGGTGTCTTGCTGGAGACCTTCTGGAGACCTTCTTAGGAATCCTCTGGGAACCTTCTAGGAATCTTCTGCAGTCCTTTTTGGACCTTCTGGGATCTTTCTGGAGACCTTCTGGGAATCTTCTGCAATCGTTCTGGACACCTAGTAGCAACCTTCTGGAGATCTTCTGAGGATCCTTCTCAAAACCTTCTGGGGACATTCTGGGGTCTTCCTGGAGATCTTCTGGGGTCCACCAGCTCCTTCCCATCACCAAGGGATGATGGGAATGATCCTGGCAACAAACGGGTGCTGAGGATTTGGATGGGTGCTCCACAGCTCCCATCTCAGCAGCTTTCAGGGGCACCACCACCACCACCACAGCTGCCTCAGTTTCCCCCTCCTTGTGCTGTGGGGATGGAGAAGATGTGGTAGGGACACTCCTCAGGCCATGACAGCTCCTGATGGTGGTGGCCAAGAGAAGGCCCCATGGTGGGAGGGGACAATTCACCCACTGGGCTCACCAAGAACTCGGCCATGGTCACCTCCTGATGATCTTTGGACAAGGCCATGAGTCCATCTCCTCCATCCCACCAGCACATGGCCACCATATCCATGTCTTCTCCATCCCACCACACACATCCACTGCATCCACCTCCTCCATCCCACCACCTACACGTCCCCTGCATCCATCTTCTCCATCCATGTCCACTGTGTCCATCACCCATCCCACCACACACATATCCACTGCAGCCATCTCCTCCATCCCACCACTGTGTCCATCTCCTCTCCTCCAGCCCACCCCAAACCCCTCCACTGTGTCCATGTCTTCTCCATCCCACCCCACATGTCCACTGCATCCATCTCCTCCATCCCACCACACGTCCACTATTCCCATCTCCTCTTCTTCATCCCACCACCCACATCTCCACTGTGTCCATCACCCATCCCACCACAAACATCCACTGTGTCCATCTCCTCCATCCCACATTTCCAATGTCTCCATGTCTTCTCCATCCCACCACACATCTCCACTGTCCATCCTCTCCATCCCACCACCCACACCTCCACTGTGTCCATCACCCATCCCACCACAAACCCCTCCACTGTGTCCATTTCTTCTCCACCCCTCCACACATGTCCAAAGTGTCCCTCTCCTCCATGCAGATGTCCACTGCATCCACCTCCTCTTCTCCATCCCACCACCTCCACTGCATCCATCTCCTCCACACCACACTTCCAATGTGTCCGTGCCTTCTCCATCCCCACCCCCTATGTCCAAAGTGTCCATCTCCTCCATCCCACCACCCACACCTCCACTGTGTCAATTGCCCATCCCACCACACATGTCCACTTTGTCCATCTCCTCCATCCCACATTTCCAATGTGTCCACACCTTCTCCATTCAATTCCACATCTCCACTGCATCCATCTCCTCCATCCCATCCCACCATCCACTGTGTCCATCACCCATCCCACCACAAACATCCACTGTGTCCATCTCCTCCATCCCACATTTCCAATGTCTCCATGTCTTCTCCATCCCACCACACATCTCCACTGTCCCCATCTCCCCATCCCACATGTCCACTGTGTCCATCACCCATCCCACCACACGTCCATTGTGCTCATCTCCATCCCCCCATACAAGTCCAAAGTGTCCATCTCCTCCATCCCACCACCCACACCTCCACTGTGTCCATCACCCATCCCACCACACATGTCCCCTTTGTCCATTCCCTCCATCCCACCACCCATGTCTCCACTGCATCCATCTTCTCCATCCCACAACAGCTCCAATGTGTCCACACCTTCTCCATCCCACTCCATATCTCCACTGCATCCATCTCCATCCCACCACCTACATGTCCCCTGCATCCATCTCCTCCATCCCACGTGTCCACTGTGTCCATCACCCATCCCACCACACGTCCATTGTGCTCATCTCCATCCCGCCACACAAGTCCAAAGTGTCCATCTCCTCCATCCCACCACCCACATGTCCACTGCATCCATCTCCTCCACCCCACCACCCACATCTCCACTGTGTCCATCACCCATCCCACCATACATCTCCACTTTGTCCATCTCCTCCGTCACACATTTCCACTGTGTCCATCCTCTCCATCCCACCACCCACGTCTCCACTGCATCCATCTCCTCCATCCCACCACCTACATGTCCCCTGCATCCATCTCCTCCGTCCCATCCCACCATCCACTGTGTCCATCACCCATCCCACCACAAACATCCACTGTGTCCATCTCCTCCATCCCACATTTCCAATGTCTCCATGTCTTCTCCATCCCACCACCCACATCTCCACTGCATCCATCTCCATCCCACTACCTGTATGTCCCCTGCACCCATCTTCTCCATCCCACATGTCCACTGTGTCCATCACCCATCCCACCACACATGTCCACTGTGTCCATCCTCTCCATCCCACCACCTACATCTCCACTGCATCCATCTTCTCCATCCCACATCTCCACTGTGTCCATCTTCTCCATCCCACCACACTTCCAATGTGTCCACACCTTCTCCATCTCACTCCATATCTCCACTGCATCCATCTCCTCCATCCCACCACCCACATCTCCACTGCATCCATCTCCTCCATCCCATCCCACCATCCACTGTGTCCACCACCCATCCCACCACAAACATCCACTGTGTCCATCTCCTCCCTCCCACATTTCCACTGTCTCCATGTCTTCTCCATCCCACCACACATCTCCACTTCATCCATCCTCTCCATCCCACTACCCATATCTCCACTGCACCCATCACCCATTGGGCTCAGGACCACCCTTGCAGCTCAGCCATGGGGTGGTGGCCCCGAGCAGGTCCCTCCATGCCCATCCCAACCACCGAGCCACCCCTACCTAACCAAGTGTCTTCTGATGGCCAACCAAATGGCTTCTCCTCTCTTCTTCTGGCAGGGGCTGAAGAAGCCCAACATCGAGGAGATCCGTCACGCCAAGAACGCCGTCTTCAACCCTTCCATGTTTGGGAGCTCCCTCCATGACATCATCACCATGCAGAAGGAGCGTTACCCCGACCGGCAGCTGCCCTGGGTCCAGACCCGACTCTCCGAGGAGGTCCTGGCCCTCAACGGGGACCAAACTGAAGGCATCTTCAGGTAAAGCCACCTCCTGATGATTGTTGGCTCCTTCTCCACATCCCCATGGACGTCTTGGGCCACCAGAGACTTCTGGGTCTCTGCTGTGGACTTCAAGCCCCACAACTTCTCCTCATTCCAAGACCACAGGGTGGGGGGGTTCTTGGGCCACCCCAAGGCATCTTGGACATCTTGGGCCACCACAGACTTCTGAGTCTCTACTGTGGACTTCAAGCCCTACAACTTCTCCTCGTTCCAAGACCACGGCATATGGGGGGGGGTCTCCATGGACATCTTGGGCCACCAGAGACTTCTGGGTCTCTGCTGTGGGCTTCAAGCCCTACAACTTCTCCTCGTTCCAAGACCATGGCATATGGGGGGTATCTCCATGAACATCTTGGGCCACCAGAGACTTCTGGGTCTCTGCTGTGGGCTTCAAGCCCAAACAACTTCTCCTCATTCCAAGACCATGGGGTGTTGGGGGGTTCTTGGGCCACCCCAAGACGTCTTGGACGTCTTGGGCCACTAGAGACTTCTGAGGCTCTACTGTAGACTTCAACCTCAACAACTGCTCTTTGGTAGGGCGGGTTCTCCGTGGACATCTTGGGCCACCAGAGACTTCTGAGTCTCTGCTGTGGAGTTCAAGCCCAACAACTTCTCCTCATTCCAACACCACGGGTTGGGTTGTCCTGGGCCACCAGAGAATTCTGAGTCTCTGTGGGCTTCAACCCCAGTAACTTCTCCTCATTCCAAGACCACAGGGTGGGGGAGTTCTTGGGCCACCCCAAGACATCTTGGACATCTTGGGCCACTGGAGACTTCTGAGTCTCTACTGTAGAATTCAAGCCCAACAACTTCTCCTCATTCCAAGACCATGGGGTGGGGGAAGTTCTTGGGCCACCCCAAGGCGTCTTGGACATCTTGGGCCACCAGAGACTTCTGAGTCTCTACTGTGGACTTCAAGCCCAACAACTTCTCCTCTTTCCAAGACCACGGGGTGGAGGGGTTCTTGGGCCACCTCAAGACATCTTGGACGTCTTGGGCCACTAGGGACTTCTGAGTCTCTGCTGTGGACTTCAACCTCAACAACTTCTTGTTCCAAGACCATGGGGTAGGAGGGGGCTCTCCATGGACATCTTGGGCCACCAGAGACTTCTGAGTCTCTACTGTGGACTTCAAGCCCAACAACTTCTCCTTGTTCGAAGACCACGGGATGGGGGGGGTTCTTGGGCCACCCCAAGACATCTTGGATGTCTTGGGCCACCAGAGATTTCTGAGTCTCTGCTGTGGACTTCAAACTCAACAACTTCTCCTCATTCCAACACCATGGGTTGGGGTGTCCTGGGCCACCAGAGTATTCTGAGTTTCTCTGTTGTGGACTTCAACCTCAACAACTTCTTGTTCCAAGACCATGGGGTGGGAGGGGGCTCTCCATAGACATCTTGGGCCACCAGAGACTTCTGAGTCTCTACTGTAGACTTCAAGCCCCAACAACTTCTCGTCTTTCCAAGACCATGGTGTGGGGGGGGTTCTTGGGCCACCTCAAGACATCTCGGATGTCTTGGGCCACCAGAGATTTTGAGTCTCTACTGTGGACTTCAAGCCCAACAACTTCTCCTTGTTCTAAGACCACAGGGTGGGGGGGGTTCTCCACGGAAATCTTGGGCCACCAGAGACTTCTGAGTCTCTACTGTAGACTTCAAGCCCCAACAACTTCTCCTCTTTCCAAGACCATGGTGTGGGGGGGGGTTCTTGGGCCACCCCAAGACATCTTGGATGTCTTGGGCCACCAGAGATTTCTGAGTCTCTGCTGTGGACTTCAAACTCAACAACTTCTCCTCATTCCAACACCATGGGTTGGGTTGTCCTGGGCCACCAGAGAATTCTCTGTTGAGGACTTCAACCTCAATAACTTCTCCTTGTTCCAAGACCATGGGGTGGTGGTGGGTGATGGGTTCTCCATGGACATCTTGGGCCACCAGAGACTTCTGAGTCTCTGCTGTGGACTTCAAGCCCAGCAACTTCTCCTCATTCCAAGACCATGGGGTGGTGGTGGGGGGGGGGTTTCTCCATGGGAGGGTCGTTCCCCCCAGAATCACCTGAAGGCCTCACAAGATGTCACCTCCCTGTGGGACAGCAACCAGGTGGCCCTCCAAATGGCTCCATCTCCATCTGATGTCCACCCATGGCTCTCCTTGACCTCCACACCCACTCAGGAGGACCCCAACAGCTCAGGGTGGGGTGGTTAGGTAGGTGGGTCCCCATCTTTTGCTTGAGGACCAACACCTCTTCCCCCCAACCCCCCACCCCTTTCTTTCCAGAGTCCCCGGTGACATCGATGAGGTCAACGCCCTCAAGCTGCAGGTGGACCAATGGAAGATCCCCACGGGTTTGGAGGATCCCCACGTTCCTGGTAGGACCTCAGGGTGGTTCGTGGGACATACAGGGAGGCCTGGGCACTTCAGAAAGTCCTTTAACATCTCCTCATCTTCTCCTTCCACCTCAGCCTCTTTGCTGAAGCTCTGGTACCGGGAGCTGGAGGAACCTCTGATCCCTCACGAGTTTTATGAGCAGTGCATCACCCACTACGAGAACCCCGAGGCGGCCATCGCCGTCGTCCACTCCCTGCCCAGGATCAACAAAATGGTGCTGTGCTACCTCATCCGCTTCCTACAGGTAGGGAGGGCCCAGGACCTCCTCCCCCCAGCTCAAGGAAGAACCAGGAGGTTCCTCCATGGGGTTCCTCCATGGGTTTCTTCCATGGAGTTCTTCCATAGGGTTCCTCCATGGGGTTCCTCCATGGGGTTCTTCCATGTGGTTCCTCCATAGGGTTCTTCCATGGGGTTCTTCCATGGGGTTCCTTCATGGGGTTCCTTCATGGGGTTCTTCCATGGGGTTCCTCCATGGGGTTCTTCCATGGGGTTCCTCCATGGGGTTCCTCCATGGGGTTCTTCCATTCTTCCATGGGGTTCCTCCACGGGGTTCTTCCATGGGGTTCCTTCATGGGGTTCCTCCATGGGGTTACTCCATGGGGTTCCTCCACGGGGTTCTTCCATGGGGTTCCTCCACACAGTCCCTCCATATGGTTTCTCCATATGGTTCCTCCACATGGTTCCTCCACACAGTTCCTCCACGTGGTTCCTTCACACAGGTCCTCCATGTGGTTTAGCCATGTAGTCGCCTTCCCACCCACTTGCTCCTCTCCAGGTGGTTTCGGGTTCCTCACGAGTTGGGGTTCTCCAGTCTGGTGGCTCCCAGCTCAGGGAAGAACCAGGAGGTTCCTCCATGGGGTTCCTTCATGGGGTTCTTCCATGGGGTTCCTCCACAGGGTTCTTCTATGGGGTTCTTCCATGGGGTTCTTCCATGGGGTTCTTCCATGGGGTTCCTTCATGGGGTTCCTTCATGGGGTTCCTCCATGGGGTTACTCCATGGGGTTCCTCCATGGGGTTCTTCCATGGGGTTCCTCCACACAGTCCCTCTATATGGTTTCTCCATATGGTTCCTCTACATGGTTCCTCCACACAGTTCCTCCACGTGGTTCCTCCATGTAGTCACCTTCCCACCCGCTTGCTCCTCCCCAGGTGGTTTCGGGTTCTTCATGAGTTTGGATTCTCCAGTCTGGTGGCTCCCAGCTCAGGGAAGAACCAGGAGGTTCCTCCAAGTGGTTCCTCCACAGGGTTCTTCCATGGGGTTCTTCCATGGGGTTCCTCCACAGGGTTCTTCTATGGGGTTCTTCCATGGGGTTCCTCCATGGGGTTCTTCCATGGGGTTCCTCCACGAGGTTCTTCCATGGGGTTCCTCCATGGGGTTCTTCCATGGGGTTCCTCCACGGGGTTCTTCCATGGGGTTCCTCCATGGGGTTCCTCCATGGGGTTCTTCCATGTGGTTCCTCCACATGGTTCCTCCCCATGGATCATCCATGTGGTTGCTTCACGTGGTTCCTCCCCATGATTCTTTCACATGGTTCCTCCCCATGGTTCCTCCCCACGGTTCCTCCACACAATCCTTCTACGGGATTCCTCCCCATGGTTCATCCATGTGGTTCCTCCACGTGGTTCCTCCCCACAGTTCCTCCACATGGTTCCTCCCCACAGTTCCTCCACGTGGTTCCTCCATGTGGTTCCTCCCCACGGTTTTTCCTCCACCTCTCCTCCACACCTCTCCTCTTCCTCCTCCACCTCCCAGGTCTTCGTGCAGCCGGCCAACGTGGCGGTCACCAAGATGGACGTCAATAACTTGGCCATGGTGATGGCCCCCAACTGCCTGCGCTGCCAGTCGGACGACCCGCGGATCATCTTCGAGAACACCCGCAAGGAGATGTCCTTCATCCGGGTGCTCATCCAGCACCTCGACACCAGCTTCATGGAGGGCGTCCTATAGCAGCTGCCACCACCTCCCCCCCCTCCCCAGAACCTCCCCTCCCACCCCGCTGGGACGAGGAGAAGACCCCAGAGAAGAAGGGAGGGTGGTTGGATGGGTGGCCCCTCGCCCGTCTCCATCCCCCTCCTCTGAGGTGGGACACGGCTCTTCACGCCCCGAGGCCACCACTCCTTGGGGGTTTGGTGGCCACCTCTTCACCTGGAGCAGGGATTGGTCACTGGGGGACAGCAGCACCCGTGGAGGGGGGTGAGGAACCAGCTTGGTTCCCCAAGGACACAGGGTGGGGTTTCTAACCTGGGTGTCACGCGTGGATGTGGGTGACCACAGGGAGCTTGGGTGGACCACAAGATCCTCAGGTGACCCACAGGAAGCTTGGGTGACAAGAAGGACCTTGGGTGACCCACGGGGACCTTGGGTGACAAGAAGGACCTTGGGTGACCCAGAGGGACCTCAGGGGACAACAAGGACCTTGGGTGGACCACAAGATCCTCAGGTGACCACAGGGACCTTGGGTGACCCATGGGGACCTTGGGTGACAACAAGGACCTCGGGTGACCACAGGAACCTTGGGTGACCCACGGGGACCTCAGGTGACCACAGGGACCTTGGGTGACCATAAGGACCTTGGGCGACCCACAAGGACCTCTGGTGACCACAGGAACCTTGGGTGACCTTAAGGACCTCTGGGACCTTGGGTGACCAGAAGGATCTTGGGTGACCCACAGGGACCTCAGGTGACCAAAAGGACCTCAGGTGACCCACAGGGACCTTGGTTGACCATAAGGACCTTGGGTGACCAGAAGGATCTTGGGTGACCATAACGACCTTGGGCGACCCACAAGGACCTCTGGTGACCACAAGGACCTTGGGTGACCAGAAGGATCTCGGGTGACCACAAGGACCTTGGGTGACCCACAGGGACCTTGGGTGACCCACAGGAACCTTGGGTGACCTTAAGGACCTCAGGTGACCCACGGTGATCTCGGGTGACCACAGGGACCTTGGGTGACCCACAGGGACCTCAGGTGACCCATGGAGACCTCAGGTGACCACATGAGGGATGGAGAAGTCCATCAGGTCCCTCCACATCTCGTTGGGGTTGAGGTTGGGTCTCTGGCTGGGAGCAGAGCCATGGGGCAGGGAGGGACCTCCAGGAGAAGCCACCCAACATTAGGGACCAAAGTGACAACCCGCCCGGAGGGTGCCAGGAGGGTCCCAAACCCCAGGGAAGGAGCCCACGGGTGGTCTCATGGTGGAGATGGGTGCACCCAAGGGTGGGGGTGCTGGGGGTCCCTGTGGGAGCTGGTGGTTGCCCACCCTGAGGTGCTGGAGGAGCTTGGGCAGCCAGGTCCCCACCCACTCACGTCATGGTCCCCACCTCTGGTAGGGACCCATCTGACCACACGTGGGCACCACCCAACCCCAGAGGACCTGGCACAGCACCCACCACATCTGCTGCACCCAGCATAGGACCCATCATCTGCTCCTGACCTTGGAAGACTCATCCTGACACCCAACAGCTCTTCTTGGTCCTCCTGCAGCCATCTTGGTGTCCAGCATCTCCTGGTCCCTTCTTGGTGTCCATAATTTCCTTCTGCTTCTCTGGACCCATCTTGGTGCCCATCATCTCCTGGTCCTCCTGGTCCCCTCTTGGTGCCCATCATCTCCTGGTCCTCCTGGTGACATCTTGGTGTCCATAATTTCCTTCTGCTTCTCTGGATCCATCTCCATCTCCAGCATCTCCTGGTCCCCCTAGACCCATCTTGCTGTCCAGCATCTCCTGATCCCCCTGGTCCCATCTTGGTGTCCATCATCTCTTCCTCCTTCTGCTGGAACAATCTTGGTGCCCTGTTTGATCATCTGGACCCATCTTGGTGCCCATCATCTCCTTCTTGGTCCTCCTGGTCCCCTCTTGGTGCCCATCATCTCCTGGTCCTCCTGGTGACATCTTGGTGTCCATAATTTCCTTCTGCTTCTCTGGATCCATCTCCATGTCCAGCATCTGATCCCCCTGGTCCCATCTTGGTGTCCATCATCTCCTCCTCCTTCTGCTGGAACAATCTTGGTGCCCTCCTTGACCCACCTGGACTCATCTTGGTGTCCATCATCTCTTCCTGCTTCTGGCCAACTCATCTCAGTGTCCATCATCTCCTCCTGGTGTCCATCCTGCAGCCATCTTGGTGTCCAGCATCTCCTGGTCCCTCTGGTCCCATCTTGGTGTCCATCATCTCCTCCTCCTTCTGCTGGAACAATCTTGGTGCCCTGTTTGACCCATCTGGACCCATCTTGATGCCAATCATCTCCTGGTCCTCCTGGACCCATCTTGGTGTCCATAATTTCCTTCTGCTTCTCTGGATCCATCTTCATGTCCACCATCTCCAGGTCCTCCTGGGTCCATCCTGGATCCCATCATTTCCTCCTGGGATCCTTCTGGTGCCCATCCTGATCCTTCTGAGCCCACCTTGATGTCCACCATCTCCTGCTCCTCCTGGACCCACCTTGACATCCACCACCTCCACTCCTTCTGGCCCCAGAAGGGACCATCCTGGTGCCCACCATCTCCTCTTAGACCCACCTTGATGTCCACCATCTCCTGCTGGATCCACCTTGGTGTTCACCATCTTCAGGCCCTCCTGGGTCCATCCTGGATCCCACCATCTCCAGGTCCTCCTGGATCCATCCTGGATCCACCATGATCTCCACCATCTCCAGCTCCTCCTGGATCCATCCTGGATCCCACCACCTCCTCCTGGATCCATCCTGGATCCACCTTGATCTCCACCATCTCCAGGTCCTCCTGGGTCCATCCTGGTTCCCACCACCTCCTCCTGGGATCCTCCTGGATCCATCCTGGATCCACCTTGATCTCCACCATCTCCACCTCCTCCTGGATCCACCTTGGTTCCCACCATCTCCAGGTCCTCCTGGGTCCATCCTGGATCCCACCACCATCTCCTGGGATCATCTTGGTGCCCATCCAGGTCCTCCTAGATCCACCTTGATCTCCACCATCTCCAGCTCCTCCTGGATCCATCCTGGATCCCATCATCTTCTCCAGAGATCATCTTGGTGCCCATCCTGATCCTCCTGGTCTATCCTGGTGTCCACCATCTCCAGCTCCTCCTGGGTCCATCCTGGATCCCACCACCTCCTGCTGGACCCACCTTGGTTCCCACCATCTCCAGCTCCTCCTGGATCCATCCTGGATCCCATCATCTCCTCCAAGGATCATCTTGGTGCCCATCCTGATCCTCCTGGTCTATCCTGGTGTCCACCATCTCCAGCTCCTCTGAGATCCATCCTGGATCCCACCATCTTCTCCAGGGATCATCTTGGTGCCCATCCAGGTCCTCCTAGATCCACCTTGATCTCCACCATCTCCAGCTCCTCTTGGATCCATCTTGGTTCCCACCATCTCCAGCTTCTCCTGGGATCCATCCTGGTTCCCACCATCCCCTGGGACCCTCCTGCTGCCCATCCAGCTCCTCCTGAACCCACCTTGGTTCCCACCATCTCCAGCTCCTCCTGGATCCACCTTGGTTCCCACCATCTCCAGGTCCTCCTGGGTCCATCCTGGATCCCATCCTGGATCCACCTTGGTTCCCACCATCTCCAGCTTCTCTTGGATCCAACTTGGTGTCCACCATCTCCAGCTCCTCCGGGTCCATCCTGGTTCCCACCACCTCCTCCTGGGATCCTCCTGGCTCCCACCTGGATCCACCTTCGTTCCCACCATCTCCACCTCCTCCTGGATCCACCTTGGTTCCCACCATCTCCAGCTCCTCTTGGATCCACCTTGGTGTCCACCATCTCCAGCTCCTCCTGGGTCCATCCTGGATCCCACCACCATCTCCTGGGATCATCTTGGTGCCCATCCAGGTCCTCCTAGATCCACCTTGATCTCCACCATCTCCACCTCCTCCTGGATCCATCTTGGTTCCCACCATCTCCAGCTTCTCTTGGATCCAACTTGGTGTCCACCATCTCCAGCTCCTCCGGGTCCATCCTGGTTCCCACCACCTCCTCCTGGGATCCTCCTGGCTCCCACCTGGATCCACCTTCGTTCCCACCATCTCCACCTCCTCCCGGATCCACCTTGGTTTCCACCATCTCCAGCTCCTCTTGGATCCACCTTGGTGTCCACCATCTCCAGCTCCTCCTGGGATCCATCCTGGATCCCACCATCTCCAGGTCCTCCTGGATCCATCCTGGATCCACCTTGATCTCCACCATCTCCACCTCCTCCTGGATCCACCTTGGTGTCCACCATCTCCAGCTCCTCCTGGGTCCATCCTGGATCCCACCACCATCTCCTGGGATCATCTTGGTGCCCATCCAGGTCCTCCTAGATCCACCTTGATCTCCACGACCTCCTCCTGGGATCCTCCTGGATCCCACCCTGGATCCACCTTGATCTCCACCATCTCCACCTCCTCCTGGGTCCATCCTGGTTCCCACCATCCCCTGGGACCCTCCTGCTGCCCATCCAGCTCCTCCTGAACCCACCTTGGTTCCCACCATCTCCACCTCCTCCTGGATCCATCTTGGTTCCCACCATCTCCAGCTTCTCTTGGATCCAACTTGGTGTCCACCATCTCCAGCTCCTCCAGGTCCATCCTGGTTCCCACCACCTCCTCCTGGGATCCTCCTGGCTCCCACCTGGATCCACCTTCGTTCCCACCATCTCCACCTCCTCCTGGATCCACCTTGGTTCCCACCATCTCCAGCTCCTCTTGGATCCACCTTGGTGTCCACCATCTCCAGCTCCTCCTGGGTCCATCCTGGATCCCACCACCATCTCCTGGGTTCATCTTGGTGCCCATCCAGGTCCTCCTAGATCTACCTTGATCTCCACCATCTCCAGCTCCTCCTGGATCCATCCTGGATCCCACCATCTCCACCTCCTCCTGGACCCACCTTGGTGTCCACCATCTCCAGCTCCTCCGGGTCCATCCTGGTGCCCACCACCTCCTCCTGGGATCCTCCTGGATCCCACCCTAGATCCACCTTGATCTCCACCATCTCCAGCTCCTCCTGGATCCACCTTGGTGTCCACCATCTCCAGCTCCTCCGGGTCCATCCTGGATCCCATCATCTCCTCCAAGGATCATCTTGGTGCCCATACAGGTCCTCCTGGATCCATCTTGATGTCCACCATCTCCAGCTCCTCCTGGGTCCATCCTGGATCCAACCACCTCCTGCTGGACCCACCTTGATCTCCACCATCTCCAGCTCCTCCTGGATCCATCCTGGATCCCATCATCTTCTCCAGGGATCATCTTGGTGCCCATCCTGATCCTCCTGGTCTATCCTGGTGTCCACCATCTCCAGCTCCTCTGGGATCCATCGTGGATCCCATCATCTCCTTCTGGAATCATCTTGGTGCCCATCCTGATCCTCCTGGATCCACCTTGGTGTCCACCATCTCCAGCTCCTCCTGGTCCATCCTGGATCCCACCACCTTCTGGAATCCTCCTGGATCCCACCCTGGATCCACCTTGGTTCCCACCATCTCCAGCTCCTCCTGGGTCCATCCTGGATCCCATCATCTTCTCCAGGGATCATCTTGGTGCCCATCCAGGTCCTCCTAGATCCACCTTGATCTCCACCATCTCCACCTCCTCCTGGATCCACCTTGGTGTCCACCATCTCCAGCTCCTCTGGGTCCATCCTGGTGCCCATCCTGCTCCTCCTGGGATTCTCCTGGATCCCACCCTAGATCCACCTTGGTTCCCACCATCTCCACCTCCTCCTGGATCCACCTTGGTTTCCACCATCTCCAGCTCCTCTTGGATCCACCTTGGTGTCCACCATCTCCAGCTCCTCCTGGGTCCATCCTGGATCCCACCACGTCCTCCTGGGATCCTCCTGGATCCATCCTGGATCCACCTTGATCTCCACCATCTCCACCTCCTCCTGGATCCATCGTGGATCCCACCATCCCCTGGGACCCTCCTGGTGCCCACCCAGCTCCTCCTGGACCCCCCCTTGGTGCCACCACCCCCTCCCCACCCCCCTCCTTTAGCACCCACCCCCCACCCACCCATCCCCCCACCCACCCCCCAAGTGCCTTCAGCTCCACCCAGGGGCGAAGCAGAACCAGGGGGTTGGGGAGGGTGGGGGGGAGGTGGGGGAGCACCCATGGGTGGGGGGATTGGGTGGGGGGGGGGGCACCCATCAGAGCTTACAGACTCCTTAATTAATTAATTACTTAATTAATTAATCACCCCCCCCCCCGCCCCTCCCCCATTTTAATCACCACCCAACAGGGTTTTTTCCCACGGTCCCATGGGTGGGGGTGGGGGAGGGGCTCAGCTCACTGCCAGGATATGGGGGGGGGGGATGGGGGTGTTGGGGGGGTGGGGGGAGGGGTTTGGGGGTGTGCCCCTCCCCCACCCAAAAAAAAAAAAAATTTAATTTTTTTTGCCCCAAATTTCCTTTTTTTTCCCCATTTTTCTTTTTGGGGTTTTTTGTTTTGTTTTAGGGTTTCTTTTTTGTTTTTTGGGGGTTTTTTGTTGGTTTTGGGGGGTTTTTGCTTGTTTTTGGGTTTTTTATTTGGTTTTTGAGGTTTTTGTTTGGTTTTGGGGGGTTTTTTGTTTGTTTTGGTTTTTTTTGTTGGTTTTTGGGGCTTTTTGTTTGGTTTTTGGGTTTCTTTGTTTGGTTTTGGGGGTTTTTTTTGTTTTTGGGGTTTTTTGTTTGGTTTTTGGGGTTTTTTCTTTGGTTTTGGGGGTTTTTTGTTGGTTTTGGGGTTTTTTGTTTGGTTTTTGGGGGGTTTTTTCTTTGTTTTTTGGGGTTTTTTGTTTTGGTTTTTGTTTTTTTTTGTTTGTTTTGGGTTTTTTTGTTGGTTTTGGGGGTTTTTTTGTTTGCTTTTGGGTTTTTTTGTTTGGTTTTTGGGTTTTTTTGTTTGGTTTTGGGTTTTTTGTTTGGTTTTTGGGTTTTTTTGTTTGTTTTTTGTTTTTTTTTTGTTTTGGGGGTTTTTTTGTTTGGTTTTGGGGTTTTTTTTGTTTGTTTTTTGGTTTTTTTTGTTTTGGGGTTTTTTTTGTTTGGTTTTGGGGGTTTTTTGTTTGATTTTGGGGGGATTTTGTTTGGTTTTGGGGGGTTTTTTGCTTGTTTGTTGGGGTTTTTTTTGTTTTTGGGGGGGTTTTTTTTGTTTTTTTGAGGTTTTTATTTATTGGGGAAAGGGAAAAAGAAAAAAAAAACCCAAAAAAAATCGGAAAGGAAGAAAAAAAACAACAAAAAAACTCCACAAGGGGCCAAATCCTCCCCCTCCCCCCCCTTAAAAACCAATTAAAAAAAACCCTAAAAAAGGAAAAAAAAAAAAAAAGGGGGGGGGGGAGGGGTCTGAAAAAGCCCCTCCCATGAAGGGGCGGGGCTTGAGATGGGTGGGGGAGGTTTGCTGAGCTCTGATTGGTGGAGGGGACCCGGAGAAGCTCCGCCCCCCCCCCTCCCCCCTCCTGTTGTGTGAATAAAGAAAGGTCCAGAACGAAGCTGATTGGCTGAGTTGTCAGTGGGGGGGGGGTGGAGGGGGGGTATAGGGGGAGGTAGGGGGGACCTATAGGGGCTATAGGGGGTCCCAGGGGTGTCTAGGAGCTATAGGGGGCTATAGGTGCCCCCATGATCTATAGGGGCCCCAAGGGGTGTCCATGATCTATAGGTGACCCCAGGGGTGTCCAGGATCTATAGGGGCTATAGGTTCCCTAAGGGGTCCCCATGATCTATAGGGGGCTATAGGGGCACCCAGGAGCTATAGGGTGCTATAGGTTCCCTAAGGGGTCCCCATGATCTATAGGGGGCTAGGGGTCCCATGATCTATAGGGGCTATAGGTCCCTAAAGGGGTACCCGTGATCTATAGGGGGCTATAGGGGCACCCAGGAGCTATAGGGTGCTATAGGTTCCCTAAGGGGTACCCATGATCTATAGGGGGCTGTAGGGGCACCCAGGAGCTATAGGGAGCTATAGGTTCCCTAAGGGGTGCCCATGATCTATAGGGTGCTATAGGTTCCCTAAGGGGTCCCCATGATCTATAGGGGGCTATAGGGGCACCCAGGATCTATAGGGAGCTATAGGTTCCCTAAGGGGTACCCATGATCTATAGGGTGCTATGGGGGGTCCCATGATCTATAGGGGGCTATAGGGGCACCCAGGAGCTATAGAGGGCTATAGGGGCACCCCTAATATATAGGGGGCTATAGGGGTCCCCAGAGGGATCAATGATCTATAGGGGGCTATAGGTGCCCCCCATGATCTATAGGGGCCCCAAGGGGTGCCCATGATCTATAGGGGGGCTATAGGGGTCCCATGATCTATAGGGGGCTATAGGGGCCCTAAGGGGTCCCCATGATCTATAGGGGGCTATCGGGGCACCCAGGAGCTATAGGGTGCTATAGGTACCCCCATGATCTATAGGGGTCCCAAGGGGTGTCCATGATCTATAGGTGACCCCAGGGGTGTCCAGGAGCTATAGGGGGCTATAGGTTCCTTAAGGGGTATCCGTGATCTATAGGGGGCTATAGGGGCACCCAGGAGCTATAGGGTGCTATAGGTTCCCTAAGGGGTCCCCATGATCTATAGGGGGCTACAGGGGTCCCCATGATCTATATGGGGCTATAGGTCCCTAAAGGGGTACCCATGATCTATAGGGGGCTGTAGGGGCACCCAGGAGCTGTAGGGGGCTATAGGGGCACCCAGGAGCTATAGGGGGCTATAGGGATCCCCAGGGAGGCTATAGGGGGCTATAGGTGCCCCCCATATTATAGGTACCCCCAGGGGTGTCCATGATCTATAGGGGGCTATAGGTTCCCTAAGGGGTACCCATGATCTATAGGAGCCCCCAGGTGACCTATCTATAGGGGGCTATAGGGGCACCCAGGAGCTATAGGGTGCTATAGGTACCCATGATCTATAGGGGGCTATAGGTCCTCCCATGATCTATAGGGGCCCCAAGGGGTGTCAATGAGCTATAGGGGGCTATAGGTGCCCCCCATGATCTATAGGGGGCTATAGGTGTGCCCCTGATCTATAGGGAGCTATAGGGGCCCCCATAATATATAGGGGGCTATAGGGGTCCCCAGAGGGATCAATGATCTATAGGGGGCTATAGGTGCCCCCCATGATCTATAGGGGCCCCAAGGGGTCCCCATGATCTATAGGGGTCCCCAGTGGGACCAATGATCTATAGTGGGCTATAGGTTCCTTAAGGGGTATCCGTGATCTATAGGGGGCTATAGGGGCACCCAGGAGCTATAGGGTGCTATAGGTACCCCCATGATCTATAGGGGCCCCACAGGGTACCCGTGACCCCAAGGAGTTACCATGATCTATAGGTGCCCCCAGGGCTGTCCATGATCTATAGGGGGCTATAGGTTCCCTAAGGGGTACCCATGATCTCTAGGGGGCTATAGGGGCACCCAGGAGCTATAGGGTGCTATCGGTTCCCTAAGGGGTCCCCATGATCTACAGGGGGGTGGGGTTGATCTATATGGGGCTATAGGTCCCTAAAGGGGTACCCATGATCTATAGGGGGCTATAGGGGCACCCAGGATCTATAGGGAGCTATAGGTTCCCTAAGGGGTCCCCATGATCTATAGGGGGCTCTAGGGGTACCCAGGAGCTATAGGGGGCTATAGGTACCCCCATGTTTGGGGGGGTGTGTTGGTGGGTTTTTTTGGGGGTTGGTGTGTTTGGGGTTGGTTGGGGTTTGTTTGGGGGTGGGGTGTGGGTGTTGGGGTTGGTGTGTTTGGTTTGGGGTGTTGGATCTATAGGGGGCTATAGGTACCCCCATCATATATATGGGAGATAGAGGTACCCCAAGGGGTGCCCCTGATCTATAGGGGGCTATAGGGGCACCCATGCCCCTGATCTATAGGGGGCTATAGGGGCCCCCAGGGGGACCAATGATCTATAGGGGGCTATAGGTGCCCCCCATGATCTATAGGGGCCCCAAGGGGTGTCCATGAGCTATAGGGGGCTATAGGTAAGTCCCCATGATCTATAGGGGGCTATAGGGGCCCCCAGGAGCTATGGGGTTGGCCCATGATCTATAGGGGGGGGTGTCTATAGGTGTCCCCAGGGTGTGATCTATAGGGGGCTATAGGTTCCTTAAGGGGTATCCATGATCTATAGGGGGCTATAGGGGCACCCAGGAGCTATGGGGGGCTATAGGTTCCCTAAGGGGTACCCATGATCTATAGGGGGCTATAGGTTCCCTAAGGGGTACCCATGATCTATAGGGGGCTATAGGGGCACCCAGGATCTATAGGGAGTTGGTTTGGGGTTGTTGGGTTGGGGGGGTTGGGGTTGGGGTTTTGGGGGTTGGGGTGGGGTTGTTTGGGGGCTATAGGTGCCCCCATGATCTATAGGGGCCCCAAGGGGGACCCATGATCTATAGGGGCCCCCAGGGCTGGTTGGGTGTTTGGGGGGGGGGTTGTTTGGGGGTGTTGTTGGGGGTGTTGGGGTGTTTGGGGGTTGGGGTTGGGGTTGGTTGTTTGGGGGGTGTTGGGGGGTTGTTTGGGGTTGGTTTGGGGTGTTTGGGGTTGGTTTGGGGTTGGTGGGGTTGTTTGGGGGCTATAGGGGCACCCAGGAGCTTAGGGGGCTATAGGTCCCCTATATATATGGGTAAGGTCCAGGGGTGCTGATCTATAGGGGGCTATAGGGGCCCCCAGGGGGACCAATGATCTATAGGGGGCTATAGGTGCCCCCCATGATCTATAGGGGCCCCAAGGGGTGTCCATGAGCTATAGGGGGCTATAGGTACCCCCAGGATCTATAGGGGGCTATAGGGGTCCCCAGGGGCACCCATGACCTATAGGGGGGCTATAGGGGTCCCCATGATCTATAGGGGGCTGTAGGTTCCTTAAGGGGCACCCATGATCTGTAGGGGGCTATAGGGGCACCCAGGAGCTATAGGGGGCTATAGGTTCCTTAAGGGGTATCCGTGATCTATAGGGGGCTATAGGTTCCCTAAGGGGTACCCATGATCTATAGGGGGCTGTAGGGGCACCCATGAGCTATAGGAGGCCATAGGTACCCCCAGGAGCTATAGGGGGCTATAGGGTCCCCAGGGGCACCCATGATCTATAGGGGCCCCAAGGGGGACCAGTGATCTATAGGGGGTGATGGGTGCCCCAAGGGGTGCCCATAATCTATAGGTGATCCCAGGAGGACCAATGATCTATAGGGGGGTATAGGGGCACCCTGGGGTGTCCATGAGCTATAGGGGGCTATAGGTTCCTTAAGGGGTACCCATGATCTATAGGTGTCCCAGGGCTGCCCCTGATCTATAGGGGACTATAAAGGTACCCATGATCTATAGGAGGCTATAGGGGCCCCCAGGGGTGCCCGTGATCTATAGGGGGCTATATATACACCCTATAGGTGTAGGGTGCCCTAGGGGCTCCATAGGGTGTCCTTTGGGAGCCTATAGGGTGCTCAAGGAGCTCTATAGGGTGTCTATAGGGTGCTAAGGGGCTCTGTAGGGTGTCCATAAGGTGCCACGGGGTCTCTATAGGCTGCCCACAGGGGCCATAGGGGCTCTATAGGGTGTCTATAGGGTGCTCTAGGGCCTCTACAGGGGCTCTGTAAGGTGTGTATGGGGTGCTATAGGGGGTCTAGGGTGCCATAGGGGCTCTATAGGATGCCTATAAGGGTGCTATAGGGTGTCCATAGGGTGTTACAGGGGCTCTATGGGGTGTCCATAGGGTCCTATAGTGTCCACAGGGGCTCTATAGAGTGCCCCAGGGGTTTGGGTATCTATAAGGGCTCCATAGGGTGTCCATAGGGGTTTGTGCTATAGTGTCCATAGGGCTCTATAGGGTGTCCATAGGGTGCTATAGGGGCTCTATAGGGTGTTCATAGGGTGCTATAGGGGTCTATAGGTGCCCAGGGTTTGGGTCTTAAGGGCTCTATATGGTGTCCATAGGGGCTCTATGGGGTGCTATATGTCCATAGGGCTCTATAGGGTGTCCATAGGGTGCTATGGTTGGGTGTCAGTGCCCATAGGGGCTCTATAGGGGCTCCATAGGAGCTCTATAGGGTCCTATAGTGTCCATAGGGGTTCTATAGGGTGTCCATAGGGTGCTATAGGGGTTCTATAGGGTGCTACAGTGCCCAAGGGGCTCTATAGGAGCTCTATAGGGTGCTATAGTGTCCATAGGGTGCTATAGGGGCTCTACAGGGTGTCCATAGGGTGCTATAGAGTTCTATAGGGTGCTATAGTGTCCATAGGGGCTCTATAGGGGCTCCATAGGAGCTCTATAGGGTCCTATAGTGTCCATAGGGGTTCTATAGGGCTTAGTGCCCATAGGGGCTCTATAGGGTGTCTATAGGGCGCTGTAGGGTTTCCATAGGGTGCTACAGTGCCTATAGGGGTCTATAGGGCTCTATAGGGTGCTATAGGGTGCCATAGGGTGCTATAGGGTGTCCATAGGGTGCTATAGGGGCTCTATAGGGTGTCCATAGGGTGCTATAGGGGTTCTATAGGGTGCTATAGTGTCCATGGGGTTCTATAGGGGCTCCATAGGGGCTCTATAGGGTCTATAGTGTCCATAGGGGTTCTATAGGGTGCTATAGTGTCCATAGGGGCTCTATAGGGTGTCCATAGGGTGCTATAGGGGCTCTATAGGGTGCTACAGTGCCCATAGGAGCTCTATAGGAGCTCTATAGGGTGCTATAGGGTGTCCATAGGGTGCTATAGTGTCTATAGGGGCTCCATAGGGCTCTATAGTGCCCGGATCTCCCCGGTCCGGTCCCGGTTCCGCCCGGAGCGATGTTCCGTGGGGACCCTTCCGGTTGAACTTCCGGTTCGGTGTCGGTCCCGGGATGCGGCTCCCGGCGGGGCTGGGGTTGACCCGGAACCGAACCGGGTACCGAGTGGGTCCGGGAGGGTTCGGGGGGAGCCCCCGGTACCGAGTGGGTCCGGGAGGGACCCGGGAGGTTCGGTACCAACAGGGGCAGCGGCCGGAACCCCGAACCAGGGAGTATTTCTATTATCTGGATCATCAGGGACAGGTAACCGAACCGAACCGAACCGAACCTGGCGGGGGGGGGGGGGGGGCAGGGACAGAACCGAACCGGGGGGGACGGGAAAGAACCGGAACCGAACAGAACCGAGGGGAAGGACCGGGACAGAACCGGGGGGAACGGGACAGAACCGAACCGGGGCAGAACGGGGGAGGGGGAACCGGGACAGAACCGGGGGGAGGGGGGGACAGGAACGAACCGGGAGGGGGGACGGGAAGAACCGAACCGGGGAGGGGGGGAACGGGAAAGAACCGAGCCGGGGGGGCGGAAAGGAGCTGAACTGAACAGAACAGGGGGGACCGGGACAGAACCGGGGACAGGACAGAACCGGAACGGGAACGGGATAGAACCGGACTGGGGTGGGGGGAACGGGAAAGAACCGGAACCGAACAGAACCGGGGAAGGAACGGGACAGAACCGGGGGGACCGGGACAGAACCGAACCGGGAGGGGGAACGGGAAAGAACCGGAACTGAACAGGACCGGAAGAGGGGGGGGAAAGGGGAAGGGGGAGAGAGGGGGGGGGAAGGGGTTCGGGGGGGGACCCGGAAGTGGGGGGAGGGGGGGACTGGGGGGGTCTCAGGGATTTGGGGAGGGGGGGACCCAGAAATGG